>JBAMCI010000212.1:0-428703 GCA_037075265.1 Drosophila nigricruria | reverse complement strand
AACGTTGCAGTCGGGCGCTACCGACTGCGGGATACTCATTCACACCCCCACAGATCACGCCCATTGCCACGCCCACAATTGGTTTGTACATATATAATTTTTTGGAAATCAATAGAGGAGATCAGCAGTAATATCTGTATATAATTCTGATTTTCTCACTGAGAATCGGAAAAACGTATGGTTTTTCCCGATTTGCCACGCCCCCAGTAGGCGTAGACATATAATTTTTGGCCAGTTCTTAGAAGTAGTGAAGGGTAACGTAAGTGTGAAATTTGGATGCTTACACTCAAAAAATGCGAAAATTACAGGGTATTTTTTAGCCGGGCATACCCCATAAGGGGCGTAAAAATTTTTTTTTGGCGCATCGATAGAGGAGCTCACCAGTAACTTATCATCCAATTTTGAAGCTTCTAGCTCTAAAACTGTAGGAGCTACAAACTTTTGCGGTTTGTCACGCCCCCTATGGGCGTAGATATATCCGCCATATCTTTTCCAACTTGGGTTGTCAACCCGAATATATATACCAAGTTTCAAGTCTCTAGCATTCATAGTGCTCAAAATATTACAGAATTTGAAAAATCACTATATAGTCAGATCCGATTTGCCACGCCCCTAGTAGGCGTGGATATATAGACTTTTGGTCGATCTTCATAGGATCGTATCAGTAACCTACGTGCCAAATTTGGGCGTTTTAGCTTTAAAACTGTAGAAGATACAGTTTTACCCGATTTGCCACGCCCCCAATGGGCGTAGATATATCCGCCATAGCTTTTTCAACTTGAGTTGTCAACACAAGTCTACATTCCAAATTGCAACTCTCTAGCACTTCTAGAAGTAGTGTTTCTGAGGTATGGGCAAATGCATTTTCCGATTTGCCACGCCCCTAGTGGGCGTATCGGGAAAATCTTGACACTTTATAATTCGAGGGTATACACGAGTATATATTCCAAATTTCAACTCTCTAGCTTCAAAACTGTGCAAATGGTTTGCGTTCATACGGACAGACGGACAGACGGACGGACAGCGTGACGGACATTGCACAAAACCAATATACCCATTTCACTTTGTGAATGAGTATAATGAACTCATACCCACATCTACTAACATTAATAAAGAGGCCGCAGCCATAAACAAGATTATACTGCAAGCTGCCCATCATAGCATACCCCAAACAACTCCACACCACTACAGCAAAAACACCCCCTGGTGGAAAAAGACCCTGACCCAACTAAGAACAAATAAATTTAAAACCTGGCAAAATTTTAAACGGAATAATAGCATGGACAATCTTATAAAATATAAGAAAGCTAATGCAATGTTCCGAAGAGAACTTAAAATGACAAAAACAAAAGCTACCCCCTCTGACAAAATTTGGGCTAACATCCGACGCCTCTGCGGACTTAACCCAACCAAAATTATACACTGTATAACAGACACAACAAACAACTTACTCACAACAGACACAACCCATATAGCCCATCTCTTTGCTCAACACTGGTCAGACCACTCCAAAGACGAAAATTTCCACCAAATCTTTACTACGAACAAATACTCCAACAAACCAATTAACTACATACCCAACTCGAGAGCACAAACAATAGAATCCGAAATTACAATGATTGAATTACTATCCTCACTACAGACCTATCCTAAAACCCAATTCAAATAAAACAATAATCAATAACTATAGACCAATCTCCCTCAACTGCTGCCTATCAAAAACACTTGAAAAAATAATAGCCAAACGCCTATGGTGGTTTGTCACCCAAAACAGACTGATACACCCAATCCTGACAGGTTTTAAGCACGGCAAGTCAGTTGCAGACAGTCTGCTCCTCGCAGACCACCTAATAACTAAGTCGCTGCAAGCCAAGAAGTACACCTCCGTCATTGCCCTTGACTTTTCAAGAGCATTCGACAGAGTTGGAGTGCATACGGTTTTGGACCAGCTCATCAGGTGGAAAGTCGGCCCAAAAAAATGAAACTACATTAAAAACTTCATGAATAATTGGAAAAAAAAAATTAAAATTAAAAACACAATAACCCGCCCCTATCCACTCTTCAACGTCATCCCTCAGGGATCCCCAATATCCGTCATCCTTTTCCTAATTGCCTACAACAACCTTTCCAACATCATCGGCTATGCAATTCTGCACCTATGCCGATGATTTTTTCCTATTTATCCCCCTCAATAAACAAAAAAAACCTATCCCATAACCTCGACAGCCTCTTTGCTCGGATCCACGAATGGTGCTCATATTCAGGAGCATCACTCGCACTCAACAAATCCAAACACCTCCACTCTATATTTATTATTTAGGGTTAGGCCTACGATTTTTAGGCTGGAAACGGAGGGAATGGGGGTGTTGTTGGACGATATTAATTAGGCATAATTGCATTTGCACCATATCGTCCAACAACACCCCCATTCCCTCCGTTTCCAGCCTAAAATCGTAGGCCTAACCCTAAATAATAAATATAGATGGGACTCCCATATAAAAGCAATACAACCGGCTCTAACAAAAAAACTAAATATAATAAAATTCCTTGCCAATCCCAAACAAAATTGCAGCACCCATACCCTTATAAACATTACAAAAGCTACGCTTATATCAAAAATAGAATATGGGATTTTCATATACGGCCATGCCCCCAAATCAACCCTCAATAGACTCAAAACTTTATATAACGCCGCAATCCGCATATCCCTTGGAGCACTACGCTCAACCCCTATCCCCAACTTGCTTTTCGAATCAAATATACCGACAATAGAACAAAAAACCTACAAAACACTCCTAAATAGCTCAGACTCAGACTTTTTTGGCGCATCGATAGAGGAGCTCACCAGTAACTTATCATCCAATTTTGAAGCTTCTAGCTCTAAAACTGTAGGAGCTACAAACTTTTGCGGTTTGTCACGCCCCCTATGGGCGTAGATATATCCGCCATATCTTTTCCAACTTGGGTTGTCAACCCGAATATATATACCAAGTTTCAAGTCTCTAGCATTCATAGTGCTCAAAATATTACAGAATTTGAAAAATCACTATATAGTCAGATCCGATTTGCCACGCCCCTAGTAGGCGTGGATATATAGACTTTTGGTCGATCTTCATAGGATCGTATCAGTAACCTACGTGCCAAATTTGGGCGTTTTAGCTTTAAAACTGTAGAAGATACAGTTTTACCCGATTTGCCACGCCCCCAATGGGCGTAGATATATCCGCCATAGCTTTTTCAACTTGAGTTGTCAACACAAGTCTACATTCCAAATTGCAACTCTCTAGCACTTCTAGAAGTAGTGTTTCTGAGGTATGGGCAAATGCATTTTCCGATTTGCCACGCCCCTAGTGGGCGTATCGGGAAAATCTTGACACTTTATAATTCGAGGGTATACACGAGTATATATTCCAAATTTCAACTCTCTAGCTTCAAAACTGTGCAAATGGTTTGCGTTCATACGGACAGACGGACAGACGGACGGACAGCGTGACGGACATTGCACAAAACCAATATACCCATTTCACTTTGTGAATGAGTATAATGAACTCATACCCACATCTACTAACATTAATAAAGAGGCCGCAGCCATAAACAAGATTATACTGCAAGCTGCCCATCATAGCATACCCCAAACAACTCCACACCACTACAGCAAAAACACCCCCTGGTGGAAAAAGACCCTGACCCAACTAAGAACAAATAAATTTAAAACCTGGCAAAATTTTAAACGGAATAATAGCATGGACAATCTTATAAAATATAAGAAAGCTAATGCAATGTTCCGAAGAGAACTTAAAATGACAAAAACAAAAGCTACCCCCTCTGACAAAATTTGGGCTAACATCCGACGCCTCTGCGGACTTAACCCAACCAAAATTATACACTGTATAACAGACACAACAAACAACTTACTCACAACAGACACAACCCATATAGCCCATCTCTTTGCTCAACACTGGTCAGACCACTCCAAAGACGAAAATTTCCACCAAATCTTTACTACGAACAAATACTCCAACAAACCAATTAACTACATACCCAACTCGAGAGCACAAACAATAGAATCCGAAATTACAATGATTGAATTACTATCCTCACTACAGACCTATCCTAAAACCCAATTCAAATAAAACAATAATCAATAACTATAGACCAATCTCCCTCAACTGCTGCCTATCAAAAACACTTGAAAAAATAATAGCCAAACGCCTATGGTGGTTTGTCACCCAAAACAGACTGATACACCCAATCCTGACAGGTTTTAAGCACGGCAAGTCAGTTGCAGACAGTCTGCTCCTCGCAGACCACCTAATAACTAAGTCGCTGCAAGCCAAGAAGTACACCTCCGTCATTGCCCTTGACTTTTCAAGAGCATTCGACAGAGTTGGAGTGCATACGGTTTTGGACCAGCTCATCAGGTGGAAAGTCGGCCCAAAAAAATGAAACTACATTAAAAACTTCATGAATAATTGGAAAAAAAAAATTAAAATTAAAAACACAATAACCCGCCCCTATCCACTCTTCAACGTCATCCCTCAGGGATCCCCAATATCCGTCATCCTTTTCCTAATTGCCTACAACAACCTTTCCAACATCATCGGCTATGCAATTCTGCACCTATGCCGATGATTTTTTCCTATTTATCCCCCTCAATAAACAAAAAAAACCTATCCCATAACCTCGACAGCCTCTTTGCCCAGATCCACGAATGGTGCTCATATTCAGGAGCATCACTCGCACTCAACAAATCCAAACACCTCCACTCTATATTTATTATTTAGGGTTAGGCCTACGATTTTTAGGCTGGAAACGGAGGGAATGGGGGTGTTGTTGGACGATATTAATTAGGCATAATTGCATTTGCACCATATCGTCCAACAACACCCCCATTCCCTCCGTTTCCAGCCTAAAAATCGTAGGCCTAACCCTAAATAATAAATATAGATGGGACTCCCATATAAAAGCAATACAACCGGCTCTAACAAAAAAACTAAATATAATAAAATTCCTTGCCAATCCCAAACAAAATTGCAGCACCCATACCCTTATAAACATTACAAAAGCTACGCTTATATCAAAAATAGAATATGGGATTTTCATATACGGCCATGCCCCCAAATCAACCCTCAATAGACTCAAAACTTTATATAACGCCGCAATCCGCATATCCCTTGGAGCACTACGCTCAACCCCTATCCCCAACTTGCTTTTCGAATCAAATATACCGACAATAGAACAAAAAACCTACAAAACACTCCTAAATAGCTCAGACTCCCCACTCCATAAATATATCAAACGTAACTGCAACCATAGAAACAGCAAATTAACATCAACAGTGCAAAAAATAAAAAAAAATTCATGCAAAGAACATAATATCCCTACCTTCCACCTCCAAACAAAACAATCACCCCCTCATGGTTATTTCCCGCTTCCCTCATCAACACCACACTACATCAATTCAGCAAACCTCACACAACTCCAAGCACATATAGACAACAATTCCTCGATTTCAAACATATATACAAAGACCATACATTCATTTACACAGACGGCTCACTGCAAAATGACACAGCCACTTTTGCCATTACTACAGAAAACAAGTAAGAACGTTGCAGTCGGGCGCTACCGACTGCGGGATACTCATTCACACCCCCACAGATCACGCCCATTGCCACGCCCACAATTGGTTTGTACATATATAATTTTTTGGAAATCAATAGAGGAGATCAGCAGTAATATCTGTATATAATTCTGATTTTCTCACTGAGAATCGGAAAAACGTATAGTTTTTCCCAATTTGCCACGCCCCCAGTAGGCGTAGACATATAATTTTTGGCCAGTTCTTAGAAGTAGTGAAGGGTAACGTAAGTGTGAAATTTGGATGCTTACATTCAAAAAATGCGAAAATTACAGGGTATTTTTTAGCCGGGCACACCCCATAAGGGGCGTAAAAATTATTTTTAAGTCATCGATAGAGAAGCTCACCAGTAAGTTACCATCCAATTTTGAAGCTTCTAGCTCTAAAACTGTAGGAGCTACAAACTTTTGCGGTTTGCCACGCCCCCTATGGGCGTAGATATATCCGCCATATCTTTTCCAACTTGGGTTGTCAACCCGAGTATATATACCAAGTTTCAAGTCTCTAGCATCAATAGTGCTCAAAATATTACAGAATTTGAAAAATCACTATATAGTCAGATCCGATTTGCCACGCCCCTAGTAGGCGTGGATATATAGACTTTTGGTCGATCTTCATAGGATCGTATCAGTAACCTACGTGCCAAATTTGGGCGTTTTAGCTTTAAAACTGTAGAAGATACAGTTTTACCCGATTTGCCACGCCCCCAATGGGCGTAGATATATCCGCCATAGCTTTTTCAACTTGAGTTGTCAACACAAGTCTACATTCCAAATTGCAACTCTCTAGCACTTCTAGAAGTAGTGTTTCTGAGGTATGGGCAAATGCATTTTCCGATTTGCCACGCCCATAGTGGGCGTATCGGGAAAATCTTGACACTTTATAATTCGAGGGTATACACGAGTATATATTCCAAATTTCAACTCTCTAGCTTCAAAACTGTGCAAATGGTTTGCGTTCATACGGACAGACGGACAGACGGACAGACGGACGGACAGCGTGACGGACATTGCACAAAACCAATATACTCATTTCACTTTGTGAATGAGTATAATGAAGTCCTAAAAAGATGTATCCTACCCCATTACTCATCCATCCTATCCGCCGAAACCATAGCTATTCTCCATGCAATAGAACTGATCCAAAAAAAAAGAACAGGAAAATACATCATTTGCTCCGACTCCCTCTCGTCCCTAAAATCCATCTCCAACACCAACAACAACAACTTATATCCCGTAACCATAAGAACCCTCCTGACAAAATCTGCTCCCAAAATAAAACTGTTCTGGGCACCCAGCCACTGTGGCATCGATGGGAACGAACTTGCCGACATAACGGCCAAATCCACAGCCAAAATGCCCCTCCACTACACCCCAAACTTCAACTCCAAAGATATCCACAAATTCTTTGCCAATGAACTATCCAAAAAACTCTATCAAAATATAGAAGTGTGCAACAGTTGGTATCAACAACTTAACAACCTGACACACACAACGTATTACTTAAAAAACATAAAACAAGAAATTATAACACGCAGCGACCAAGTAAAAATACTAAGACTCCGACTAGGACACACAAGACTTACAAAACAACAATATATCAACCCTGACAACATAACCCCATGCCCCAACTGCAACACCACAACAGACCTCACCATCCAACATATTTTCTTTAACTGTCCCGCAACTTCCCACCTTAAAACCCAAATCTTCCACAACAGTTGCCCCATATTCTTACTCTCAAACTCAACCCCGAAAAACATCTGCTTGATAATCAAATTTCTGAAAATAACCAATGTATACCAATGTATTTAGTTCCGAACAAAAATTTATGTAAATATGTATATATATGTAAACGCATAGGATAAGTTAAAGCCGAAGGCCCTAGTAGCCAGTGCTGTTAAAAATAAGTTAGATTTTAATTTTAATTATATCTAACTTTATAAAATAAAAATAAATAAAAAAATCATTCATTATAAAGACCTGTACACCTTTTTTGTGCACAGTTTAAATGGGTGTGAGTGAATGTTATATAAATTGTCTGTATCGACAGCTGGTCGTCTCACTCACTCCCATGCTGTACAATAGTTAATGAGTACACTAAAACTAGTGTGCAGTTTTTTTACTGCACACTATTTTGGTGTGCAGTAAACTCACTGTACAGTGAGTTGTTATTGATGACGCTTTATACAAAATTTCTATGTTCGAGTGCAAAAACATTATTTTGTTGTTCGTCCGTGGTTGCAATTTTACAGCGTTTATAATTAATAAGGTTTTTAGCAACCGAAAACGCTGCACTACTCGCTGGAACGGCTAACATTTTACAGGCAACCTTAAAAAATTTCTAGTAAAATAACATATTTTTTAGTAAATCAACATTAATAAGTAATATATAATTTTATTTTAACAAAAGCTAAAACTTTCATTAACATTTTTTGCGCGCGAGTCATTTTCTTTAATATTGCAATATATTAAAGTCATTTGCACAGTTGTAAGACACGACACACAAGGTGTACTCATAATTGTATATGGTGTACAACGTGTAGAAACGAGAGAAATATTGCACTCACTCACGAAGTGTACTACATTTTACTGTTCTCACTCTAGGTGAGAACAGTAGAAATGTTGTACTCGATTCTTCAGTACACTGGAAAATACTGCACAGCAAAAAATGAGTGCAGTATTTTAAGAACACTATACTACTGTACAATACTATGGTGTAAGAAATGAATGCATTCATGCAGATGTATGTATGTTAGATATTTGCTGTGTGATCGAGTCGAACTAATGCCGCGACACAGGCTAACGGTAACGCTGAGATTATTTAAAAGACGGAGTCAACTCACGACAACTTAAGACTAACCTAACAGCTTAAGACTAAAGAAATTTTCAGCATAGGCTTATTTTATATGCTGTTGAAATTACGCAGCAGCAACATGACACGTCGATGCAACCGTTACTTTTAGCGTCAGTCGGACACAATATTCTCAGAATTTGGGCTTTGCTATTTTGTTGTTATGTAGCAGCAACGTGCAACGGCATTTTCCCAACTCTGCGCCAGTTCGATTGTTTACGATTTGGCTATTCGGTTCATTCTGAATTGTGAAATCAAAGAATTCCCAAGTGTGAATTAGTTTCAGCTATGTATTGTGGACATAATCATTATGAATATGTCACTTCCCTCTCCTTAAGTGGCGAGCCTGCGAGTTAAGGTAACACTGAAGGGTAGATTTGGTAATGTTGATTGTGTCATTTCGATAATTCTGTTATTCTGTTATTCGATAATACATTTTCCGATATCTCAGAAACACTACTTCTAACAGTGCTAAAGTGCAATTTAAAATGTATACTCGTGTTGACAGCCCAAGATAAAAAAACTATGGCGGATATATCCACGAACATTGAGGGCGTGGCAAATCGGGTAAAACTCTTTCTTCTACAGTTTTCAAGCTAGAACGCTCAAATTTGGCACGTGAGTTACTGTTACGATTTTATAAAGTTCGACCAAATACCTATATGCCCATGCCTGCTAAGGGCGTGGCAAATCTGATCTGACTATATAGTGATTTTTAAAATTCTGTTATATTTTGAGCACTATTGATGCTAAAGAATTGAAATTTGGTATATATACTCGGGTTGAAAGCTCAATATGAAAAAGATATGGCGAATATATCTACGCCCACAGGGGTCGTGGCAGCCCGCAAAAGCTTATAGCTCGTACAGTTTTAGAGCTAGAAGCTTCAAAATTAAATGGTTGAGTTACTGATGAGCTTCTTTATCGATGACCCAAAAATATATGTTTTGGGGCACCCGTTTTGGGGCATGCCATGCTAAAAAATACCCTGTAATTTTCGCATTTTTTGAGTATAAGCATCCAAATTTCATACATACGTTACCTACTTTCGCTACTTCTAAGAGTTGGCTAAAAATTATATGTCTGAGCCCACTGGGAGCGTGGAAAATCGGGAAAAACTGTATGTTCTTTTTTTCGATTTTCATTGTATGACGATATTACTGCTGATCAGCTCTATTGATTTTAAAAAAAAATTATATATGTACAAACCAATTGGGAGCGTGGCAATGGGCGTGAGCTGTGCGGGTGTGAATTAGTATTCTGCAGTCGGTAGCGCCCGACTGCAACGTTCTTACTTGTTTAAAATGGGGTTACAAGATATGTACTTACAAATATAATGATTATAATAAAAGTAATTGAGTATGTAGAGACATTGTTTTGTGATAAAAGTTATGTAATATCATCATGCTTGACAGGTTTAATTATTTCTACCCTGAATTTTAATATCAATATTATTTTTTCTGGCAATTCAATTGGGATATGGAATATTATCAGTATTATATTATCTTGGTAATTAAACCAAATAGATATTTTGATTATGATTGTGAAGTAGTAACCTGTGGAATTTGAAATTGGATAATTTTCTTTCGTTTTATGAATTGTGTTTTATAATGACGTGTGATTCTATTTTTGTTAGTAATTTGGTAATGATCAGGATCTATTTGTTCGACATATTTGTTAGCCTTAATTGGATTTTCTAGCTTTCCTTTTTGTAATGGTCCTTTTCGATATCTATTATCGATTTCGTATTCTTGTCGGTCACTGTTTATTTTCTTTATTACTTTTTATACCCTGAACCCATTGAAAATGCGAAATCAGGGTATAATGTTTTTGTGAAAATGTATGTAACAGGTAGAAGGAGACATGGCAGACCCCATAAAGTATATATTTTCTTGATCAGGGCGACGAGCTGAGTTGATTTAGCCCTATCCGTCTGTCTGTCTGTCTGTCCGTATGTATGAACGCAGCGATCTCGTAAACCAGCCTACGCAGTACGAGTTTTTGTTAGATTTTTGATATCTCATCCCGTTTCCTTATTATCGATAAAAATCGATAGCGTTTCTTCTTTTTTGTATACCGTAAGAGCTAGAGAATCCAAATTTACTGTGTACATCCGTGTAATGAACGTGGAGATTTTGTCATTTTTTTATTTTGGATGCCACTCCCCCTTCGCCCCAAATTTGAAAAATTTCGTATTTCAAATACTAGAGACTTGTGCTTTGGCAAATACACACATATGAATGACATTATCACGCTGTGAAAGTTTGATTAAGAAAGTCCATCACCAAAAAAGTTATTAAACATTTAATTTCCCATGAAATAGGCATATTGCAGCCCGAGCGTAGTCGCCGCGCTGACTGCGCAGTCAGCAGAGTGCGTGTTTATGCGTGCGTGCGTATTCATGTGTGTATGTGTGTGTGTGTCTCGCAATATTTGTATATGTAAAATAAGCATATAATGTAGGGAAGATTGGCTCTTCGTAGGGTTCAGGGTATCTCGTAGTCGAGCCGTCTCGACTAGAGCACTCTTACTTATTCTTTTTTGTTTTGCGTATCTAAATTTGGTTGCACTACATATAAGAATTTGTGTGCGGGAGTTTGTCCAGTGGTGATTGTAAATATAAAGAATAGTTTACATTTTACTGAGCTTATTTTCTTCGTCATTTGACGTGTCAATTTTCCTAATTTTTTATTGTTTATTTGTTTTATTGTTTATTGTTTAATGTAATCGTTCGATGTCTGCTATAACTGTTTTTGTTGTATTTAACTGTATTTCTACTCCTTCACTATCAAGCCATCTTTTGAGTGCTAAGCTGAAAAAATGCGCCGTCTCGGTCAGCTTTTAATAATGTTGGCTTTCCTAACTGATTAGATTAATGCGTTTTTGCATTCTATTTAATCTTTTGTTTTAATATTTTCAAGAGGAGTAAATGCCTTCAGAGGAGTAAATGTATATTACTAATTTATCACGGAAAAGTTCGGGCTTGGGAATAATTATACTCATTCACAAAGTGAAATGAGAGAGAGAGTTCTCAGTTGAAAGTGTTTGACGTGCTTTGTTTGTGCTCCGTAATTTGTTTTTTTACTTTTTAATATTTTTTGCCTTTAAAATTACATTTTGTTGTGATTTGTTTAATTTAGCCATCAGGCTTTATTGTTACTGTGCAAGAAGTAATCCACTGTGCTTTGTGCTATTTTGAAAGTGTTTCTAATTTGAAAGTTTTGTCAGCGTCGGTAATTGTTTTTTGTTACATCTACATCTACTTCTTTGACGCTCTCCTCTTTTGTTTTGGTTTCTTTTTACACTCACTGATTTCTGCTCACCCGCTCTTAATCAGCTGTTTGTTGTTAGACCCGCTCTCACAACTCACTAATCCTCTCTTTGTTTTTATACCCTGAACCCATTGAAAATGGGAAATCAGGGTATAATGGTTTTGTTAAAATGTATGTAACAGGCAGAAGGAGGCGTGGCAGACCCCGTAAAGTATATATATTCTTGATCAGGGCGACGAGCTGAGTTGATTTAGCCCTATCCGTCTGTCTGTCTGTCTGTCCGTATGTATGAACGCGTCGATCTCAGAATCTATACGAGCTAGAAACTTGATATTTTTAATGTAGGTTCGTGTATAGCACGCGCATATCAAGTTTGTTTCAAAAAATGGATAACTTTGATCGTTTTAATGTTATCGATTAAAAACGAAATCGGAAACCTGTTATAAAAATTTGTCTCGCACATCTTTAAAGCTAGACCTCTTTATTTTGTATTTAGTATAATGTGGAGTTTTTACAATTTTGATTTTTGTTATATTTTGGATGCCACGCCCCCTTTGCCCAAATTTGCAAAAAACGTATTTCAAGTGCTAGAGACTTGTGCTTCGGCAAATACACACATATAATTCACATAATCACGCTCTGAAAGTTTGATTAAAAAAGTCCATCTACAAAGGAACTTATTCAACAATTAACTTCCCATAATACTGTTCTTACTGCAGCCCGAGCGCAGTCCCTGCGTAAACTGCGCAGTAGCAGAGCGCTCGCTTATGCGTGCTCGCGTATGTGTGTGTGTATGTGTATGTGTGTATGCATGTGTTGCTTGTATATATATATATGTTAAATAAATATAAAATGCTTTTAATATCGGCTCATCGCAGGGTTCAGGAGATCTCCTAGTCGGGAACCACCGACTAGAGCTTTCTTACTTGTTTTTATACCCTGAACCCATAGAAAATGGGAAAACAGGGTATAATGGTTTTGTTGAAATGTATGTAACAGGTAGAAGGAGGCGTGGCAGACCCCATAAAGTATATATATTCTTGATCAGCTCGACGAACTGAGTCGATATAGCCATGTCCGTCTGTCCGTCCGTCCGTCTGTCCGTATATATGAAATTTTTTATGTAGATCCGTGTATAGCACGCGCCGATCGAGTTTGCTTCAAAAAATCGATAAATTTGATAGTTTTAAAGTTATCGATTTAAAACGTTATCGAAATGCAGTTATAAATTTTTATCTCCTACATCTTTAAAGCTAAAGTCTCCAAATGTTGTATTTAGTATAATGTGGAGTTTATACAATTTTGATATTTGTCACATTTTGGATACCATCCCCCCTTTTCTTCTAATAATAGAGACTTGTGCTTTGGCAAATACATACATATGAATGACAAAATTACGCTGTGAAAGTTTGATTAAAAAAGTTCATATACAAAAGAAGATATTAAACATTTAATTTCCCATACAACAGGCATATTGCAGCCCAACGCAGTCGCTGCGTTGACTGCGCAGTCAGCAGAGCGCGTGCTTATGCGTGCGTGCGTATGTGTGTGTATGTGTTGCTCGTGATGTATACATACTAAGAGAAGTGTAGAACGTTTGGAATATCGGTTCTTCGCAGGGTTCAGGGGATCTCCTAGTCGGGTACTCCCGACTAGAGCTTTCTTACTTGTTTTCTATTATTTTCTGTTTCTTGCGTTTCGGTTGCTTAACCCCAATTGTCAATATGACATGCTACAAAAAATCATGCAATATTCGGCAAGTAGCTGATTCTGCACAAATGCAATTTATTAGTTGCTGGATGTGTAAGAATATGATGCACACAAAATGTGCTGGTCCACTGGCTAAATTGGTTGTGGGGGTTTACGCTGGTCTTGTCCAATTTGCTTTAAAACTGAGTAATATGTCCAAATAGTTATCTAGTGACCTAAAAACTGGTGAACATTTATTAAATCAGTACAACTTTGATACTCCACATTCTCAAATGGTGACTCCATCTCAGTTGGTACCTCCTTCCGTACCGATATCGTTCCTTACTTATTAGTGCCTTCCTCATCTTGTCCTGACTCGTTATTAGTTCCGCTTTCTAATGACTTGTCAGACACATCTGTTGCTAGTGTTATAATAGACACTCAAGAGCCTATACAGGTTCCCATCAAAAAACTAAAAGCTTCCCCGAATATTGCTCAAACAATGAACAATATTCCGACCTCTTCTCCCACTCTTACTACTTTATCTGTCGTTTCTCCTCGAAAGCAAGTTTTCCTATCTAGGCTTTCATCTGACACGAAATATGAAGCTGTATCTGCTTTTATTGCTAGCAATTCTGCAGCCAATGTTTTTATTTCGAAGTTCAATTTCGCGACTCCTCGTGAAATTGCTTCATTCAAAATCAATGTGCCCGCTGAATTTTTCACAACTAAATTTTGGCTTCCTAATGTAGTTGTGCATGATTTCAAACGCAAGAATCGAAATAGGTTGTCTCCTATATCGTTAAATCCTACCTTGGTTCAATCTTCTTCTAATATCGTACCAAAAAACTAAATTTTGCACAATCTTCTCCGCAACTGTCTTTGATATATCAAAACGTTCGCGGCCTAAATTCTAAACTCAGAAGATTATTTTTGAGTAGTTTTTGTATAAATTATGAAATTATTGCTCTTACAGAATCGTGGCTAAGTCCGAATGTTTATAATGGTGAGATTCTCTCAAATGATTTCACCATGGTGATTGGTGTTAAATCCAATATCCTCTCAGAATCTTTTATTATTTCGTCACCTCATGATGCTGAGCTTATTGGAGTTAAAATAACTCTTCCATCGTGCTCCCTATTTATTACTTGTTCATATATCCCTTCCTCTTCCGATGTTCAAGTTTATGCTCAACATATAACTTGCATTAAAGAAATTTATGGACATGTAACGATATGATTCTTGTGTTGAGTGACTTTAATATACCTGTTCAGGCATATATACCTGTGGCTAAACAGGCTAAGTACGCAAAGACCAACGCTGAGCCTTACAAACTCTGAGATAGACTAAGAATAAATAAACACCAACGCTGAGCCTTACAAACTCTGCGATAGGCTAAGAATAGATAAAGGCCAACGCTGAGCCTTACAAACTCAGCAATAGGTAAACTAGATTTAAGGGTTGAAATTATGCTTAAAAAACACTGGCTCAGAAGAATAAAATCAATATACTACTGATCGTCAACGCAGCGTGTGTGTTCATTGTCCGCCGAGCCAGATAGATCAAGTGTGTTCAGGGTCCGTCGAGCCGGATAGATCAAGTGTATTCAATACATAACACTTCTTGGTCCTCCAGTCCCAACTATAATTTTCTTATTCCTACATTAGATCATTACCTTTTCAATGAATTATTCACGCTTTCTATGTTTCAGATGAACTCTATTTCAAATCATCTGAATCTGAACTCTAGTATTAATGTCTCTAGATCATCACTTTTTATACCCTGAACCCATTGAAAATGGGAAAACAGGGTATAATGGTTTTGTTAAAATGTATGTAACAGGCAGAAGGAGGCGTGGCAGACCCCGTAAAGTATATATATTCTTGATCAGGGCGACGAGCTGAGTTGATTTAGCCCTATCCGTCTGTCTGTCTGTCTGTCCGTATGTATGAACGCGTCGATCTCAGAATCTATAAGAGCTAGAGACTTGAAATTTTTTATGTAGGTTCCTGTATAGCACGCGCATATCAAGTTTGTTTCAAAAAATCGATAACTTTGATCGTTTTAATGTTATCGATTAAAATCGAAATCGGAAACCTGTTATAAAAATTTGTCTCGCACATCTTTAAAGCTAGACCTCTTTATTTTGTATTTAGTATAATGTAGAGTTTTTATAATTTTGATTTTTGTTATATTTTGGATGCCACGCCCCCTTTGCCCAAATTTGCAAAAAACGTATTTCAAGTGCTAGAGACTTGTGATTCGGCAAATACACACATATGAATGACATGATCACGCTCTGAAAGTTTGATTAAAAAAGTCCATCTACAAAGGAACTTATTCAACAATTAACTTCCCATAATATAGCTCTTACTGCAGCCCAAGCGCAGTCGCTGCGTAAACTGCGCAGTCAGCAGAGCGCTCGCTTATGCGTGCGTGCGTATGTGTGTGTATGTGTGTGTGTATGTGTTGCTCGTAATGTACATATTAAGAGAAGTGTAGAACGTTTGGAATATCGGCTCTTCGCAGGGTTCAGGGGATCTCCTAGTCGGGTACTCCCGACTAGAGCTTTCTTACTTGTTATACCCTGAACCCATTGAAAATGAGAAAACAGGGTATAATGGTTTTGTTAAAATGTATGTAACAGGCAGAAGGAGGCGTGGCAGACCCCGTAAAGTATATATATTCTTGATCAGGGCGAGTTGATTTAGCAATGTCCGTCTGTCCGTCCGTCCGTCTGTCCGTCTGTCCGTATGTTTGAACGCATCGATCTCAGAATCTATAAGAGCTAGAGACTTGAAATTTTTTATGTAGGTTCGTGTATAGCACGCGCAGATCGAGTTTCGATTAACTTGATCGTTTTAAACTTATCGATTTTAAACGTTATCGAAATGCAGTTATAAATTTATATCTTCCACATCTTTAGAGCTAGAGTCACCAAATTTTGTATTTAGTATAATATGGAGTTTATACAATTTGATTTTTGTCACATTTTAGATACCATTCCACCTTTCCTTCCCTTCCCCCCAAGCTTGTAAAAACCGTATTTCAAATACAAAAGATTTGTGCTTTGGCAAATACATACATATGACATAATCACGCTGTGAAAGTTTGATTAAGAAAGTCCATCTACAAAAGAAGTTGTTAAACATTTCATTTCCCGTAGTAAAGCCTATGAGCGAAGCCCACGTTCAGTCGCTGCTCTAACTGCGTAGTCAGCAGAGCTCGTGCTTATGCGTGCTTGCGAATGTGTGTGCTCATGTATTGCTTGTATATATGTATATGTTAAATAAGCATAGAATGTTTGGCATATCGGCTCTTCGCAGGGTTCAGGGGATCTCCTAGTCGGGTACCGCCGACTAGAGCTTTCTTACTTGTTTGTTTAGCTGAGGATATACATCATCCCACTTTGGAGGTACAATTATCCATAAGTATTTCACCAGTTTTCACACCTACAATTTTAAAACAACGTCGTTGTTATAATAAGCGCAATTTTGTTTTGCTTAATCAACTTTTTAATGCAACAGATTGGTCTCCTTTATATAAATCAGTTGACATTAATTTGGCAACAACTTTTTTCTATAATACTTTAAACTCTATTCTAGATGTGTGTCTCCCTATGCCCGTTTCTAATAAGTCCCCTGGTTTACTCAGACTTTTTCTAATTTAAAAAATAATAAGTCTAAATATTTAAAAAAATGTAAAAAGTCTGGTTCGATTGTAGACTGGTCTAAATATTCCATAGCCAAGTCGAATTTTAAATTCTCGGTGTTATGAGAATTACCTTTTTCGTTGCAAAAGGCAGTTTGCTCGTGATCCTAAGCAATTTTATTCATTCGTAAACATGAAGCGTAAATATTCTAGTTTACCTTCCTCATTTTTCCTTGGATTGGACAAAACTTGTAATGATCATGATTCCCCTGATCTTTTTGCAGATTTTTTCCAATCCACTTACTGCTCAGTGGTTCCCTATACCACTTCATACCCTTACTTAATTTCTGCAACTAATAATATAAATGCTTCTTATGCTTCCCCTGCTTCTCTGGTTTCAGCCATTTGGTCATTGAAATCATCTTTATACTCATTCACAAAGTGAAATGAGTATATTGGTTTTGTGCAATGTCCGTCACGCTGTCCGTCTGTCCGCATGAACGCAAGCCGTTTGCACAGTTTCGAAGCTAGAGAGTTGAAATTTGGAATATATACTCGTGTATACCCTCAAATTATAAAGTGTCAAGATTTTCCGATACGCCCACAAGAGGCGTGGCAAATCGGAAAATACATTTAACGATATCTCAAAAACACTTCTTCTAAAGAAATGTAATTTGGAATGTATACTCGCGTTGACAACATAAGATCAAAAAGCTATGGCGGATATTACTGCGCCCCTTGGGGGCGGGTAAAACTGTATCTTCTACAGTTTTTAAGCTAGAATGCCAAAATTTGGCACATAGGTTACTGCTACAATTCTATGAAGATCGATCAAAAAAACTATATGTCCACGCTTACTAGGGGCGTGGCAAATCGCATCTGGCTATATAGTGATTCTTCAAATTCTGCTATATTTTTAGCACTATTGATGCTAGAGACTTGAAATTTGGTATATATACTCGGGTTGACAACCCAAGATGAAAAGATATGATGGATATATCTACGCCCACAGAGGGCGTAAAAACCCGCGAAAGCTTATAGCTCCTACAGTTTTAGAGCTAGAAGCTTCAAATTTGGATGGTTGAGTTACTGGTGAGCTCCTCTATCGATTACCAAAAATTATTTTTACGTCCCTTTTTGGGCATGCCCGGCTAAAAATACCCTGTAATTTTCGCATTTTTTGATTGTAAGCATTCAAATTTTACACTTACGTTACCCTTCGCTCCTTCTAAGAACTGGTCAAAAAAATTGTCCACTGTATGTTTTTTTTCGATTTTCAGTGAGGTGTGCGGGTGTGAATGAGTATTCCTCAGTCAGTAGCGCCTGACTGCAACGATCTTACTTGTTTTCTCCTGGAGCTGATAATATTCTCAGTTGTGTAATTAAAGAATGTAGTGGTTCGCTTCAGGCACCATTACTAAAACAATTTAATTTGTCGCTGGAAACCTCTGTTTTTCCGTCTATTTGGAAAGAGTCTTTCATCATCCGTCTATATTAAAAAGGTGGGAGGTCTGACATTTCTAATTATAGAGGTATTGCAAAACTATCTGCTATTCCGAAATTATTTGAAATAATAATAACATCTAGCTTACAACATTTTTGTAATTCGATTATTTCACCATTGCAGCATGGTTTTTTTCAAAATCCATCTACTTCAACTAATCTTTTAGAATTTACTTCCCTTGTCAATGACAGCTTTTAAGAAAAATGAAAACTGATGAATGCAAAGCTTGATCACTTAGGATTTTCCCCTAAACTTCTTTCTTGGATTTCATCATATTTAAAAAGTAGAACCCAAAGAGTTGCGTTGAGAACAGCTTTTTCGAAACTTGTTTTCGTTTCGTCGGGTGTACCTCAGGGTAGTCATTTGGGTCCGTTACTTTTTTCCCTATTAATAAATGACCTTCCAAACCGTATATCGAATTCAAAGATATTTATGTATGAAGATGACGTAAAAACTTGTCTTTCGTATGCTAATTCACTTGATCATCTACGCCTTCAAGATGATCTTAATTCCTTCCAACTGGTGTGTGGCTAATCGGTTGTATTTAAATTGTTCTATGACAATGACCTTCTGTCGTACCATTCCATATATTGCTAATTATTCAATTAATAATTATTCCTTACAACGTATTTTTTCAGTCAAAGATCTTGGTGTACTTTTTGACTCGAAACTTAATTTCAATTCTCATATCTCAACTATCATAAATGAAGCCAAAAGTGTTCTTGGCTTTATTAAGTGTTGGGCAAAAGAATTCAAGGATCCATTATTACCAAACTTCTTTATATTTCCCTGGTACGACCTATTTTAGAATATTGTTCAATTATATGGTATCCACAGCATAAATTGTATAAGGATTGTATTGAATCGGTCCAGAAACAGTTTCTACTCTTTGCGTTACGAGATCTAAACTGGGACCCCAATCTTCGTTTACCGTCTTATCTTAGTAGGCTTCTTCTTATTAATCAATCGTAGAACGATCCTGGGGATTGTTTTTCTACATAATTTGATTATTGGTAATATTGACTCGTCATGCTGGCTCAAGCTAGAACGCTCAAATTTGGAACGTGAGTTACTGTTACGATTTTATAAAGATCGACCAAAAAACTATATGCTCATGCCTACTAGGGCCGTGGCAAATCGAGTTAAACTGTACCTTCTTCAGTTTTCAAGCTAGAACGCATAAATTTGGCATGAAGGTTACTGCAACGATCCGATGATGATCGACTGAAAACTATATGTCCACGCCTACTGACTATATAGTGATTTATCAAATTCTGTTATTTTTTTTGCACTATTGATGCTAGAGACTTAAAATTTGGTATATATACTCGGGTTGACAACCCACGATGAAAGAGATATAGCGGATATATCTACGCAAATAGGGGGTGTGGCAAACGGAAAAAGCTTATAGCTCCTACAACTTTAGAGCTAGAAGCTTCAAAATTAAATGGTTGAGTTACTGATGAGCTTGTCTATAGATGACCCAAAAATATAAGTTTTACACCCGTTTTGGGGCATGCCATACTAAAAAATACCCTGTAATTTTCGCATTTTTTGAGTGTAAGCATCCAAGTTTCACACATACGTTACCCTTCGCTACTTCTAAGAACTGGCTAAAAATTATATGTCTACGCCCACTGGGGGCGTGGCAAATCGGGAAAAATTATGTTTTTCCGAGTCTCAGTGAGAAAATCAAAATTGTATGACGATAATACTGCTGATCAGCTCTATTGATTTTTAAAAAAATTATATATGTACAAACCAATTGGGGGCGTGGCAATGGGCGTGAGCTGTGTGTGTGAATGAGTATTCCGAAGTCGGTAGCGCCCGACTGCAACGTTCTTACTTGTTTGAAATAATTTTAATTTTTTATATTTTGAGCGCATTTTGAATATATGTTGTGTTTCTTATCCAAAATAAGCTTGTTCTCTTTTTACTCGCGATAGAGCATCAGCTATGTGGTTTTCTTTTCCGTTTATGTATGTTATGTCAAAATCATATTCTGATAATTTAACTCTCCATCGAGTTAATTTTGAATTTGGTTCTTTCATTTTGTACAACCAACATAATGGTTGATGGTTACTATTGATTTCGAAATGTCATCCTAGTAAGTAGTGTCGAAAGGTTTTTGTTGCCCATTAAGAGTTCTTTTTCTATGGCACTGTAATTAGTTTCATGGTCGTTGAGTGTTCTACTGATGAAACTAAGTGGGTGTCCATCTTAAGAGAGTACAGCTCCAAGAGCTACGTTACTTGCGTCAGTGGTTAAAATGAATTTTCAAAAAATCGATAACTTTGATCGTTTTAATGTTATCGATTAAAATCGAAATCGGAAACCTGTTATAAAAATTTGTCTCGCACATCTTTAAAGCTAGAGACTCCTAATTTTGTATTTAGTATAATGTAGAGTTTTTATAATTTTGATTTTTGTTATATTTTGGATGCCACGCCCCCTTTGCCCAAATTTGCAAAAAACGTATTTCAAGTGCTAGAGACTTGTGATTCGGCAAATACACACATATGAATGACATGATCACGCTCTGAAAGTTTGATTAAAAAAGTCCATCTACAAAGGAACTTATTCAACAATTAACTTCCCATAATATAGCTCTTACTGCAGCCCAAGCGCAGTCGCTGCGTAAACTGCGCAGTCAGCAGAGCGCTCGCTTATGCGTGCGTGCGTATGTGTGTGTATGTGTGTGTGTATGTGTTGCTCGTAATGTACATATTAAGAGAAGTGTAGAACGTTTGGAATATCGGCTCTTCGCAGGGTTCAGGGGATCTCCTAGTCGGGTACTCCCGACTAGAGCTTTCTTACTTGTTATACCCTGAACCCATTGAAAATGAGAAAACAGGGTATAATGGTTTTGTTAAAATGTATGTAACAGGCAGAAGGAGGCGTGGCAGACCCCGTAAAGTATATATATTCTTGATCAGGGCGAGTTGATTTAGCAATGTCCGTCTGTCCGTCCGTCCGTCTGTCCGTCTGTCCGTATGTTTGAACGCATCGATCTCAGAATCTATAAGAGCTAGAGACTTGAAATTTTTTATGTAGGTTCGTGTATAGCACGCGCAGATCGAGTTTCGATAAACTTGATCGTTTTAAACTTATCGATTTTAAACGTTATCGAAATGCAGTTATAAATTTATATCTTCCACATCTTTAGAGCTAGAGTCACCAAATTTTGTATTTAGTATAATATGGAGTTTATACAATTTGATTTTTGTCACATTTTAGATACCATTCCACCTTTCCTTCCCTTCCCCCCAAGCTTGTAAAAACCGTATTTCAAATACAAAAGATTTGTGCTTTGGCAAATACATACATATGACATAATCACGCTGTGAAAGTTTGATTAAGAAAGTCCATCTACAAAAGAAGTTGTTAAACATTTCATTTCCCGTAGTAAAGCCTATGAGCGAAGCCCACGTTCAGTCGCTGCTCTAACTGCGTAGTCAGCAGAGCTCGTGCTTATGCGTGCTTGCGAATGTGTGTGCTCATGTATTGCTTGTATATATGTATATGTTAAATAAGCATAGAATGTTTGGCATATCGGCTCTTCGCAGGGTTCAGGGGATCTCCTAGTCGGGTACCGCCGACTAGAGCTTTCTTACTTGTTTGTTTAGCTGAGGATATACATCATCCCACTTTGGAGGTACAATTATCCATAAGTATTTCACCAGTTTTCACACCTACAATTTTAAAACAACGTCGTTGTTATAATAAGCGCAATTTTGTTTTGCTTAATCAACTTTTTAATGCAACAGATTGGTCTCCTTTATATAAATCAGTTGACATTAATTTGGCAACAACTTTTTTCTATAATACTTTAAACTCTATTCTAGATGTGTGTCTCCCTATGCCCGTTTCTAATAAGTCCCCTGGTTTACTCAGACTTTTTCTAATTTAAAAAATAATAAGTCTAAATATTTAAAAAAATGTAAAAAGTCTGGTTCGATTGTAGACTGGTCTAAATATTCCATAGCCAAGTCGAATTTTAAATTCTCGGTGTTATGAGAATTACCTTTTTCGTTGCAAAAGGCAGTTTGCTCGTGATCCTAAGCAATTTTATTCATTCGTAAACATGAAGCGTAAATATTCTAGTTTACCTTCCTCATTTTTCCTTGGATTGGACAAAACTTGTAATGATCATGATTCCCCTGATCTTTTTGCAGATTTTTTCCAATCCACTTACTGCTCAGTGGTTCCCTATACCACTTCATACCCTTACTTAATTTCTGCAACTAATAATATAAATGCTTCTTATGCTTCCCCTGCTTCTCTGGTTTCAGCCATTTGGTCATTGAAATCATCTTTATACTCATTCACAAAGTGAAATGAGTATATTGGTTTTGTGCAATGTCCGTCACGCTGTCCGTCTGTCCGCATGAACGCAAGCCGTTTGCACAGTTTCGAAGCTAGAGAGTTGAAATTTGGAATATATACTCGTGTATACCCTCAAATTATAAAGTGTCAAGATTTTCCGATACGCCCACAAGAGGCGTGGCAAATCGGAAAATACATTTAACGATATCTCAAAAACACTTCTTCTAAAGAAATGTAATTTGGAATGTATACTCGCGTTGACAACATAAGATCAAAAAGCTATGGCGGATATTACTGCGCCCCTTGGGGGCGGGTAAAACTGTATCTTCTACAGTTTTTAAGCTAGAATGCCAAAATTTGGCACATAGGTTACTGCTACAATTCTATGAAGATCGATCAAAAAAACTATATGTCCACGCTTACTAGGGGCGTGGCAAATCGCATCTGGCTATATAGTGATTCTTCAAATTCTGCTATATTTTTAGCACTATTGATGCTAGAGACTTGAAATTTGGTATATATACTCGGGTTGACAACCCAAGATGAAAAGATATGATGGATATATCTACGCCCACAGAGGGCGTAAAAACCCGCGAAAGCTTATAGCTCCTACAGTTTTAGAGCTAGAAGCTTCAAATTTGGATGGTTGAGTTACTGGTGAGCTCCTCTATCGATTACCAAAAATTATTTTTACGTCCCTTTTTGGGCATGCCCGGCTAAAAATACCCTGTAATTTTCGCATTTTTTGATTGTAAGCATTCAAATTTTACACTTACGTTACCCTTCGCTCCTTCTAAGAACTGGTCAAAAAAATTGTCCACTGTATGTTTTTTTTCGATTTTCAGTGAGGTGTGCGGGTGTGAATGAGTATTCCTCAGTCAGTAGCGCCTGACTGCAACGATCTTACTTGTTTTCTCCTGGAGCTGATAATATTCTCAGTTGTGTAATTAAAGAATGTAGTGGTTCGCTTCAGGCACCATTACTAAAACAATTTAATTTGTCGCTGGAAACCTCTGTTTTTCCGTCTATTTGGAAAGAGTCTTTCATCATCCGTCTATATTAAAAAGGTGGGAGGTCTGACATTTCTAATTATAGAGGTATTGCAAAACTATCTGCTATTCCGAAATTATTTGAAATAATAATAACATCTAGCTTACAACATTTTTGTAATTCGATTATTTCACCATTGCAGCATGGTTTTTTTCAAAATCCATCTACTTCAACTAATCTTTTAGAATTTACTTCCCTTGTCAATGACAGCTTTTAAGAAAAATGAAAACTGATGAATGCAAAGCTTGATCACTTAGGATTTTCCCCTAAACTTCTTTCTTGGATTTCATCATATTTAAAAAGTAGAACCCAAAGAGTTGCGTTGAGAACAGCTTTTTCGAAACTTGTTTTCGTTTCGTCGGGTGTACCTCAGGGTAGTCATTTGGGTCCGTTACTTTTTTCCCTATTAATAAATGACCTTCCAAACCGTATATCGAATTCAAAGATATTTATGTATGAAGATGACGTAAAAACTTGTCTTTCGTATGCTAATTCACTTGATCATCTACGCCTTCAAGATGATCTTAATTCCTTCCAACTGGTGTGTGGCTAATCGGTTGTATTTAAATTGTTCTATGACAATGACCTTCTGTCGTACCATTCCATATATTGCTAATTATTCAATTAATAATTATTCCTTACAACGTATTTTTTCAGTCAAAGATCTTGGTGTACTTTTTGACTCGAAACTTAATTTCAATTCTCATATCTCAACTATCATAAATGAAGCCAAAAGTGTTCTTGGCTTTATTAAGTGTTGGGCAAAAGAATTCAAGGATCCATTATTACCAAACTTCTTTATATTTCCCTGGTACGACCTATTTTAGAATATTGTTCAATTATATGGTATCCACAGCATAAATTGTATAAGGATTGTATTGAATCGGTCCAGAAACAGTTTCTACTCTTTGCGTTACGAGATCTAAACTGGGACCCCAATCTTCGTTTACCGTCTTATCTTAGTAGGCTTCTTCTTATTAATCAATCGTAGAACGATCCTGGGGATTGTTTTTCTACATAATTTGATTATTGGTAATATTGACTCGTCATGCTGGCTCAAGCTAGAACGCTCAAATTTGGAACGTGAGTTACTGTTACGATTTTATAAAGATCGACCAAAAAACTATATGCTCATGCCTACTAGGGCCGTGGCAAATCGAGTTAAACTGTACCTTCTTCAGTTTTCAAGCTAGAACGCATAAATTTGGCATGAAGGTTACTGCAACGATCCGATGATGATCGACTGAAAACTATATGTCCACGCCTACTGACTATATAGTGATTTATCAAATTCTGTTATTTTTTTTGCACTATTGATGCTAGAGACTTAAAATTTGGTATATATACTCGGGTTGACAACCCACGATGAAAGAGATATAGCGGATATATCTACGCAAATAGGGGGTGTGGCAAACGGAAAAAGCTTATAGCTCCTACAACTTTAGAGCTAGAAGCTTCAAAATTAAATGGTTGAGTTACTGATGAGCTTGTCTATAGATGACCCAAAAATATAAGTTTTACACCCGTTTTGGGGCATGCCATACTAAAAAATACCCTGTAATTTTCGCATTTTTTGAGTGTAAGCATCCAAGTTTCACACATACGTTACCCTTCGCTACTTCTAAGAACTGGCTAAAAATTATATGTCTACGCCCACTGGGGGCGTGGCAAATCGGGAAAAATTATGTTTTTCCGAGTCTCAGTGAGAAAATCAAAATTGTATGACGATAATACTGCTGATCAGCTCTATTGATTTTTAAAAAAATTATATATGTACAAACCAATTGGGGGCGTGGCAATGGGCGTGAGCTGTGTGTGTGAATGAGTATTCCGAAGTCGGTAGCGCCCGACTGCAACGTTCTTACTTGTTTGAAATAATTTTAATTTTTTATATTTTGAGCGCATTTTGAATATATGTTGTGTTTCTTATCCAAAATAAGCTTGTTCTATTTTTACTCGCGATAGAGCATCAGCTATGTGGTTTTCTTTTCCGTTTATGTATGTTATGTCAAAATCATATTCTGATAATTTAACTCTCCATCGAGTTAATTTTGAATTTGGTTCTTTCATTTTGTACAACCAACATAATGGTTGATGGTTACTATTGATTTCGAAATGTCATCCTAGTAAGTAGTGTCGAAAGGTTTTTGTTGCCCATTAAGAGTTCTTTTTCTATGGCACTGTAATTAGTTTCATGGTCGTTGAGTGTTCTACTGATGAAACTAAGTGGGTGTCCATCTTAAGAGAGTACAGCTCCAAGAGCTACGTTACTTGCGTCAGTGGTTAAAATGAATTTACTTTTAAAGTTTGGTATTTTTATACCCTGAACCCATTGAAAATGGGAAATCAGGGTATAATGGTTTTGTTGAAATGTATGTAACAGGCAGAAGGAGGCGTGGCAGACCCCATAAAGTATATATATTCTCGATCAGGGTGACAAGCCGAGTCGATTTAGCCCTGTCCGTATGTCCGTCCGTCCGTCCGTCCGTCCGTCCGTCCGTCCGTCCGTCTGTCCGTCTGTCCGTATGTTTGAACGCGTCGATCTCAGAATCCATCAGAGCTAGAGACTTGACCTTATGTAGGTCTGTGTATAGCTCGCGCATATCGAGTTTGTTTTAAAAAATTGATAGCTTTTATCGTTTTAATTTTATCGATTAAAAACGAAATCGAAATGCAGTTATAAATTTATATCTCCCACATCTTTTGAGTTAGAGTCTCCAAATTTTGTATTTAGTATAATGTAGAGTTTATACAATTTTGGTTTTTGTCATATTTTTGATACCATCCCCCCTTTCCTTCCCTTACCACCAAATTTGTAAAATCCGTATTTGAAATACTAGAGATTTGTGCTTTAACAATTACATATATATAAATGACATGATTAAGATTAAGAAAGTCCATCTACAAAAGAAGTTGTTAAACATTTCATTTCCCATAATAAAGCCCATGAGCGCAGCCCACGCTCAGTCGCTGCGCTAACTGCGCGTATGTGTATGTGTGTAAGTGTGTGTGCATGTATTGCATATGTTAAATAAGCATAGAATGTTTGGAGTATCAGCTCTTCGCAGGGTTCAGGGGATCTCCTAGTCGGGAACTGCCGACTAGAGCTTTCTTACTTGTTAAGACTGGGTCGTTGTAAATTAATTGTTTTAAGTATACCCTGAACCCATTAAAAGTGGGAAATCAGGGTATAATGGTTTTGTTAAAATGTATGTAACAGGCAGAAGGAGGCGTGGCAGACTCCATAAAGTATATATATTCTTGATCAGCTCGACGAACTCGAAGTCGATATAGCCATGTCCGTCTGCCCGTCCGTTCATCCGTCCGTATGTTTGAACGCGTCGATCACAGAATCTATAAGAGCTAGAGAGAGAAATTATTTATGTTGATCCGTGTATAGCACACGTAGATCGGTTTGATTAAAAAAATCGATAAATTTGATCGTTTTAAAGTTATCGACTTAAAACGTTATCGAAATGTAGTTATAAATTTATATCTCCCACATCTTTGGAGCTAGAATCTCCAAATTTGAAATGAAAATTAATTTAGTATAATGTGTAGTTTTTACAATTTTGATTTTCGTCTTATATTGGATACCCGCCTTTCCTTCCCTTCCCCCAAACTTATAAAAACCGTATTTCAAATACTAGAGACTTGTGCTTTGAAAAATATAATATATAAATTAAACTAAAGACGTTTTTGTAGAATATTTATACTCATTCACAAAGTGAAATGAGTATATTGGTTTTGTGCAATGTCCGTCACGCTGTCCGTCCGTCTGTCCGTCTGTCCGTCTGTCCGTATGAACGCAAACCATTTGCACAGTTTTGAAGCTAGAGAGTTGAAATTTGGAATATATACTCGTGTATACCCTCGAATTATAAAGTGTCAAGATTTTCCCGATACGCCCACTAGGGGCGTGGCAAATCGGAAAATGCATTTGCCCATACCTCAGAAACACTACTTCTAGAAGTGCTAGAGAGTTGCAATTTGGAATGTAGACTTGTGTTGACAACTCAAGTTGAAAAAGCTATGGCGGATATATCTACGCCCATTGGGGGCGTGGCAAATCGGGTAAAGCTGTATCTTCTACAGTTTTAAAGCTAAAACGCCCAAATTTGGCACGTAGGTTACTGATACGATCCTATGAAGATCGACCAAAAATCTATATATCCACGCCTACTAGGGGCGTGGCAAATCGGATCTGACTATATAGTGATTTTTCAAATTCTGTAATATTTTGAGCACTATTGATGCTAGAGACTTGAAACTTGGTATATATACTCGGGTTGATAACCCAAGTTGGAAAAAATATAGCGGATATATCTACGCCCATAGGGGGCGTGGCAAACCGCAAAAGTTTGTAGCTCCTACAGTTTTAGAGCTAGAAGCTTCAAAATTGGATGGTAAGTTACTGGTGAGCTCCTCTATCGATGCGCCAAAAATAAATTTTACGCCCCTTATGGGGTATGCCCGGCTAAAAAATACCCTGTAATTTTCGCATTTTTTGAGTGTAAGCATCCAAGTTTCACACATACGTTACCCTTCGCTACTTCTAAGAACTGGCCAAAAATTATATGTCTACGCCTACTGGGGGCGTGGCAAATCGGGAAAAACTATACGTTTTTCCGATTCTCAGTGAGAAAATCAGAATTATATACAGATATTACTGCTGATCTCCTCTATTGATTTCCAAAAAATTATATATGCACAAACCAATTGTGGGCGTGGCAATGGGCGTGATCTGTGGGGGTGTGAATGAGTATCCCGCAGTCGGTAGCGCCCGACTGCAATGTTTTTACTTGCAACTCGTTTGAGTTGTTCGAGAATAATTCTTAAACTGAAACTTAAAGTAACTTAAAATGAATTTATAAAGCCGCCGCTGCCGGCAGACAGACCGGCAGACCGCTGAGTCGGCGCTTATTGTGGACGATCAGACTGCTTAGGCGTGATGGTATCCAATTTCGCCTGCAACTCTGTCGCAACGGCATCCGGCCCAATTGCTCTATCAGCAACTTTGGCCGTGCGCGTGTTAACTCCTCCCCGGGTAGGCTGAAACCCGTCCTCGGGTTTCACTTTGATCGTTTTGCGGCGGTATAGTTTCCATGCGCTTAAGAGAAGGAGGAGAAGAGTAATGAGGATTAGGCAGCCAAACGACCTTGATGATATGTCTGATTTGAGATCCCCGATGTGGCGGAGATCCCTCAGAGAGAGATCGTGTAGGAATGGGAGGCTTAGATGTTCGCTGAAAAGGGTGATGTTAACTATGGCCGACGTAGAAACAGCAGGTTTCTTTCTTATGATGCCCCGATGATTTTCGTAACGGGTGCCGTTGATGGAGATGTATTCATCAAAAGTGGCCAGGAAAGTTCCCGTGACTTGTTGACTGCCTCCAGTGTTGTCCACCACATTTACTGTTGCGCTGTTGATGATTATGATGCCATCCTCAATCGTCGTTATGGGCTCTAGGTGCCCGGGTCGCGTGGCGCATTGTGCGACGGTTCCTGACACCAGTTGCTGTGCACACGATGCTTTCTGTAATCTCTTGCAGAAAGTGGTGCTCACAGTAGAAGCGCAGTTGCACACAGCGAAGGTCTTTGTTCCGCAATCGGCCACTACGTTACTTTCCTCTAGATCTATTATTACATTATTATGTTGAACGGGAAAAACGTCAATTTTCCTACAACTTAGCTTAGGTTGGGGATATTTTATAAGAAAATATAAAAGTTCGGAATTTTGAAAAGCCTTAATGGCTCTAAAAGGTCCACTACACTAATATTTGTAAGATGCTCATTTAACAATTCTGTAATGTCAATGCTGTCCAAGATAAGTGGGCTAATCAAATTTATTTTTGCAAGTGTTACGGATAAAATTAGATCCTCAAGATTTGTAATTATCATTCTGTTCTTCGCTAGAATTGTTGAATAGAGATGCTCAAATTCCGCATCAGGTTTTAGAATTGCATTAAGTGCCTGCGAGACTTCGTTAAGTCGTATTTGAAATTTGTTATTGATTTCGATTTGCCTATTTTCTGAATCTATTAATTGACCCTGTTTGAACTTAATTTGCTCCCAGTCATCAAAATCTGGGGTTCCTACAATTGCCTTAAGGACACTACCTATCAAGTTTATGCTGCGTGATTGCCTATGGTGAACATTTAAAGTTGCAATTAATGTGGCTATGTGTTGAATGTCGGTCTTTAGTACTTGTCTCATGTGGTCTTTCGGTCAAAGTCATTGTCATTGTCAGAGCCAAAAAATATCGTAACCTAAAGTGAAATATATGTAAACTTATTAGCCTAGTAAGAAAATGGATTAACCTAAAAATTCGAATTCTGTGAGGAGTTTTATGGCCTACTTAAGATTAGTCCTTATGGACCACCCTCCCTTTAATTAGAACCGTCGTACCCAGGTCCGCTTCCACTGTTGCTTCAGTGAATAGGGGCGAAAGTTTATTTCCAATCTCTTGTTGGATTTTAACCATACCTTCTCACCCACATTATATGTTTTCTGGACCCTGTTCTTATTTTGGTGCTCTAACGATTTTTCTTGAGTTGCCGTGATTTTCTCCTTTATTTTTATCGCATTCTCAATAGGGATTGAGTGGATAATTTCTATTGGCTTCTTTTTCGTAACCGAGTGAATCGACCTATTGTATTTTATTGTCGCGAGAAGGATATTGTCGATAGTGTCTTCAATGTGGTTTCCATTTTTAAGACAGCTACTTATATCCCCAAAGTACTGTGCAAACGCTCGACCTACCCGTTAGACGTGCTATGTAGGGGCGGCGCATTCGCGATCACGATGTCGAAGTTATTTGACAACATTGATCTAATGGTCTCTGAATTAAGAGACCTTTCGTTGTCAGTAAATCGTCTTTGTTTTCGGGAAGACGTTCAGGAGTTGTAGCAGTGGAGCCTTTATGTCCACGATCGCGCGTGAACGAATGGGCTGGACGATTGCAAATATGTCAATGCAAGCTAAAAAGTATTTCTGGTCAGTGGAGTAAATGTCTACGTGTAGCATTTCCCCGGCATATGACGGTATTGGGGTCTTCCCTATCTCTTGTCGTATTGGGTGACGATTGTGTTTATTCATAGCGCACACCCGACAGTTTGCCGCTATTTCCGTTGTAAGACGACCAATTTTTGGGAAAAAATAGTCCCGAAGTATTTGTTGCGCATTCTCTTGCGCCGCGCGGTGAGCACGATTATGCTCAGCTATAGCGATTTCCCTTTGTTCTGTTGTGTCTGGGATGTCTATAACCATACTTTTTGAGTGTCGAAATGTAGTTGAGGGAAATTCTTCGACCAATTTGTGTTGGATAAAGGCCAGAATGGGAAGCTCGCAAAATATTGCGTTGGTCACCTCTGCGTTCACGGCTTCTTGCAGAGTTTGGAACAGTGAGTTCCGATCGGAAAACTGTATGACATGTCTGGTTTTTGTTTTGAACAGGATGTAAGTCCTGTGTTGTGGAATGGTGCTTTCCTCCAGTATTATCTGGTTTCGGAAGCCGGGCTTGTCTGTCGTCTCAATTGTGTAAGTAAGAGACTCTTCGCTATGGATTGTAGCGACGTCAGAATCTTCTAAAGCATTGATATTTTGGCGAGACAAGGCGTCTGCTACAAAATTCTCTTTGCCAGGCTTATAAATGATGTTAGCGTTATGCTCGTCAATGAAAGCCTTCCAGCGTTTTATCTTAGCGTTGGTATTTTTTTCCGATACGGCAAAAGTTAAAGGCAGATGATCTGTATAGATGTTTAAGTTTTTAACTCCGTACAGGTAGTTTCTGAGATTTTTCAATGCCCACACAATGGCGAGAAGCTCTCTGAATAGACTTGCTGTGTTGGTGTTCAGTAGTATATTGATTTTATTCTTCTGAGCCAGTGTATTTATATACTGACTCATGCATAATTTTAACCCTTAAATCTAGCTTATCTATTGCTGAGTTTGTAAGGCTCAGCGTTGGTCTTTATCTATTCTTATTCTATTGCAGAGTGTGTAAGACTCAGCGTAGATGCTTATTTATTCTTAGTCTATCGCAGAGTTTGTAAGGGTCAGATTAGATTTATTTATTTATTTATTTATTTATTTATTTATTTATTTAATAATAATAAACATATTACAAGAAAAAACCTTTGTGAGGAACCCTGTCTAAATTGAAATCAAAACAAAGTAAAACAAGATAAAAATTTCAAGCCGTTACACCCAAATCCCAATATTCAAAAGTTTCCCACATTTCTTCAACCAAACCATGCCTATGTCCCACATCGACCTTATTTTCAACAACCATATCTTCCACCAACACCTAATTATACTAAAAATAACATTTTTCCGCCTAATCATTATTCACCTCGACCAATGCAACCAACACCTAATCCGGTCAGACCATTATACTCTACATTCAGACCAATTTTTAAACAGAACCACAACAAACCCCGTTCAATAGTCCTGGCGTAGCCAACCAACCAACAAAGCGTGTTAGACCTGCAGAATGTGGACAAAGTAAAGCAAGTAAGAACATTGCAGTCGGGCGCTACCGACTGCGGAATACTCATTCACACCCGCACAGATCACGCCCACAATAGAGGAGATCAGCAGTAATATCGTCATAAAATTTTGATTTTCTCACTGAGAATCGGAAAAGCGTACAGTTTTTTCCCGATTTGGCACGCCCCCAGTGGGCGTAGACATATAATTTTTAGCCAGTTCTTAGAAGTAGTGAAGGGTATCGTAAGTGTGAAAGTTGGATGCTTACACTCAAAAAATGCGAAAATTACAGGGTATTTTTTAGCATGGCATGTCCCATACAATTTTGAAGCTTCTAGCTCTAAAACTGTAGGAGCTTTAAACTTTTGCGGGTTGCCACGCCCCTTATCGCCGTAGATATATCCGCCATATTTTTTATACCCTGAACCCATTGAAAATGGGAAATCAGGGTATAATGTTTTTGTGAAATGTATGTAACAGGCAGAAGGAGACATCGCAGACCCCATAAAGTATATATATTCTTGATCAGCTCGATGAGCTGAGTTGAAATAGCCCTGTCCGTCTGTCCGTCCGTCCGTCCGTCCGTCCGTCCGTCCGTGTGAACGCAGCGATCTCGTAAACCACAAAAGCTAGATATATGAAATTTTCAGAGAATACTCGTCAATAGCCTACGCAGTACGAGTTTTTTTTAGATTTTCGATAACTCATCCCGTTTCCTTATTATCGATAAAAATCGATAACTTTTCTTCCGCTAAGCATACCGTAAGAGCTAGAGACTCCAAATTTACTGTGTAGATTTGTGAAATGAATGCGGACATTTTGTCATTTTTGGATTTTGGATGCCACGCCTCTTTCGCCCCCAATTTGCAAAATTCGTATTTCAAATACTAGAGACTTGTGCTTTAACAAATACATACATATGAATGACATAATCACGCTGTGAAAGTTTGATTAAGAAAGCCCATCCACAAAAAAAGTTATTAAACATTTAATTTCCCATACAATAGGCATATTGCAGCCCAAGCGCAGTCGCTGCGCCAGCTGCGCAGTCAGCAGAGCGCATGCTTATGCGTGAGTGTGTATGCATGTGTGTGTGTGTCTGTGTGCGTTGCTCGTAATATTTGTATATGTAAAATAAGTATAGAATGTTGGGAAGATTGGATCTTCGCAGGGTTCAGGGTATCTCGTAGTCGAGCCGTCTCGACTAGAGCACTCTTACTTGTTTTATTTTGGGTTGTCAACCCGAGTCTATATACTAAATCTTAAGTCTCTAGCATCAATTGTGGTCAAAATATTACAGAATTTGAAAAATCACTATATAGTCAGATCCGATTTGCCACGCCCCTAGTAGACGTGGACATATAGTTCTTAGGTCGATCTTCATAGGTTCGTTGCAGTAACCTAAGAGCCAAATTTGGTCATTCTAGCTTTAAAACTGTAGAAGATACAGTTTTAGCCGATTAGATATATCCGTCATTTTCATGAGTTGTCAACACGAGTCTACATTCCAAATTGCAACTCTCTAGCATTTCTAGAAGTAGTGTTTGTGAGATATCGAAAAATGCATTTTCCGATTTGCCACGCCCCTAGTGGGCGTGTCAGAAAAATGGCACTTTATAATTCGAGGGTATACACAAGTATATATTCCAAATTTCAGCTCTCTAGCTTTAAAACTGTGCAAATGGTTTGCGTTCATACGGACAGACGGACGGGCAGCGTGACGGACATTGCACAAATCCAATATACTCATTTCACTTTGTGAATGAGTATAATGAGCATAGATGAAGAAACTAGAAATCAAGAAGAAATAAATTATCACGATTATATGCAGCAAGAATATTATAATCAATTAGCTTCTTATTCCAAATACTATCCTCAATATTACCAAGAACAAAGTTACCCACAAAGTTCAGACTACACATACACACAAACAGCCACAGTCGAACATGAGACGGAGCAACCAAATGAAATAGAAATCGAGAAAGCCGAAAATTTTTCAGCTGCCAGCCTCGGAAACCAACAGTACATAATTATCACTTATAAGGGCAAAAATTTAAAATGTTTAATAGATACAGGATCTACTGTCAATATGATGACATCCAATGTTTTTAATTTACCAATTCATGATACCGATTGTTTTATTCAAACCAGCAACGGACCTTTAACTATCACAAAAAAAGTGAATGTCCTTTCCAACAACTTGTTCAAGAGTAATAATGAATTTCTTCTACATCAATTTTCACCAGATTAGGATCTGTTAATTGGTAGAAAACTCCTTTCAGAAGCACATGCCGTTATAGATTTTAAATCCCAAGCTGTAAATTTATACAATAGAAAGTATAAATTAATCAACTATATTCCGATCACAAACCAAAATCATTTCGTAGCTCAACCAAATCTTGAAACTAATCAACACTTCAACAATCCAATCAGAGATATTTCTAAAAATCAAGATTAAGAAAAAAAAATTTTATTTAAAACAACTTGTTGAAACAATATCAACGCATTCAATTTAAAGAAGGCGACCAACTTAGTTTCAGTAATCAAGAAAAACATGTTATTAAAATTACTCACAAATCACCTTTGCATACAAAACCATACAGTTATCTAAAAGCATACGAACAAGAAGTTGAACACAAAATTCAGAACATGTTAGATCAAGGTATTATTGTAGTCCTATATTGTAGTCCTATATGGATCGTACCTAAAAAACAAGATGCTTCAGGTAAACAAAAATTTAGAATCGTAATTGACTACAGAAAATTAAACGACGTAACTATAAATGACAGACACCCAATACCAAATATGGATGAGATTTTAGGAAAACTAGGTAGATGTAATTATTTCACAACAATCGACCTTGCAAAAGGACTCCATCAACTTCAAATGCATCCAGATTCCATTCGAAAAACAACTTTTTCCACTAAACATGGCCACTATGAATATCTTTGCATGCCATTTGGATTAAAGAATGCACCTGCAACCTTTCAACATTGCATGAATAATGTTTTGCGACCATTACTAAATAAACACTGTTTAATATATCTTTACGATATAATTGTATATTCAACATCTTTAAAATAACACCTACACTAACTGCAATTAGTTTTCGAGAAACTTTCTGAAGCAAATCTCAAATTACAACTTGACAAATGCGAGTTTCTAAAACAAGAAACTACCTTCCTAGGACACGTCATAACTAAGGATGGAATAAAACCCAATCCTGATAAAATCAAGGCAATTCTAAAATATCCTATTCCCACAAAAACTAAAGAAATAAAAGGTTTTCTTGGAGTAACCGGTTATTATGGAAAGTTTATTCCAAATTTTGCAGACATAGCCAAACCAATGACAACAGTACTACAGTAAAAGACTCAAAAATAGATGTTAAAAATCCAGAATACATTAGAGCTTTTGAAAAACTAAAACAACTTATTTCCAATGATCCTATTTTAAAAATTCCAGACTTCAAAAATAAATTCATTTTAACAACTGACGCAAGTAATGTAGCTCTTGGAGCTGTACTTTCTCAAGACGGACATCCCATCAGTTTTATCAGCAGAACCCTCAATGACCACGAAACTAACTACAGCGCCATAGAAAAAGAACTTTTAGCTATTGTATGGGCAACAAAAACCTTTCGACACTACCTTCTAGGTCGACATTTCGAAATCAATAGTGACCATCAACCATTATGTTGGTTGTACAAAATGAAAGAACCAAATTCAAAACAAGTAAGAGTGCTCTAGTCGAGACGGCTCGACTACGAGATACCCTGAACCCTGCGAAGATCCAATCTTCCCAACATTATATGCTTATTTTACATATACAAATATTGCGAGCAACGCACACACACACACACATACACATGCATACACACGCACGCATAAGCATGCGCTCTGCTGACTGCGCAGCTGACGCAGCGACTGCGCTTGGGCTGCAATATGCCTATTGTATGGGAAATTAAATGCTTAATAACTTTTTTTGTGGATGGACTTTCTTAATCAAACTTGCGCAGCGTAATCATGTCATTCATATGTATGTATTTGCCAAAGCACAAGTCTCTAGTATTTGAAATACGAATTTTGCAAATTGGGGGCGAAGGAGGCGTGGCATCCAAAATCCAAAAATGACAAAATGTCCGCATTCATTACACAAATCTACACAGTAAATTTGGAGTCTCTAGCTCTTACGGTATGCTTAGCGGAAGAAAAGTTATCGATTTTTATCGATAATAAGGAAACGGGATGAGTTATCGAAAATCTAAAAAAAACTCGTACTGCGTAGGCTATAGACGAGTATTCTCTGAAAATTTAATATATCTAGCTTTTGTGGTTTACGAGATCGCTGCGTTCATACGGACGGACGGACGGACGGACGGACGGACGGACGGACGGACGGACGGACGGACGGACGGACGGACAGACGGACAGGGCTATTTCAACTCAGCTCATCGAGCTGATCAAGAATATATATACTTTATGGGGTCTGCGATGTCTCCTTCTGCCTGTTACATACATTTCACAAAAACATTATACCCTGATTTCCCATTTTCAATGGGTTCAGGGTATAATTAACCCAATTGAGAGTAAAATTATCAGAATACGATTTTGATATAAAATACATAAAAGGAAAGGAAAACCACATAGCTGACGCTCTATCGCGAGTAAAAATAGAACAGACTTATTTCGGAGAAGAAAACAACACAGCGCTGACCTTCGTCAATAGTAATTTAATTTGCATTACAGAGAAACCAATGAACACATTCAAAAGACAAATTATATTTTCTAAAGGCATTCCAAATATTAAAAAACATAATTACTTCAAAAAATTATTGATTCACATTACATACGATAACATGACTAAAAACAAAGCCGAAAAATATTTGATTGACTATTTTTGTACAAAGACTAGTGTAATGTTTATAGACAGTGATGCAGATTTTGAAATCATTCAAAACGCACACAAAGACATAATCAACAATAACCATACTAAAATTCTTCGAAGTCTCATTCTATTAAAAAATATAAACTCATATGCCGAATTTAAAGAACTTTTTTTGAAAACCCATGAAAAACTCTTACACCCCGGAATTCAAAAAACAAATAAACTCTTCTGTGAAACTTACTATTTCCCTGACAGCCAAACATAACATAACATAATAAACGAATGTACCATTTGCAACTTAGCAAAAACCGAACACAGAAACACAAACAAGCCGATGAAAATTACTCCCAGGCCTGAACATTGTCGCGATAAATTTGTAATAGACAATTATTCCTCTGAAGGCAAACATTATCTTAGTTGCATAGACATTTATTCAAAATTCGCTACTCTTCTATTAAAACTCTAAATATTAAAACATAAGATTGGATAGAATGCAAGAATGCATTAATGCGCATATTTAATGAGTTAGGAAAGCCAATATTATTAAAAGCTGACCGAGACGGCGCACTTTCCAGCTTAGCACTCAAAAAATGGTTTGAAAATGAAGGAGTAGAAATACAATTAAATACTACAAAAACAGGAATAGCAGACATCGAACGACTACACAAAACAATAAGCGAAAAAATTAGAATAATAAACACTTTAAATGACGAAGAAAATAAACTCAGTAAAATAGAAACCATTCTTTACATTTACAATCGCAAATCAAAAGATAACACAACTGGACAAACTCCTGCACACAAATTCTTATATGCTGGACAACCAAAGTTAAACACTCAAGAAAAAAGAGAAAAAGTAATTATGGAGACCCGTGCCAAGAGAGCTTTCGGTGGAAGAAGATCAACACACCGAAAGCTCCGTGGCACAAGACACTGAATGAGCTATCAGTGTACGAGCTTTATTATTTCTTTATCTTACTCTTGCTTTTGTGTCGAATTTTGTGCAGCAAGCGTAATAAATATATTATTATTTGGTATAAAACTAAATTATTATTACTTCTATTTACTGGAGTACTGGGTTATTACAGTATATAATACGAAGTCGATACCAGATATCGAAAAGGACCGTTACAAAAAGGAAAATTAGAAAATCCCTTTAAAGCCAATAAAAATGTTGAAAAATTAAATCAAGATCATTACAAAATTACTAACAACAAGTAAGAACGTTGCAGTCGGCCGCTACCGACTGCGGGATACTCATTCACACCCGCACAGATCACGCCCATTGCCATGCCCACAATTCGTTTGTACACATATAATTTTTTGGAACTCAATAGATCATCAGTAACATCGTCATAAAACTTTGATTTTCTCACTGAGAATCGGAAAAGCGTACAGTTTTTCCCGATTTGCCACGCCCCCAGTGGGCGTAGACATATAATTTTTTGCCAGTTCTTAGAAGTAGTGAAGAGTAACGTAAGTGTGAAACTCGGCTGCTTACACTCAAAAATGCGAATGCGAATTTAGCCGGGCATGCCCCAGAAGGGGCGTAAAAATTATTTTTGGGTCATCGATAGAGGAGCTCATCACTAACTCAACCATCCAATTTTGAAGCTTCTAGCTCTAAAACTGTAGGAGCTACAAAGTTTTGCGGTTTGCCACGCCCCCTATTGGCGTAGATATATCCGCCATATCTTTTTCATCTTGGGTTGTCAACTTGAGTATATATACCAAATTTCAAGTCTCTAGCATCAATAGTGCTCAAAATATTACAGAATTTGAAAAATCACTATATAGTCAGATGCGATTTGCTACGCCCCTAGTAGGCGTGGACATATAGTTTTATAGTCGATCTTCATAGGATCTAATCAGTAACCTACGAGCCAAATTTGGCCATTCTAGCTTTAAAACTGTAGAAGATACAGTTTTACCCGGTTTGCCACGCCCCCAATTGGCGTAGATATATTCGCCATAGCTTATTCATCTTGAGTTGTCAACACGAGTCTACATTCCAAATTGCAACTTTCTAGCACTTCGAGAAGTAGTGTTTCTGAGATATCGGAAAATGCATTTTCCGATTTGCCACGCCCCCAGTAGGCGTATCGGGAAAATCTTGACACTTTATAATTCGAGGGTATACACGAGTATATATTCCAAATTTCAACTCTCTAGCTTCAAAACTGTGCAAATGGTTTGCGTTCATACGGACAGACGTACAGACGGACGGACAGCGTGACGGACATTGCACAAAACCAATATACTCATTTCACTTTGTGAATGAGTATAAAAATAGAATTACTCGTCATTATAAAACACAATTTAAAAACCGAAAGAAAATTAAGCAAATTCAAATCCCACAGGTTTCTACTTCATAATCGTACTATCGTTTACATTATGTACGATATGCCACACCCAACAAATACAGATAAAACTAATTGTATCCCATATCCCAATTGACTTTCAAGCTACTAACACAATCAAAATTATCCCATATCCTGATCACAATGGCTATCAACTTGATTTCTTATTATGAAAAAGATAAAAAAATTTGTTTAATCAAGACAATAAACCAATAATTGATGAATGCATAACAAAAATTCTATTACACACAAAACCAATCTGTAATTATGAACAAATAAATGGCAAAGAAATGATCAAATATATCGAGCCAAATACTATTGTAACTTGGAACATAACTACTACAGTTGTAAAATAAATTTTCCAGAAAAATAATGTTAATCTTAATATTCAAGGTAATAAAATTATAAGTATCAATCAATGCAAACTGCAAATAAATGACATAATTATAAGCGATACCTATTTTCAACAAAAAAAGTTGATCTTACACCATTGTATCTCCCAATAGAAATTATTAAAGTAAAACCTATCAAGCATATTGACATTGTAAAAATTTTATCACAAAACAATATCTTCACATATGCAATCATTATAATCACAATAATCTTATTCATAATTGTAATCTTACCCCATAACCCCATAATATTAATCCGTAAAAATTTTAAGAAACAAATTCACAAACCCAACAATCAAACAACGCTATCAGTTCAACCAGAAGAAGAACAACAAGAAAACACAACTATCGAGATGACACAATCAACTTTACCAAAACTTTACCCTTCTGTGTCACCTTGACTCACAGGCTCGCCTCTTTAGGAGAGGGAAGTGACATATTCATACTGATTATGCCTACAATACAAAGTAGTTGAAACTAATACACAACTGAAACTTCTTGGATTTGCCAATCCCGAATGAACCGGATAACCAAATCATAAATACTCGGACTGGCGCAGAATTGAGAAAATGCCGTTGCACGTTGCTGCAGCCCAAATTCTAAGAATAACGCGTCCGACTGACGCTAAAAGTAACGGTTGCATCGACGCGTCATAAAATAAGCCTATGCTGAAAATTTCTTTAGTCTTAAGATACTATTCAATAAAGCAAGTTGTCATAATCTAACTCTGACTTCGTCTTTTAAATTATATTAGCGTTGCCATTAGCATATGTCGCGACATTTAATCGACTCATAACATACAGTTTGTCAAAAAAAACTACATTTTTTGACTTTAGATGCAAAAATAATAACCTTATATTCAAATAATCGAAGTTTTTTGATGCTAATCTGTTTAATGATCAATTTTAAGTTTAACTATCAAAAACAGATAGCAAAACTTAAAGTGTGTAACAAAATTAACAACAACAAGTAAGAACGTTGCAGTCGGGCGCTACCGACTGCGGGATACTCATTCACACCCCCACAGATCACGCCCACTGCCACGCCCACAATTGGTTTGTACATATATAATTTTTTGGAAATCAATAGAGGAGATCAGCAGTAATATCTGTATATAATTCTGATTTTCTCACTGAGAATCGGAAAAACGTATAGTTTTTCCCGATTTGCCACGCCCCCAGTAGGCGTAGACATATAATTTTTGGCCAGTTCTTAGAAGTAGTGAAGGGTAACGTAAGTGTGAAATTTGGATGCTTACACTCAAAAAATGCGAAAATTACAGGGTATTATTTAGCCGGGCATACCCCATAAGGGGCGTAAAAATTATTTTTGGGTCATCGATAGAGGAGCTCATCACTAACTCAACCATCCAATTCTAGCTCTAAAACTGTAGGAGCTACAAACTTTTGCGGTTTGCCACGCCCCCTATGGGCGTAGATATATCCGCCATATATTTCCCACTTGGGTTGTCAACCCGAGTATATATACCAAGTTTCAAGTCTCTAGCATCAATAGTGCTCAAAATTTTACAGAATTTGAAAAATCACTATATAGTCAGATCCGATTTGCCACGCCCCTAGTAGGCGTGGATATATAGATTTTTGGTCGATCTTCATAGGATCGTATCAGTAACCTACGAGCCAAATTTGGCCATTCTAGCTTTAAAACTGTAGAAGATACAGTTTTACCCGGTTTGCCACGCCCCCAATGGGCGTAGATATATCCGCCATAGCTTTTTCAACTTGAGTTGTCAACACAAGTCTACATTCCAAATTGCAACTCTCTAGCACTTCTAGAAGTAGTGTTTCTGAGATATGGTCAAATGCATTTTCCGATTTGCCACGCCCCTAGTGGGCGTATCGGGAAAATCTTGACACTTTATAATTCGAGGGTATACACGAGTATATATTCCAAATTTCAACTCTCTAGCTTCAAAACTGTGCAAATGGTTTGCGTTCATACGGACAGACGGACAGACGGACAGACGGATGGACGTCCGTCCGTCCGTCCGTCCATCCGTATGAACGCAGCGATCTCGTAAACCACAAAAGCTAGATATCTGAAATTTTCAGAGAATACTCGTCTACGCAGTACGAGTTTTTTTTTGATTTTCGATAACTCATCCCATTTCATTATTATCGATAAAAATCGATAACCTTTCTTCGGTTAAGCATATTGTAAGAGCTAGAGGCTCCAAATTTACTGTTTAGGTCCGTGTGATGAATGCGGAGATTTTGTAAATTTTTGGATTTTAGATGCCACGCCACCTTCGCCCCCAATTTTCAAAATTCGTATTTCAAATACTAGAGACTTGTGCTTTAGCAAAAACATACATATAAATGACATAATCATGCTGTGAAAGTTTGATAAAGAAAGTCCATCCACAAAAAAAGTTATTAAACATTTAATTTCCCATACAATAGGAATATTGCAGCCCGAACGCAGCCGCCGCGCTGACTGCGCAGTCAGCAAAGCGCGTGCTTATGCGTGCGTGCGTATACATGTGTGTGTGAGTGTGTGTGTGCGTTGCTCGCAATATTTGTATATGTAAAATAAGCATAGCATGTTGGGAAGATTGGACCTTCGCAGGGTTCAGGGTATCCGTCCGTCCGTCCGTCCGTCCGTGTGAACGCAGCGATCTCGTAAACCACAATTGCTAGAAATCTGAAACTTTCAGAGAATACTCGTCTATAGCCTACGCAATACGGGTTTTTTTTAGATTTTCGATAACTCATCCCGTTTCCTTATTATCGATAAAAATCGATAACTTTTCTTCGGTTAAGCATACCGTAAAAATGAATGCGGACATTATGTAATTTTTGGATATTGGATGCCACGCCCCCTTCGCCCCCAATTTGAAAAATTCGTATTTCAAATACTAGAGACTTGTGCTTTGGCAAATACATACATATGAATGACATAATCACGCTGTGAAAGTTTGATTAAGAAAGCCCATCCACAAAAAAAGTTATTAAACATTTAATTTCCCATATAATAGGCATATTGCAGCCCAAGCGCAGTCGCTGCGTCAACTGCGCAGTCAGCAGAGCGCGTGCTTATGCGTGCGTGCGTATGCATGTGTTTGTATATGTAAAATTGGCATAGCATGTTGGGAAGATTGGATTTTAGCAGGGTTCAGGGCATCTCGTAGTCGAGCCGTCTCGACTAGAGCACTCTTACTTGTTGCTTGTTGTTATACTAATTTTTACTTTTTCTTCTTCAAACCAATTATGTAATGCTTTACATATGAAAGCTGAATCTTTATCTGCTTTAATTTCTATTGGTTTACCCATTGCATTAAATATTTTCATTATCATATAGAAATCTATGACGTATTTTTCTCTAATGTTAAAGATTTCAGGAGTTGTTTCGATTGTTCATTTTGTATTCCTATTTTCTGTTTTGGCTATGTTACATATTGTACATTCATTGATAATATTTTGAATAAGGTTTTGATAATCAGTTTAGTAAAAGTTTTCTTTAAACCAATTAATTGTTTTTATACCCTGAACCCATTGAAAATGGAAAATCAGGGTATAATGTTTTTGTGAAAATGTATGTAACAGGCAGAAGGAGACATCGCAGACCCCATAAAGTATATATATTCTTGATCAGCTCGATGAGCTGAGTTGAAATAGCCCTGTCCGTCTGTCCGTCCGTCCGTCCGTCCGTCCGTATGAACGCAGCGATCTCGTAAACCACAAAAGCTAGATATCTGAAATTTTCAGAGAATACTCGTCTATAGCCTACGCAATACGAGTTTTTTTTTAGATTTTCGATAACTCATCCCGTTTCCTTATTATCGATAAAAATCGATAACTTTTCTTCGGTTAAGCATACCGTAAGAGCTAGAGACTCCAAATTCACTGTGTAGATCCGTGTAATGAATGCGGAGATTTTGTAATTTTTTGATTTTACACGCCACGCCCCCTTCGCCGCCAATTTGAAAAATTCGTATTTCAAATACTAGAGACTTGTGCTTTTCGTTATGAAAATATAGAACGTTATTTTTACTACACAAGTGTTGTTTGATCATGCTTTTTGCATAAGTGATATTCATTTCTTTATAAATTATTTTTATTTTATATTAGTTAGTCGGTCTCTGTCGGTCTTATGTATTCAGCGAGTCGCTCTCACGGCGATCATCGGCGACCGTTGGCCGAAGTACCGTTTGTGGCTGCGAGAAAGTAGTGTACACTTTCACTCGTATGCCAATAACAGTGCTTTGGCCAATTTGGCAGCCTCTCCCACAATTTGGCGTCGCGCCAAATCACGTTTTGCTGCTGTACGGCAGACAGGCCCCGCTCCAGAGCCGAGCTGGCGCCGTCAAAGCGCGAAGCAGGGCCTGCGTCGCTGCTATAAAAAGGCACCCGCAGCTCGGCACCGGGACAGTCAAAAACGTGAAAGTAAAGAGAAAGTGAAAGTATTGAGTGCCGAAGGAACAAGAACGCGAGTGAAGACGTGATCAGCCCAGGAGCAGTGATTTAGAAGGACATCGCTGCCAAGGACTTCGAGTGGAAGGACATCGTGGGGAAAGGATATCGACGAGGGATATCCCAGACGCCTATTGAGGACATAGGCTCGACACACGGGCACAGGAAGGACATCAGCTGCCACCAACCAGAACATTGGTGCAGCCCGGCTAAGTCTACAGCATTACTGGCGGATCCTAGAGCAGGAGCAGAGGTAACGTTTGCGTAGCTGTGCGAAAGAGTGGTGACTGCAGCTTGAGAAGATCTCAATGTGTGCTTGTGATCATATCCAGCCGTAGGAGTCACTGCAATATCCGAGCGAACTGCCGGAGTATACAGAGTGCTCAAGCGTATCCTTGGAGACCCAAGAGTGCAGTACCATTCGCCAGAGTGCGCTAAAACGTCTACCTGCGATCCTGTGGTAAGGTGTGCTTTACTAAGCGCTAGATTTGTGTAAACATAAAACGTGTAAATTGGCCTCAAAGAAGTGAGAAAATATACAAATCGCAATCCATAAAAACATTGAATTATAATTTAACGCAAGGCGCTACATACAAATTTGCTGGAACGAACACACAGTCGACTGAGTTCGGCCCGGCTTAAACTCGGGATAAACCGAGGTTCATTACAGCATGTAATTTTCATTGTCCTCTTGGGTACTATGTATTGTGACTGCTGTACTTATATTTTCACATAAGAAATTTTCTTTTATTATTACTCTTGATAGAGCATCAGCTACATGGTTTTCTTTACGGGGAAGGTATTTGATTTTGTAATCGAACTCATTTAACCTTATTTTCCATCTTTGTAGTTTCATATTTGGTTCTTTAATATTGTTTAACCATACAAGAGGTTGGCAATATTACTTGCGTCTGTAGTGAGTGAAAATTGTTTGTTAAAGTTTGGGTATATCAGTATGGGATCTGATATAATGAGAATCTTTAGTTTTTCGAAAGCTGCAATATAATTTATATCGTTGATATTGATTTTAGAGTCTTTCTTTAATTTGAGTGTCATTGGTTTGACGATGTTAGCGAGTTTGGTATGAACTTTCTATAAAATCCACACAAACCTAAAAATGATTTTATTTCTTTCTGTGTTTTTGGAATTTTGAAATTTATTTTGGCTTGAACTTTGTTGGGATTTGGTTTAATACCTTCTGTTGTTATGATGTGTACAAAGGAATTCTGATTCTTTTTTCATGAATTCACATTTGTCAAGTTGGATTTTGAGGTTTTGAAATACCTTTCTTAGTGACAAAATATGTTCCTCCAATGAAGTGGAGTACACTATTATATCATTTAAGTATACCAGACAATCTTTGTAAATAAAATCTTCCAAAAGATTGTTCATACATCTCTGGAAAGTTGCTGGAGCATTTTTAAGGCCAAATGGCATACGTGTATATTCGCATTGACCATGTTTAGTTGAGAATGCGGTTTTTGAAATAGAGTCAGGATCCATTTGAATTTGATGAAAACCTTTGGCTAAATCAACTGTGGCGAAATATTGACATTTTCCTAATTTGTCAAGTATTTCGTCCATAACTGGTATGGGAAATTTATCATCTATTGTGATTTCGTTAAGGTTGCGATAGTCAATGACTAATCGGAATTTTTTCTTTTTGGAAGCGTCCGACTTTTTTGGGACGCTCCAGATTGGTGAACAATAGGGAGATTTTGATTTTCGAATAATTCCCTGTTCTATCATTTCTTTGATTTGTTTGTTGACTTCATTGTCAAAGGTTTGAGGATATTTATATGGCCGTTTATAAATAGGATCCTCATGTTTTGTTTGGATTGAGTGCTTTATTGTACTCGTAAAAGTCAAATTTTCACCTTCACAGTACTGAATGTCACTATACTCATATAAAAGCTTTTTTAAGTTTTCAGTTTCTTCGTCATTTAAGTGATCGAGTCTGTACATGTGATTTTCTGTTTGTTATTAATAGCATAGTTCATGTCTAAGTCCCTTGTTAGTTGTGGATTTAAACAGTCCATATTGTTGTCTTCTTCGTTTGTTTAGTATTTAAAATAAAAGGTTAAATTGCCTAATGTTACATAGTCCTCAGCAAAATTTATTTCTGCTTTGCATGCTTTTAGGAAGTTTCTACCGATCAACATATCATAATTATTTTAAAAGTTATGTATGTAGAATTTTTGATGATCCGGACAAAGTTTCCTTGGTGCTAATGAAATTGATTCTTTGAGTGTGATTGTACCGTTTATGGTATGAACTTTTAACTTGAACTTTTTAAGTTGTCTACTTGAGTTCTATATTTAAAGAAATTGTTATTCATAATATTTATTGATGAACCTGTATCAATAATACATTTAAGCTTTGTATTGTTCAATATTAATTGGATGTAGGGGTTTCTTCTAATATTTCTTCCGGTTGACCCAGTTGTAGATGAAAATTTTCGGATGTATCCATCTTACTAATTCCACTATTTCTTTGCCTCTGTTTATACCCTGAACCCATTGAAAATGGGAAATCAGGGTATAATGTTTTTGTGAAAATGTATGTAACAGGCAGAAGGAGACATCGCAGACCCCATAAAGTATATATATTCTTGATCAGCTCGATGAGCTGAGTTGAAATAGCCCTGTCCGTCTGTCCGTCCGTCCGTCCGTCCGTCCGTCCGTATGAACGCAGCGATCTCGTAAACCACAAAAGCTAGATATATGAAATTTTCAGAGAATACTCGTCTATAGCCTACGCAGTACGAGTTTTTTTTAGATTTTCGATAACTCATCCCGTTTCCTTATTATCGATAAAAATCGATAACTTTTCTTCCGCTAAGCATACCGTAAAAGCTAGAGACTCCAAATTTACTGTGTAGATTTGTGTAATGAATGCGGACATTTTGTCATTTTTGGATTTTGGATGCCACGCCTCCTTCGTCCCCAATTCGCAAAATTCGTATTTCAAATACTAGAGACTTGTGCTTTGGCAAATACATACATATGAATGACATGATTACGCTGCGCAAGTTTGATTAAGAAAGTCCATCCACAAAAAAAGTTATTAAACATTTAATTTCCCATATAATAGGCATATTGCAGCCCAAGCGCAGTCGCTGCGTCAGCTGCGCAGTCAGCAGAGCGCGTGCTTATGCGTGCGTGCGTATGCATGTGTGTGTGTGTGTGTGCGTTGCTCGCAATATTTGTATATGTAAAATAAGCATAGCATGTTGGGAAGATTGGATCTTCGCAGGGTTCAGGGTATCTCGTAGTCGAGCCGTCTCGACTAGAGCACTCTTACTTGTTTTTTATTGGTTGATTTGGAAGTTGGGTTTGGGAATAATTAGTAGTTTGATTGTTCATGGAATTTTGGTTTCTTCTATGATTTAATTGTTGTTGAAGTTCTTGAAATAATTGTTGATAATTAGTTTGAGCATTTGATTGCTTATTTTCATAAGTCTTATGATGATTTTGGTAATTATTAGGAAGGTTTTTCACTGGTTTGGAAATTTTGGAAAGGTTTTTTAATTACAACATTATTTTCGTAAAGATCTTCTCTTTGAGCTACTTGCTTTAAATTGACCACTGTTATGATATCAAACTTAGCTAGTGTCATAAATAATCCATCTGGTAATTTTTTTACTATAACATCTTTAATGGTATTTTTCATAGCATTAGTGTATAGAACCGTATTGGTTTGATCATTTTCTAAATTTAACTTATTTGTTTTTATACCCTGAACCCATTGAAAATGGGAAAACAGGGTATAATGGTTTTGTTAAAATGTATGTAACAGGCAGAAGGAGGCGTGGCAGACCCCATAAAGTATACATATTCTTGATCACCTCGACGAACTGAGTCGATATAGCCATGTCCGTCTGTCCGTCTGTCCGTCCGTCCGTCTGTCCGTCCGTCCGTATGTGTGAACGCGTCGATCTCAGAATCTATAAGAGCAAGTGACTTGAAATTTTTTATGTAGATCCGTGTATAGCACGCGCAGATCGAGTTTGTTTCAAAAAATCGATAAATTTGATTGTTTTAAATTTATCGATTTTAAACGTTATCGAAATGCAGTTATAAATTTATATCTCCCACATCTTTAGAGCTAGAGTCTCCAAATTTTGTATTTAGTATAATGTAGAGCTTATGCAAACCATTTACACAGTTTTGAAGCTAGAGAGTTGAGCTTTGGAATATAGACTCGTGTATACCCTCGAATTATAAAGTGCCAAGATTTTTCCGATATGCCCACTAGGGGCGTGGCAAATCGGAAAATGCATTTTCCGATATCTCAGAAATACTACTTTTAGAAGTGCTAGAGAATTGCAATTTGGAATGTAGATTCGTGTTGACAACTCAACATGAAAAAGCTATGGCGGATATATCTACGCTAATTGGGGGCGTGGCAAATCGGCTAAAACTATATCTTCTACAGTTTTAAAGCTAGAATGACCAAATTTGGCACATAGGTTACTGCTATGATTCTATGAAGATCGACCAAAAAGCTATACATCCACGCCTACTAGGGGCGTGGCAAATCGGATCTGACTCTATAGTGAGTTTTCAAGTTCTGTAATATTTTGAGCACTATGAATGCTAGAGACTTGAAACTTGGTATATATATACTCGGGTTGACAACATAAGATGAAAAAGATATGGCGGATATATCTACGCCCATAGGGGGCGTGACAAACCGCAAAAGTTTGTAGCTCCTACAGTTTTAGAGCTAGAAGCTTCAAAATTAGATGGTTGAGTTACTAATGAGCTCCTCTATCGATGCTTCGAAAATAATTTTTACGCCCCTTTTGGGGCATGCCCGGCTAAAAAATACCCTGTAATTTTCGCATTTTTTGAGTGTAATGCTTCACTCTTCACTACTTACTCTTAGTTACTCTTCACTACTTCTAAGAACTGGCCAAAAATTATATGTCTACGCCCACTGTGGGCGTGGCAAATCGGGAAAAACTGTACGTTTTTCCGACTCTTAGTGAGAAAATCAAAATTTTATAACGATATCACTGCTGATCTCCGTTATTGATTTCTAAAAAAATTTATATGTACAAACCAATTGAGGGCGTGGCAATGGGCGTGATCTGTGCGGGTGTGAATGAGTATCCCGCAGTCGGTAGCGCCCGACTGCAACGTTCTTACTTGTTTCCTATTTATCCCCCTCAATAAAGAAAAAAACCTATCCCATAACCTCGACAGCCTCTTTGCCCAAATCCACGAATGGTGCTCATATTCAGGAGCATCACTCGCACTCAACAAATCCAAACACCTCCACATTTTCCGAAGGCATAACTGCACCTACACCATATCGTCCAACAACACCCCCATTGCCTCCGTTTCCAGCCTAAAAATCTTAGGCCTAACCCTAAATAATATATATAGATGGGACTCCCATATAAAAGCAATACAACCGGCTCTAACAAAAAAACTAAATATAATAAAATTCGTTGCCAATCCCAAACAAAACTGCAGCACCCATACCCTTATAAACATTACAAAAGCTACGCTTATATCAAAAATAGAATATGGGATCAGTATCACTTCAACCTCTCAGGAGATAAGACGTGCTGCATCAAAACCCCGCTACGCAAACGCATTAGCAAAAACTTATCAGCAAACGCGCGACAAACGAATATCAAACCGAAAAGGAAAAAATCAAAACAAAAAAACCAAAAACAAACACACGCTACAACAGTTACACCGGGCTTAGCCCAACAACAACAACCATGCACGAACCGCCGGACATAAGCAAATATAAAAACACACATCTAAGCGAACCCAAATACGTTGTCTTAAAACGAAACGATAATGAATCATTTGAAAAAGTGTCACCGTTCGTAATAAAAAAAACCATAGACTATGCCTGCGGAGGAGAAGTAGAAACATGCAAAAAAACAAGAGACGGCTCCCTACTTATTAAAACCAAAAACAATTTGCAAGCTACAAAACTACTCAGACTTACCAAAATGACAAATATCGACATTACGGCAACAGAACACAAAACACTAAATTTTTCCAAAGGTGTAATATACTGCAATGATCTACGGAACATAAGTGAAAACGTAATACAAGAAGAACTAAAAACACAAAAAGTAACCGAAGTTCGCAAAATTTTAAAAAGACAACCAAACAACACAAACCAAGAAGACAACATACTCGTAGAAACCGGACTCATCACGATCACTTTCGCAACACATAAACTGCCTGAGACAATTAAAATTGGATACGAATCTGTCCGCGTGCGACCCTACATCCCCCTCCCACTGCGATGCAAAAACTGTCTCCGCTTCGGACATCCTACAACCACCTGCAAAAGCGCTGAAACATGCAAAAACTGCTCAGAAAAAAAACACACTACTGAAGGAGAACTATGCAATAATACGCAAAGTTGCCTAAATTGTAAGAACAACGCAGAAGTCGACCCTAAACACAGCCCACTGGACCGCAGATGCCCAACATTCATAAAACAACAAGAACTGGTAGCAATCAAAACTACAGAGAAAGTTGACCACAAAACAGCTTTATCAATTTACTACACTCGTCACAACCAGCAACTTAACAACACCTACGCATCAACATTAACCAAATCTGCAACAAATCAAGACGCTCACTCATTTACACCAAAAACAAGTTCAACTACAACAACATCGACCCCGACCTATAACACAAAATCATCATCTGCGCAGCAAACGAACACCTCATCTCTACCCACAGCTTACCACGACCTACTATCAGACCACCCAAGGACCTCAGCCCATAGCACAAGCACATCGCACCAACACCGCAAAGAAGACATGGAAATGGACATAGACTACCTCGCTAACTTAAAAAATTTAGCAAGCGAAAAAACTAACGACCTAAAATTAAGAATATTTCCTAAAGAAAAAAACAACACCCTTTCAACAAATCTCAAACCCACAAAACCCAACCTACCAAATGCAAAAACTTCAAAAAAAGCAAAACATAAAGACAACAACGACAGCGACAGTATTTAACATCCAAAATAACAATAGCCCCACACGCTGTAATTATCACAAAATAGACTCACAATACCCTCACATTTCTCTCCTTAAATATAAATAAAACCAAATGACCATTAAGATCATTCAATGGAACATAAACGGTTACACAAATAATTACAGCGAACTACAAATATTAATTAAACAAGTAAGAACGTTGCAGTCGGGCGCTACCGACTGCGGGATACTCATTCACACCCCCACAGATCACGCCCATTGCCACGCCCACAATTGGTTTGTACATATATAATTTTTTGGAAATCAATAGAGGAGATCAGCAGTAATATCTGTATATAATTCTGATTTTCTCACTGAGAATCGGAAAAACGTATAGTTTTTCCCGATTTGCCACGCCCCCAGTAGGCGTAGACATATAATTTTTGGCCAGTTCTTAGAAGTAGTGAAGGGTAACGTAAGTGTGAAATTTGGATGCTTACACTCAAAAAATGCGAAAATTACAGGGTATTTTTTAGCCGGGCATACCCCATAAGGGGCGTAAAATTTATTTTTGGCGCATCGATAGAGGAGCTCACCAGTAACTTACCATCCAATTTTGAAGCTTCTAGCTCTAAAACTGTAGGAGCTACAAACTTTTGCGGTTTGCCACGCCCCCTATGGGCGTAGATATATCCGTCATATCTTTTCCAACTTGGGTTGTCAACCCGAGTATATATACCAAGTTTCAAGTCTCTAGCATCAATAGTGCTCAAAATATTACAGAATTTGAAAAATCACTATATAGTCAGATCCGATTTGCCACGCCCCTAGTAGGCGTGGATATATAGATTTTTGGTCGATCTTCATAGGATCGTATCAGTAACCTACGTGCCAAATTTGGGCGTTTTAGCTTTAAAACTGTAGAAGATACAGCTTTACCCGATTTGCCACGCCCCCAATGGGCGTAGATATATCCGCCATAGCTTTTTCAACTTAAGTTGTCAACACAAGTCTACATTCCAAATTGCAACTCTCTAGCACTTCTAGAAGTAGTGTTTCTGAGATATGGGCAAATGCATTTTCCGATTTGCCACGCCCCTAGTGGGCGTATCGGGAAAATCTTGACACTTTATAATTCGAGGGTATACACGAGTATATATTCCAAATTTCAACTCTCTAGCTTCAAAACTGTGCAAATGGTTTGCGTTCATACGGACAGACGGACAGACGGACGGACGGACAGACGGACAGACGGACGGACAGCGTGACGGACATTGCACAAAACCAATATACTCATTTCACTTTGTGAATGAGTATAAAAACACATGCCCCTTATTTTATCTCTACAAGAAACACATATAATACACACCAACTGCATACCTATGCCAACCAACTACACCTTAATAACAAAAAACAGTTCACCTTCCCATGGGGGTGTAGCTCTCCTGATACACAATTCCCTACAAACTCGAGAAATTACTTTGAACAGTGACTTCGACGCACTATGCGCAGAATTCACGTCAAATCTCAAATTCAGACTAATTTCAGCCTACATTGCACCAAACAAGGGACTTTCTATGAACAACCTCCAAAATGTTCTAGAGACCTCAAACATACCCGTGTTAGTCACTGGCGACTTTAACGGTTGGCATAAAAACTGGGCCTCAAACACCAATAATCGTAGAGGAAAAATACTTGAAAAATTCATAACCCAATCAAATTATATCCTACTAAATGACGGTTCACCAACACACCTTAGCACCCACAATACACTAACAAACATCGACATAACCTTTTGCAGCCCAATTTTACAGCTCGATAGCACATGGCACACAGAAAGTGATCTCTTTGGTAGCGACCACTTCCCTATCGTAATTAACCTATTCAACTCCAATCCAACAATAACACAACACATATCCTCCAAACCCATGTTTATCACTGACAAAGCCAATTGGGAATGATTTTCTAAACTTACAGAAAAATACTCATCACAACTAAAAATAAGCTCAAACATAAACAAAGAAACAGCCACAATACAACAAATAATTATATCTAGCGCACATAAAACAATCCCTCAGACACACCCTATGACCAAACCACACAATGTACCTTGGTGGAACAATAATCTACAAAAACTTAGAGACGAAAAAGTTAAGAAATGGCACACGCTAAAAAGAAACATCTGTACCCAGAACATCATACAATATAAACGAGCAAATGCCAAATTTAGAAGAGCCCTAAAAGAAGAAAAAAAACATAGTATCCAAAAATTCACAACACAAATAGCACCCGACACACCTCCAAAAACAATTTGGAGTAACATCAGACGCTTCTGCTTCCTAAATCCCCAAAAACACATCCATTGCATCCTAAACCCAGTTACAAATCAAAATACCACCAACAAAGCAGAAATAGCAGAACTCTTCTGCAAAAACTTCTCAGACACATCATCTGACCACAATTTCTCCACGACCTTTATACACACAAAGCAAGCATCACTGAACAACCTACTCAACCACACGTACGTCCCCAGAAAGAGAGCTACAGAAATAGAAAAAGAAATAACACTAGTCGAATTTACGACAGCTCTAAACACATTAAAAGGAAATACAGCCGGACTCGACAGAGTAAACTACGCCATGATTAAAAATTTGGACAGGAAAACAAAATGTCGAATAATTAACCTCCAAAACTCTATATTAAACAATTACATCCCCCAAGTTTACAAGAATAGTATAATAATCCCAATCTCAAAACCCAACACAGACAAAACCGCACTAAACTCCTACCGACCAATATCACTGAACTCGTGTCTATCTAAAGTCCTAGACAAAATAATAGCAAAGCGACTGTGGTGGTTTGTCTCTAACGACAAACTAATCCATAACAGTCAAACAGGTTTCAAGAAGGGGAAATCTGCTATAGACTGTCTACTGTTGATAGACCATCTACTAGCAAGATCCATCTCAAGAAGAAACCATACGTCTATAATATCCCTAGACTTCTCAAAAGCTTTTGACAGAATCGGACTACACTCAATACTTGACCAACTCACGGAATGGAAAACGGGACCTAAAATTTTAAACTACATAAAAAACTTCATGACGAACAGAAAAATTACAGTACGAATAAACACCAACCTCTCCCCCTTCCACCCCATCCACAACGGCATCCCCCAGGGCTCGCCACTCTCAGTGATCCTATTTGTAATAGCGTACAACAAACTCGCTGAAAAGCTCACCCTACACCCAAATATCAGCCTAAGCGCCTACGCAGACGACTTTAACATAATACTTAAACTAAAAAATAGGAAAAACATTAATATAAACATAAACCCAATCCTCCGAACCATACTTAACTGGGCCGAATATTCAGGCGCCAAGCTATCCACCACCAAATGCAAGCACATGCACGTCTGCAGAAAGCACAACTGTAAATGCACATTATCAACAGGAAGCATACAAATCCAGAATGTCGCATCACTAAAAATACTTGGACTTCACTTTAACAACAAACACAGATGGAATAAACACACGGAACAACTCACGCACGCCCTGCATCAAGCAATAAATATAATAAAATGTCTCGCAAGTCCAAAATTCAATTGAAACACATCCACACTTATAGACGTCACTAAAGCAATAGTCAACTCCAAGGCAGACTACGGCCTTCCCATCTATGGACACTGCCCAAAAACAACCTTGCGACCTATAAAATCTAAAATTACCACAGGCCTCAGAATCGCTCTCGGGGCATTCAAAACCGCACCCTCCCAAAACATTCTATACGAAGCAAGAGTCCCCTCATTAGAAGACAGACGCGAACTACTAACAGCCACCCTTGTAAAAACCCTGATCACAGCAAAAAATTCCCCACTACACAAAATACTAAAAACATACCGACCTCCTAGACGGCCACAATACAATTCAACAATAGACCTAATAATAAAATATAGCAGAAACCACAACCTACCCTTTCAGCCCACAAAACTACTTACTCTGACTACTACTCCGTGGAATGTAAGCCAAATAATCACAGACACGACACTAAGAAACTTTAATAAAAAAAACACATGCCCACAAACGTACAGAGGCGAATTCATCCAAATTAACGCCACAGACAAGCTTAAATACACATACATCTATACAGATGGATCCCAAAACAACAGTACCACCACCTTTGCCATTACAAATGAAACCGATACCATCAAAACATATATCCTGCCCCACTACTCCTCCGTATTTTCCGCAGAACTCATTGCAATAGTTGAAGCACTAGAAACCCTAAAAAATAAAAAGGTAAATTCTGCATATGCACCGACTCACTCTCTGCAATAGACGCAATTAATAACACAAACAACAATGAACATTACCCCTCATACGCTCGCAATATTATGCAGAAAACCTTCCCCAAATTCAAACTACTCTGGGTGCCCGGGCATGTAGGAATAGCAGGGAACGAGCTAGCAGACACCTCTGCTAAAAATGCAGCGAAACAGCCTCTTATAACAAAGGAAAATCTTAACATACAAGACATACAATCATACCTAAAAAACATACACCTCACAAAACTACAATACAACATAACCGAAACATCAACCTGGTATCAATCAAACAACCCACATAAACTTAACAACTACCACATTTTTAAAAGAAATTCACTATCCCTCTCGAGAAGAGATCAAATAATAATAACTAGACTTAGACTCGGACACTCCAAAATAACCCACATACACTACATCGATGAATCTCCCGGTATATGCCCCTTTTGCAACGACACCATATCAATCCAACACATCCTCACCAACTGCAATACCCTAAAACTTCAAAGACAAGCAATATTTAAAAACACCAACCCTCTCCAATGCTTAGCACACCCCACATCCTCAAACATATCAAACATTCTAAAATACCTAAAAACAACAAATCTATATCACTACATCTAAGAATACAAACTAACTTAAATCATTAAAACCACTTCCATCACCCCATGTACATAATGTAAATAAGTAAATACAACACACAGTACTATTAAGAAAACTTATACATAAGCACATACAACTTTAGAGCTGAAGGCCTCCGCTGCCATAGCCACGTATTAAGCTAGTCTATAATTTCATTATTAATAAGTTAGCTCTTAAATAAATAAATAGAATATGGGATTTTCATATACGGCCATGCTCCCAAATCAACCCTCAATAGACTCAAAACTTTATTTAACGCCGCAATCCGCATATCCCTTGGAGCACTACGCTCAACCCCTATCCCCAAATTGCTTTTTGAGTCAAACATACCTACAGTAGAACAAAAAGAGACCTCATCACAGCCAAAACCTACAAAACACTCCTAAATAGCTCAGACTCCCCACTCCATAAATATATCAAACGTAACTGCAACCATAGAAACAGCAAATTAACATCAACAGTGCAAAATATAATAAATTCATGCAAAGAACATAATATCCACTACCTTCCACCTCCAAGCAAAACAATCACCCCCTCATGGTTATTTCCCGCTTCCCTCATCAACACCACACTACATCAATGTAGCAAATCTCACACACCTCCCAGCACATATAGACAACAATTCCTCGATCTCAAACATACATACAAAGACCATACATTCATTTACACAGACGGCTCACTGCAAAATGACACAGCCACTTTTGTCATTACTACAGAAAATGAAGTCCTAAAAAGATGTATCCTACCCCATTACTCATCCATCCTATCCGCCGAAACCATAGCTATTCTCCATGCCATAGAACTGATCCAAAAAAAAAGAACAAGAAAATACATCATTTGCTCCGACTCCCTCTCGTCCCTAAAATCCATCTCCAACACCAACAACAACAACTTATATCCCGCAACCATAAGAACCCTCCTGACAAAATCTGCCCCCAAAATAAAACTGTTCTGGGTACCCAGCCACTGTGGCATCGATGGGAACGAACTTGCCGACATAACGGATAAGTCCACAGCCAAAATGCCCCTCCACTGCACCCCAAACTTCAACTCCAAAGATATCCACAAATTCCTTGCCAATGAACTATCCAAAAAATTCTATCAAAATATAGAAGTGTGCAACAGTTGGTAACAACAACTTAACAACCTGACACACACAACGTATTACTTAAAAAACATAAAACAAGAAATTATAACACGCAGCGACCAAGTAAAATTACTAAGACTCCGACTAGGACACACAAGACTTACAAAACAACAATATATCAACCCTGACAACATAACCCCATGCCCCAACTGCAACACCACAACAGACCTCACCATCCAACATATTTTCTTTAACTGTCCCGCAACTTCCCACCTGAAAACCCAAATCTTCCACAACAGTTGCCCCATATCCTTACTCTCAAACCCAACCCCTGAAAACATATGCTCAATAATCAAGTTTCTGAAAATAACAAATGTATACCACCTCATTTAGTTCCCAACCAAAAAATAATGTAAATATGTAAATGCACAGGATAAGTTAAAGCCGAAGGCCCTAGTAGCCAATGCTGTTAAAATTAAGTTAGTTTTTTATTTTAATTATATCTAACTTTATAAAATAAAATAAAATAAAACTATTTGTCTTATTTGTTCATGTTCTGGCTTCCAAACAAACTCGTTCTTTTCCGATGTCAAAAGATACAAAGGCTTCATGAAACAGGAAAATCCTTGCATAAATTGCCGAAAGTAAGACGCTAATCCAATAAATTTTCTTAAAGCAGGGACTGACTGACGAGGCGGTAGAGCAGTTAACGCTGCAACTTTAAGTGAATTTGGACGAATTTGGCCTGCGCTCACTTCGTATCCCAAATATTGAACTATCGACTAGAGAAACGAACACTTTTTATTATTGAACATAAATCCAGATTTCGTGAGAATATCAAGAGTAATCTGTAATCTCTCTAAAGCTTCACCTTTTGTTGTAGCCACCACCAATACGTCCTCCATATAGACAACTACAAATGTATTTGCAAGTTCCCCAAGCGTATGCATCACTGTACGCTCAAAAACTGAAAGTGCATTTTTAAGACCAAACGGCATTGACAAAATTTATAAAAGATTTTGAATAATTTTCCAAAAAATTATTTGATTTATCCCTGTCTTCGCCGACAAGATCAGTATCCAATTTAGAAAATATTTCAACATTTCAACAACAGTTTACAGATTTTGGTCTAACAGTTTCAAATTTTCCCTTCGACACAATGACATGAAAACCCTGCGACAGTATTTCTCGACCAATCACAATGTCGCTCTCCAAATACTGATCGCCCAAAACGTGGAACAGCTTCTCAACACAATGATTATTAATTTTTACGTTGCCAAGTATTTGCAATTTACTACAAATGCTGTCATTCCCAATACCCTTCAACATGACTACGTTGTAAATTCTTTTACCGGCTGAGTACTTATCTTTTGTTTAATCAACGAACATTCCGCTCCAGAGTCAAACATTGTCAAAAACATAGCTGCTGGTGTTTCTACACTGGTGAAGCGCTGTACAAAAATTTTCTTAAACTCAGTCCAATTTATGTCAGGATAACATATTTGTGAGAGCCACTGCGACGCACTGCCTTCCAACGCTGCACTCAAAGCCATTACCAACGCACTGCCTTTTATATTATTTTCCGCCAGAATTATATTTACTGTAGCACACCACGCGGATGCGTCGGCGCCAACAAGATCTTTTCAATATTATTGCTACACTTTATGTTCACACAACGACGCAAACGCACGATAAATTGATACGAAGCAAATTTCTAACGCGCTCCCGCTAACACGTACGGCACTCGCCATGGATCATTTGTCATATTAGTTAGCGAGCCAGATCCCACTTCTGATGTTGTAGCATTAAGATTGTTTTCCATTGTTTAGCGCAGCGAGTTTCGGTCGCTCTGAGAACTCAAACACAACTAACTCTTGTGTCTCTTATTGCTCTCAAGCCTACCCCCGAACCACACTCGGCGACAGCGGCGCAACGCTGTCGACCCGCTAAAACGGGACTTCCCAATTTCATCATATTGCGCAGTACTCAAAGATGCAGCAACGCACACTGTTGTTACGCCCCGACACAGCGCCAGCCCGCTCGGACCTCTGACGCTCCGTCATATACTTTATGGGGTCGGCCATGTCTCCTTCTGCCTGTTACATACATTTTCACAAAAACATTATACCCTGATTTCCCATTTTCAATGGGTTCAGGGTATAACAAGTAAGAAAGCTCTAGTCGGCGGTACCCGACTAGGAGATCCCCTGAACCCTGCGAAGAGCCGATACTCCAAGCATTCTATGCTTTTTTAACATATACATATATTCAAGCAATACATGCACACACATATACACATATACACATATACACATATACACATATACACATGCGCATAAGCACGCGCTCTGCTGACTGCGCAGTTAGCGCAGCGACTGAGAGTGGGCTGCGCTCATGGGCTTTACTATGGGAAATGAAATTATTAATAGCTTATTTTGTAGATGGACTTTCTTAATCAAACTTTCAGAGCGTGATTATGTCATTTATATGTGTTTTTTTTCTAAAGCACAATTCTCTAGTATTTGAAATACGGCTTTTACAAGTTTGGGGGAAAGGGAAGAAAAGGGGAGATGGTATCTAAAATGTGACAAAAATCAAATTGCATAAACTTCATATTATACTAAATACAAAATTTGGAGGCTCTAGCTTTAAAGATGTAGGAGATATGAATTTATAACAACATTTCGATAAATTTTAAATCAATAACATTGAAACGATCAAATTTATTTATTTTTTGAAACAAACTTGATCTGCGCGTGCTATACACGGATCTACATAAAAATTTCAAGTCTCTAGCTCTCATAGATTCTGAGATCGACGCGTTCACACATACGGACGGGCGGACGGACGGACAGACGGACAGACGGACAGGGCTATATGGACTCAGTTCGTCGAGCTGATCAAGAATATATATACTTTTTGGGGTCTGCCACGCCTCCTTCTGCCCGTTACATACATTTTATCAAAACCATTATACCCTGTTTTCCCATTTTCAATGGGTTCAGGGTATAATTAACAAAACCATTATACCCTGTTTTCCCATTTTCAATGGGTTCAGTTTATAAAAATACACAAAATTAATATCCGAACTTAACTTACAGGATTTTCGTAACAACATGCTTATGTACGTAATATGTAAGTAATATCAATAGACACCGGACTAGCAGCCAAACAAGACGGTTCCTTCAAAACTATTCACATATTCGATCTGGATAAATACAATGAAATTTGCGCATCATTGGACGAATCATTATACTCACTCCAAACATATAATCCTCTTTACCCATTCCTCGTATATGATTTGTCTCAAGTCAAAAACGACTTAAGAAGACTAAAACCCCAATCCAGAAATAAACAAGCTATTGAAGCCATCGGCACAGCTTGGAAAAGGTTAGCAGGAAACCCAGATCAACATGACCATTTTAGTGAATAAGCTTGATGAACAATTAGAAAATAATAATAAACAAGTAACAATAAATAAGAATACTAATGAAAAAATTAATCAGCTAACAAATATTACCAATACAATCCTAAAAGCATAGCAAGGTTCAGAAGAAATTGTTAATCAAAAAGCAATTGTTGTTAAGTAAAAAATACAATTGATAAAAGAAGAAATAACTAAAATACTGCATGCAATACCATGGGCAAAAACTAAAACTACAAACTCATTTATTTTCTCAACAGTTGAAACTAACGTAATCGAAGAAATTTTTAAGAAAGAAAATAACTTGTTTTTTGATATAGAAGAACTTTTAGAAGAAAAAAGAAAAGATTTAATTTACATAATAAGTCTTCCAATGATTAATACAGACAAATGTAAATACTTAATACTTGTTATTATCATAAACTTAACTGATTTTACATTACATCTTATGTTTTGCACTTGTGCTTGCATTATGACCAATTCTTTCAACTTTTCTTATCAGCCCCTTCAGGCATCCATACTGTCTCTTTCAATAGTTTCATTCTCAATCGTTTCAATACTGTCTCTTTCAACAGTTTAATTCTCAATCATTCCAATACTGTCTCTTTCAACAGTTTCATTATCAAAATTATTCAAATCCTCATTACTACTTTCTAACTCAACTGGTACATACCCTTCTGGCAATTTTCTTATATCGTCATGAGCATATTTGTATTTTCTATTATTTGTCAATGACCTTAGGATATATCTATCTCCGTCCAACAATTCAGCTATTTGTAACAGTCCCCTAAACTTTGGACTTAACTTCGTTTGATGCCTTGCCTCATTCTTTAACAACACAAAATCTCCTACTTCGTATCCAACAACCTTAGCCTTGGTTTTATCAAACCGTTTCTTGCTATATACTGCTGCCGCTGATATATTTTGCACTGCTCGTGATCTTGATTCTGCCAAATCAACCTCTTGTGTCGTTTCACATGGTGGAGTCAACCCTAACGGACGAGCAACCTTGCCAATAAACAATTCTAAAGGGCTTGCCTTTGTCACTCGACTTACTGTACAATTTAAGGTCAACTGTACCTCACCTAATGCGTCTTGCCAAGATCGGCTGCTAGTCTCAACGGCCGTCAGTAAGTTTTTCAAAGTGCTCATAATGCGTTCCACCTGTCCGTTAGCTCTACTTGCGCCTGTCGCAATCAAATGCAAACTTATTTTCTGTTGAAAACAAAGCTCACTAAATTTAGAGCTAGCCAAACACCTACCCTGGTCTGCTATTATGCGGTTTAGTACTCCAAACAAAGATACAGCCGATGTTACAGCACCTATGCAATTGTCAGCATCAATCTTAAGTGTGTGTGTTAAATAAACAAATTTGGTAAAAGCGTCCACTTGGACAATAACATATTCCTTCTGATCAGACTTTCATTCAACTTTCCTGTTATGTCTATGTGTATCGTGTGCCAAGGTGTGCTGACCTTTGGTATTGGATGAAGTCTAGCTTGAATTTTACCCGACGATGACTTTGACATCTTACAAGTAATACAGTTTTCAACAAACTTTCGTATATACTTTGACATGCTATCGAACCAATAATAATCATAGTAATCATAATAATAATCATAATCATCTAAAGAAAATGCTTTATAGCCAACTCATAAGAATGGTATCGTGATTATGCAGGTGAAGTAGCCTTACTGAAAAATTCAACGACATGCGGCTTGTTATCAATTTTGTGTAGCAAGATGGCTCCATATCCACGAGCACTTGCATCAGTATGCAATTCGATATTTAGGATATTTAGGGTCAAAAATAAGTAAGTGTAAGTACAGAAATAGCTTTTTGTCTTATTTGTTCATGTTCTGGCTTCCAAACAAACTCGTTCTTTTCCGATGTCAAAAGATACAAAGGCTTCATGAAACATAACATTGCATAAATTGCCGAAAGTAAGGCGCTAATCCAATAAATTTTCTTAAAGCAGGGACTGACTGACGAGGCGGTAGAGCAGTTAACACTTAAACTTTAAGTGAATTTGGACGAATTTGGCCTGCGCTCACTTCGTATCCCAAAAATTGAACTGTCGACTTGAGAAACGAACACTTTTTATTATTGAATATAAATCCAGCTTTCGTGAGAATATCAAGAGTAATCTGTAATCTTTCTAAAGCTTCAGCTTTTGTTGTAGCCACCACCAATACGTCATCCATATAGACAACTACAAATGTATTTGCAAGTTCCCCAAGCGTATGCATCACTGTACGCTCAAAAACTGAAAGTGCATTTTTAAGACCAAACGGCATTGACAAAATTTATAAAAGATTTTGAATAATTTTCTAATAAATTGTTTAATTTATCCCTATCTTTGCCGACAAGATCAATATCCAATTTAGAAAATATATCATCATTTGAACAACAGTTTACAGATTTTGGCCCAACAATTTCAAATTTTCCCGGTGACACAATGACATGAAAACCCTGCGACAGTATTTCTCGACCAATCACAATGTCGCTCTCCAAATACTGATAGCCCAAAACGTGGAACAGCATCTCAATACAATGATTGTTAATTTTTACGTTGCCAAGTATTTGCAATTTACTACAAATGCTGTCATTCCCAATACCCTTCAACATGACTACGTTGTAAATTCTTTTACCGGCTAACTGAGTACTTATCTTTTGTTTAATCAACGAACATTCCGCTCCAGAGTCAAACATTGTCAAAAACATAGCTGCTGGTGTTTCTACACTGGTGAAGCGCTGTACAAAAATTTCCTTAAACTCGGTCCAACTTATGTCAGGATAACATATTTGTGAGAGCCACTGCGACGCACTGCCTTCCAACGCTGCACTCAAAGCCATTACCAACGCACTGCCTTTTATATTATTTTCCGCCAGAATTATATTTACTGTAGCACACCACGCGGATGCGTCGGCGCCAACAAGATCTTTTCAATATTATTGCTACACTTTATGTTCACACAACGACGCAAACGCACGATAAATTGATACGAAGCAAATTTCTAACGCGCTCCCGCTAACACGTACGGCACTCGCCATGGATCATTTGTCATATTAGTTAGCGAGCCAGATCCCACTTCTGATGTTGTAGCATTAAGATTGTTTTCCATTGTTTAGCGCAGCGAGTTTCGGTCGCTCTGAGAACTCAAACACAACTAACTCTTGTGTCTCTTATTGCTCTCAAGCCTACCCCCGAACCACACTCGGCGACAGCGGCGCAACGCTGTCGACCCGCTAAAACGGGACTTCCCAATTTCATCATATTGCGCAGTACTCAAAGATGCAGCAACGCACACTGTTGTTACGCCCCGACACAGCGCCAGCCCGCTCGGACCTCTGACGCTCCGTCATATACTTTATGGGGTCGGCCATGTCTCCTTCTGCCTGTTACATACATTTTCACAAAAACATTATACCCTGATTTCCCATTTTCAATGGGTTCAGGGTATAACAAGTAAGAAAGCTCTAGTCGGCGGTACCCGACTAGGAGATCCCCTGAACCCTGCGAAGAGCCGATACTCCAAGCATTCTATGCTTTTTTAACATATACATATATTCAAGCAATACATGCACACACATATACACATATACACATATACACATGCGCATAAGCACGCGCTCTGCTGACTGCGCAGTTAGCGCAGCGACTGAGAGTGGGCTGCGCTCATGGGCTTTACCATGGGAAATGAAATTATTAATAGCTTATTTTGTAGATGGACTTTCTTAATCAAACTTTCAGAGCGTGATTATGTCATTTATATGTGTTTTTTTTCTAAAGCACAATTCTCTAGTATTTGAAATACGGCTTTTACAAGTTTGGGGGAAAGGGAAGAAAAGGGGAGATGGTATCTAAAATGTGACAAAAATCAAATTGCATAAACTTCATATTATACTAAATACAAAATTTGGAGGCTCTAGCTTTAAAGATGTAGGAGATATGAATTTATAACAACATTTCGATAAATTTTAAATCAATAACATTGAAACGATCAAATTTATTTATTTTTTGAAACAAACTTGATCTGCGCGTGCTATACACGGATCTACATAAAAATTTCAAGTCTCTAGCTCTCATAGATTCTGAGATCGACGCGTTCACACATACGGACGGGCGGACGGACGGACAGACGGACAGACGGACAGGGCTATATGGACTCAGTTCGTCGAGCTGATCAAGAATATATATACTTTTTGGGGTCTGCCACGCCTCCTTCTGCCCGTTACATACATTTTATCAAAACCATTATACCCTGTTTTCCCATTTTCAATGGGTTCAGGGTATAATTAACAAAACCATTATACCCTGTTTTCCCATTTTCAATGGGTTCAGTTTATAACAAGTAAGAAAGCTCTAGTCGGCGTTACCCGACTAGGAGATCCCCTGAACCCTGCGAGGAGCCGATACTCCAAACATTCTATGCTTATTTAACATATACATATATACAAGCAATACATGCGCACACATACACACATACACATACGCATAAGCACGCGCTCTGCTGACTGCGCAGTTAGCGCAGCGACTGAGCGTGGGCTGCGCTCATAGGCTTTACTATGGGAAATGAATTGTTCAATAAATTCTTTTGAAGATGGACTTTCTTAATCAAACTTTCAGAGCGTGATTATGTCATTTATATGTGTATATTTTCCAAAGCACAAGTCTCTAGTACTTGAAATACGGCTTTTACAAATTTGGGGGGAAGGGAAGGAAAGGGGGCGTGGCATCCAAAATATAACAAAAATCAAAATTGTATAAACTCCACATTATACTAAATACAAAATTTGGAGACTCTAGCTCTAAAGATGTGGAAGATATAAATTTATAACTGCATTTCGATAACGTTTTAAATCGATAACTTTAAAACGATCAAATTTATCGATTTCTTGAAACAAACTCGATCTGCGCGTGCTATACACGGATCTACATAAAAAATTTCAAGTCTCTAGCTCTTATAGATTCTGAGATCGACGCGTTCATACATACGGACAGACGGACAGACGGACAGACGGACAGACGGACAGACGGACGGACGGACAGACGGACAGACGGACAGGGCTAAATCAACTCAGCTCGTCGCCCTGATCAAGAATATATATACTTTATGGGGTCTGCCACGCCTCCTTCTGCCTGTTACATACATTTTAACAAAACCATTATACCCTGTTTTCCCATTTTCAATGGGTTCAGGGTATAAAAATACACAAAATTAATATCCGAACTTAACTTACAGGATTTTCGTAACAACATGCTTATGTACGTAATATGTAAGTAATATCAATAGACACCGGACTAGCAGCCAAACAAGACGGTTCCTTCAAAACAATTCACATATTCGATCTGGATAAATACAATGAAATTTGCGCATCATTGGACGAATCATTATACTCACTCCAAACATATAATCCTCTTTACCCATTCCTCGTATATGATTTGTCTCAAGTCAAAAACGACTTAAGAAGACTAAAACCCCAATCCAGAAATAAACAAGCTATTGAAGCCATCGGCACAGCTTGGAAAAGGTTAGCAGGAAACCCAGATCAACATGACCATTTTAGTGAATAAGCTTGATGAACAATTAGAAAATAATAATAAACAAGTAACAATAAATAAGAATACTAATGAAAAAATTAATCAGCTAACAAATATTACCAATACAATCCTAAAAGCATAGCAAGGTTCAGAAGAAATTGTTAATCAAAAAGCAATTGTTGTTAAGTAAAAAATACAATTGATAAAAGAAGAAATAACTAAAATACTGCATGCAATACCATGGGCAAAAACTAAAACTACAAACTCATTTATTTTCTCAACAGTTGAAACTAACGTAATCGAAGAAATTTTTAAGAAAGAAAATAACTTGTTTTTTGATATAGAAGAACTTTTAGAAGAAAAAAGAAAAGATTTAATTTACATAATAAGTCTTCCAATGATTAATACAGACAAATGTAAATACTTAATACTTGTTATTATCATAAACTTAACTGATTTTACATTACATCTTATGTTTTGCACTTGTGCTTGCATTATGACCAATTCTTTCAACTTTTCTTATCAGCCCCTTCAGGCATCCATACTGTCTCTTTCAATAGTTTCATTCTCAATCGTTTCAATACTGTCTCTTTCAACAGTTTAATTCTCAATCATTCCAATACTGTCTCTTTCAACAGTTTCATTATCAAAATTATTCAAATCCTCATTACTACTTTCTAACTCAACTGGTACATACCCTTCTGGCAATTTTCTTATATCGTCATGAGCATATTTGTATTTTCTATTATTTGTCAATGACCTTAGGATATATCTATCTCCGTCCAACAATTCAGCTATTTGTAACAGTCCCCTAAACTTTGGACTTAACTTCGTTTGATGCCTTGCCTCATTCTTTAACAACACAAAATCTCCTACTTCGTATCCAACAACCTTAGCCTTGGTTTTATCAAACCGTTTCTTGCTATATACTGCTGCCGCTGATATATTTTGCACTGCTCGTGATCTTGATTCTGCCAAATCAACCTCTTGTGTCGTTTCACATGGTGGAGTCAACCCTAACGGACGAGCAACCTTGCCAATAAACAATTCTAAAGGGCTTGCCTTTGTCACTCGACTTACTGTACAATTTAAGGTCAACTGTACCTCACCTAATGCGTCTTGCCAAGATCGGCTGCTAGTCTCAACGGCCGTCAGTAAGTTTTTCAAAGTGCTCATAATGCGTTCCACCTGTCCGTTAGCTCTACTTGCGCCTGTCGCAATCAAATGCAAACTTATTTTCTGTTGAAAACAAAGCTCACTAAATTTAGAGCTAGCCAAACACCTACCCTGGTCTGCTATTATGCGGTTTAGTACTCCAAACAAAGATACAGCCGATGTTACAGCACCTATGCAATTGTCAGCATCAATCTTAAGTGTGTGTGTTAAATAAACAAATTTGGTAAAAGCGTCCACTTGGACAATAACATATTCCTTCTGATCAGACTTTCATTCAACTTTCCTGTTATGTCTATGTGTATCGTGTGGCAAGGTGTGCTGACCTTTGGTATTGGATGAAGTCTAGCTTGAATTTTACCCGACGATGACTTTGACATCTTACAAGTAATACAGTTTTCAACAAACTTTCGTATATACTTTGACATGCTATCGAACCAATAATAATCATAGTAATCATAATAATAATCATAATCATCTAAAGAAAATGCTTTATAGCCAACTCATAAGAATGGTATCGTGATTATGCAGGTGAAGTAGCCTTACTGAAAAATTCAACGACATGCGGCTTGTTATCAATTTTGTGTAGCAAGATGGCTCCATATCCACGAGCACTTGCATCAGTATGCAATTCGATATTTAGGATATTTAGGGTCAAAAATAAGTAAGTGTAAGTACAGAAATAGCTTTTTGTCTTATTTGTTCATGTTCTGGCTTCCAAACAAACTCGTTCTTTTCCGATGTCAAAAGATACAAAGGCTTCATGAAACATAACATTGCATAAATTGCCGAAAGTAAGGCGCTAATCCAATAAATTTTCTTAAAGCAGGGACTGACTGACGAGGCGGTAGAGCAGTTAACACTTAAACTTTAAGTGAATTTGGACGAATTTGGCCTGCGCTCACTTCGTATCCCAAAAATTGAACTGTCGACTTGAGAAACGAACACTTTTTATTATTGAATATAAATCCAGCTTTCGTGAGAATATCAAGAGTAATCTGTAATCTTTCTAAAGCTTCAGCTTTTGTTGTAGCCACCACCAATACGTCATCCATATAGACAACTACAAATGTATTTGCAAGTTCCCCAAGCGTATGCATCACTGTACGCTCAAAAACTGAAAGTGCATTTTTAAGACCAAACGGCATTGACAAAATTTATAAAAGATTTTGAATAATTTTCTAATAAATTGTTTAATTTATCCCTATCTTTGCCGACAAGATCAATATCCAATTTAGAAAATATATCATCATTTGAACAACAGTTTACAGATTTTGGCCCAACAATTTCAAATTTTCCCGGTGACACAATGACATGAAAACCCTGCGACAGTATTTCTCGACCAATCACAATGTCGCTCTCCAAATACTGATAGCCCAAAACGTGGAACAGCATCTCAATACAATGATTGTTAATTTTTACGTTGCCAAGTATTTGCAATTTACTACAAATGCTGTCATTCCCAATACCCTTCAACATGACTACGTTGTAAATTCTTTTACCGGCTAACTGAGTACTTATCTTTTGTTTAATCAACGAACATTCCGCTCCAGAGTCAAACATTGTCAAAAACATAGCTGCTGGTGTTTCTACACTGGTGAAGCGCTGTACAAAAATTTCCTTAAACTCGGTCCAACTTATGTCAGGATAACATATTTGTGAGAGCCACTGCGACGCACTGCCTTCCAACGCTGCGCTCAAAGCCATAACCAACGCACTGCCTTTTATGTTATTTTCCGCCAGAATTATATTTACTGTAGCACACCACGCGGATGCGTCGGCGCCAACAAGATCTTTTCAATATTATTGCTACACTTTATGTTCACACAATGACGCAGACGCACAATAAATTGATTCGAAGCAAATTTCTAACGCGCTCCCGCTAACACGTACGGCACTCGCCATGGATCATTTGTCATATTAGTTAGCGAGCCAGATCCCACTTCTGATGTTGTAGCATTAAGATTAGTTTCCATTATTTAGCGCAGCGAGTTTCGGTCGCTGTGAGAACTCAAACACAACTAACTCTTGTGTCTCTTATTGTTCTCAAGCCTACCCGCGAACCACACTCGGCGACAGCGACGCAACGCTGTCGCCCCGCTAAAGCGGTGCATTACTGTCAAATATCTAAGACGCACTCAATACGCGCCGACACGCTGTCGACCCGCTAAAACGGGACTTCCCAATTTCATCATATTGCACAGTACTCAAAGACGCAGCAACGCACACTGTTGTTACGCCCCGGCACAGCGCCAGCCCGCTCGAACCTCTGACGCTCCGACATATATGTTAAAAAAAGCAAAGAATGTTTGGAGTATTGGCTCTTCGCAGGGTTCAGGGGATCTACTAGTTGGGTACCGCCGACTAGAGCTTTCTTACTTGTTTTGTAGATGGACTTTCTTAATCTATTATGTTATTCATAAGTGTGTATTTGCTAAAGCACAAGTCTCTAGTATTTGAAATACAATTTTTGCAAATATGAGGCGTAGTCATTACACGGATCTATACAATAAATTTGAAGTCTCTAGCTCTTACGGAGCCAATATATCGATCTTTATCGATAATAAGAAAACGGGATGGGTTATCGAAAATCCAAGATAAATTTCTACTGCGTATGGTATACACGAGTATTTATTGAAATTCTGTAGCTTTTGTGGTTTACAAGGTGATGTAACACCACGCACCAACTACCGTGGCATCAGCCTTTTTCCGTCGCATACAGGGCTATCACGAGCGTAATGTGTGAAAGTTTAAAACGATTTGTTGAAGCATTGATCGGACCGTATCAATGCGGCTTTCGTCCTGGTAAGTCCACAGTCGACCAGATCTTCACATTGCGCCAAATCCTTGAAAAAGCACATGAGAACCAAATCGAATCATACCACCTGTTTGTCGATTTTAAAGTTTTTTTTGAAAGCCCACGAAGAGAACGCCTGTACGCTGCCATGTCTGATCTGGGTATTCCAGCAAAGCTAGTACGGCTTTGTGGTATTACATAGAACAACACCATCAGATCTGTCAAGGTAGGAAACGACCAATCCGAAACCTTTGATGCCAATCGGGGTCTCAGACAAGGCGTGATGCGGCTTTTGGAGCTATCGAAAGGGAATCAGCTAAAATTTTTCTTGCAGTAAGCATTGTCAAAACAAAGTTTATGATGTACAGTAACAGAGAATAGCGGCGTCTTGACTCTTACCTTACTGCTGGAGACTATAACTTTGAGTCTGTCAAGGACTTTGTCTATTTAGGAGCTGCAGTGACCAGCAACAATGATGTCAGCCTGGAGATCAAGTGGAGGATCACACTTGCCAGCAGGTGCTGATTTGGGCTCAGTATAGCAAATGAACAATAGAGCCCTCTCTCGTAAGACAAAGTTAACACTTTACAAGCCACTATTTGCGTTGGCGAAACCTATCGTATCAAATGGAATGACTAGCTGTATGAGTTATACGACCATGTGGACATAAGCAAGCGAATTAACATTCTGCAACTGCGTTGGCCCGTATGGGGGGAACAACTTCAGCTCGTTCTGTATTTGATACGTTAGTTGGCGGACAACGAAGGAGAGATAGATTTATGTCAAATATATATATTTTTGAAGTGGTATCCGAAATCCAAAAATTACAAAAATTACAAATTTTTCGTATTCATTACACGGGCCTACACAGTACATTTGAAATATCTAGCTATTACGGTATACGAAAAACGGCCTCAAACTATCGATTTTAATCGATAATAAGGAAATAGGATAAGTTATCGAAAATCTAACATAAACTTGTACTGCGTGTGGTATACACGAGTATACACGAGTATACTTTGAATATTTCAGCTCTATATATGCTTTGTGGGGTCTGCCACGCCTCCCTCTGTGTTCAGGCATAAACATACAGAAATAGCCGAAGATCATAAACATGTCATCACATGAAAAGGGTCACATGTTTGAAATCTATTAATAGGCTAAGTACACAAACACCAACGCTGAGCCTTACAAACTCTGCTATAGGCTAAGAATACATAAAGACCAACGCTGAGCCTTACAAACTCAGCAATAGATAAACTAGATTTAAGGGTTGAAATTATGCTTGAGTCAGTATATAAAAACACTGGCTCAGAAGAATAATATATATACTACTGATCGTCAACGCAGCGAGTCGTCGAGCCAGATAGATCAAGTGTATTCACTTTGTCTCTTGCATACATTTTAACAAAACCATTATACTCCGATTTACAATTTTTAATGGGTTCAACAATGGATGAAATAAGAACTGGCGCTTTTGAAAGAGAAGAAAAAATCTCAGATTCGGTTTGTAAAATAAACACTGGTTAACTCATTATGTTCTAAGCTTAATTCACATATTAAAGAGAATTAAGCAGCTGAAGGTGAGAGATGTAAGCTTTGTATGCATGCATATGTGAGTCCAATCATCAGCTGTTTGGGAGGTGGTGCCACATATCGGATAAAGACGATCGACTATCGAATGGACGATCAGCTCTCGAATAAAAACATAATGAAATAAACAACTAAAGAGTTAATTAATGAACTGAAGTTAAACTAGAAATTCCAGTAATTAAAATGTTAATTTAGTGTTAAGTAAAATTGTTCAACAAGTTAAATAATAATTGAAGTATCGATTGGGAGAAGAATAGGAGTATTAACATTTAATTGTTGACTCTCTTATTTTAGGTTAGTAATCACGTGTAAATAATGTTTTAATTTATAATAAAAGTAAACTCTTATTTTAGACAAATCAAATTGTGTTGTTCTTTTATAAAAGGCCTCACCATAGTATAAATATACATGCAATGATGGACTTGCAGACTTGTCTCTCTTATTGTACAATGTTTTTTCCTATCGCAAGCCATCCTGTAATGGATGGAAGAATATCCGCACCAATAAGGACATCAGCTTGCGAGCTCTTGAACAACGAAAAATCAGCTAGTGGAACGTTCGGAAGTCCATTCAACAAGTGCTGCGGAATTGGAGACGATGAGAGGTTGCCCGCAAGATTCGGAAGGATGAGAGCATATGATGAAATCGCTTGGCTTAAACCAAACACCTGCGTTTGTATAAATTGAAAAGGCAACTTGAGCGTGTGCAATAATCGCTCAGAAATAAAGGTCGACTCGGATCCTGAATCGATAAGAGCACGGGTGGGATATGTAGCTCCAAAGTGACATATATTAATCTCTGCCGTGAGGAGGAGAACACCTTAAATGTTGTTGTTCGAGATACGTTTGAACGTTTGATGTATTTTGGGTCGGCTGACCCCTTGCAGCGTCAATCTGCTCATCATTATCCCTGTGTATAACGGTGTTATGCTGGCCATTGTACTTAAAACAATTTTGCGTGCTGGTACATTCTCGTAGTTGGTGACCTCGAGCAACGCAGTTTAAAACAAGTAAGAAAGCTCTAGTCGGGAGTACCCGACTAGGAGATCCCCTGAACCCTGCGAAGAGCCGATATTCCAAACGTTCTACACTTCTCTTAATAATGTATACACTACGAGCAACACATACACACACACACACACACATACGCACACACGCATAAGCACGCGCTCTGCTGACTGCGCAGCTTACGCAGCGTCTGCGCTTGGGCTGCAGTAATGCTATATTATGAAAACTTAATTGTTGAATAAGTTTCTTTGAAGATGGACTTTTTTAATCAAACTTTCAGAGCGTGATTATGTCAATTATATGTATGTATTTGCGGAAGCACAAGTCTCTAGTACTTGAAGTGCGTTTTTTGAAAATTGGGGGCAAAAGAGGAGTGGCATCCAAAATATAACAAAAATCAAAATTGTATAAAATACATATGTAACAATATACAAAATAAGGAGTCTCTAGTTTGAAATATGTGCAAGACATAATTTCATAACTGGTTTTCGATTTAGTGCTTAATCGATAACATTCAAACGATAAAAGTTATCGAATTTTTGAAACAAACTCGACCTGCGCGTGCTAAACACAGACCTACATACAAAATTTTAAGCTCGAGCTCTTAAGGATTCTGAGATCGACGCGCTCACACATACAGACAGACGGACGGACGGAGGGACGGACGGACTGACGGACAGACGGACAGGGCTAAATCAACTCAGCTCGTTGCCCTGATCAAGAATATATATACTTTATGGGTTCTGCCACGCCTCCTTCTGCCTGTTACATATATTTTAACAAAACCATTATACCCTGTTTTCCCATTTTCAATGGGTTCAGGGTATAAAAAGATTTTTTTGTTTGCTATAAGCTTCTCGTTCCTGGCTGGACATTTAGAGGAAACGAGAGCACAGGATTATTCACCTTTGAACAGAGATCGCACATCTTGCTCGCCATGTTGACCGACGATTTGAAAGAGTTGACTCGCTTGAGAGAGGCAGGGTTCGTGGATTTCGGAACTGAGCTTTGAACAGCAAGAACGGATGTGTCACTTTCCATATTTCTGACTTTCTGGGCAATGAATGAAGTCCCAATTCTCCGTGGAGATTTGAGCATGCTCGATTGCCGCGACATTGTTTGTGAGTGGACACTCAGCGACTATCGCGTTTGCATCGCCTGCCGTTTTGGAATTGAGGTGGACTAATTTTTCCACCGGAGTCAGACGCGGATTGTCTATAGAATATCTCGGAAAGTCAGCCATTGCAAGTAGTCGCCTTGGAACGCTTCCGTGTCAACGATGGAAAGGCGACAGCCTCCAGAGGAGACGACAGAAGCGGATATGGCAATCATCTGCCTACTAAATTGTACAGCCCAACAGTTCATAAACTATATAGCAGTGGTCGAACTTGGCCTCCATGGCCACTGTTAGCCCCTTGACTAAATGCTTTGGAACACACTTCGTACTGCTGTAAAACCTTGAGTCGGATCTGTAAGGCTTGGAGCCAGTTTCCTCGGAATAGTCAGCGCCGGACTCAAACTTAATAAGCCTATCCGATAAGATGAGATGAAGTCAGACAGTGACATTTTGGACAACGGACTTGCCAGCTTTGGAGTGGATCGAATCACAGCTGGAATTCGCTTGAGTGCGCTGGATAGCTGCGGTTTCCCGGATAGAGACGCAGAGAAACTACGTTTGAGTAAAAGCGAAGCTAGGGCACTGAGCATTGAGCTTGGCTATCAAAAATTAATTACAAGAAATTAATTAATAATAATTTAATTAATTAAATTATACATATATCGGAGTCTGATTAATATTTTCCATATCGCGTAAATTCTTAAAGAGTAGCGTGTATCGATCCGCATGTAAGGCAATTCTAAGAGCAACTGACTTCAACATATCTGTATTTCCCTTCACATACTACCAAACCACACTTGACGACAGCGAAGCTGTGCGCTCTAACGAATTCATACTAAGCGACAACTACAAACATAACAGACACAGCTTTCAGGCTAATGCTCAGTTCTCAATTCTCCTGACATACTCAATATTGTATGCGTTCTAAGAACGCGCTGACACAGCCATCCTGGCCATAACACGACCACATGTAACATTACTAAAGCGGTTTACTGTACAGATCATTCTATTAAATTATATTATACATTTACATTTTCTCCAACATATTTTAATTCATATTTCATTACACTAATTTGAACCACAAATTCTTAATAAACTTATACAGATTTCTTTATATATATATATATATATATATATATTTATTATATATATTTATTATAGAGACTCAAGGAATGCAATTCTTTTTTTTTTCCTTTATTAATCATCTTTTAACCATCACATCTCATATCATTGGATCTAATGCGTCACACGCCATGATCAAAACTCTTGTTTTGTACTTGTGCTTGCATTATGACCAATATTCAAAGTTGCATTGTTAACTTTTAACAGTTTCACTATCACTGGTGATCACTTATTGTCTCTTTCAACAGTTTCATTCAAACCCTCCTCACAACTTTCTAATTCAGCATCATATGCATATTTATATTTACTAGTATTTGTCAAGGACCGGAGCATATATAAATTAAAGTAAGAGTTGTATTCCCACGGTGAGTGCAGTTGGAATACGAGATCTCTTTGTTCGTGTTGGTTGCCAAGGGTCCAGCGATGTTAGAGTTAATGTTATGACGGTTAGGTTGGTTGGATTAACTTTATCTCCCTTTATTACTGCCCTTGTGGTACAGTAATGTATGAGTAATAAGATAATGTTATAAATAGCGTTAGCTTTGACTCTAAGAACAGAACTGAATTCAATGCCACCAGCAAGCGGAGGCATAAGCAAATCAAAATACAAAGTAATTAAAAAACTACGAAACTACAAAGAAGCTAAAGCTACAAGAATTTGATCGGCAAGCCGACTTGGCATGACTGATAATGCTAATGTTGCGACATGTGCAAGATATCAGATTACCACCGCTGACATTTCACTCAGAGCGCTGAACTCAGCTTTTTGCTGCGTCGGCACTATGACTGCAATATTCAGCCAATGTTATCGTTTCTTATTTTTAAATAACTAAATGCGAAGGGCATTCGTTAACTACTCTCCCCTTAAGATTATGACCGCCCTCGTTCATTTTGTAACTAACCACGGCCTTCTGTAATTTCCTCGATGCTCGTCTTCTCCTTAGACTCTAGAATAGGAGAATGAAGCCAGTGAGGATGAGGCTGATACCAACGCCAGCTGCAAACCAAGCTCTGGTGGACTCGGCCGACACTACGTCTTCTTGAATTTCCTTGATAATTTGTAGTCTGCGATTATTCATCCTCTGCAGATATGGCATGCTCAAAACTTGATCGTGTCCCATGACACTGAGCAATGGTAAAACCGCTGCGCCTGGAATCTTCTTGATAATTCCGCGTCGGCTTACGTATTTGGTCCCATTTATAATGGCCTCCTGTTCAAATGTGATAAGTAAGGTGCCATTTACCATTTTTCCCAGGCTTCCATCTGTGCTAACACTAGTTTCTTTGATGATCATGATGTCGTCATCCACCAGAGATATTTGCTTCAAGTGGTTGGGTTGAGTGCGACAAAGTGCTGTATCTCCGGCGTAGAGTTCCCGTGCACAGGTGTCGTGCAGGGACAACTTGCATATTGCATATTGCTGCCACACTCAGCCACAGTGTCTTCTTGTAGTTGAAGTATAGTGTGGTCGTGGGATACTGGAAAAATGCTAATCTTTCTACAAATAAATTTAGTTCTAGGGTATTCTATAATATGTGAATAATATCTTCGGACTGTAGGACTTTAATTAAATGCTTCTAATAAGCTTACTACACGTACATCTGCGGGATGTACAATATGGACAGATTTTAAATCATTATGGTCAAAAATTGTTTGATTAATTATGCTTACTTTGGCAAGAATGAATGTAAGCATTAAATTTGGAATTTCAGTAATTAACATTCTGTTTCAAGTCAACAGAGCTTCGTATAAGTGAGGAGTGTCAACTAGCTCTTTTTTCTTTGCCTTTAGAATTTGATTCACGGTATCAGTAAGCTCATTTATTTTTTTTTTTTTTGCGTTTCCGTGTTAATTGTTACTTGCCTATTATTTGAATCTATTAATTTTGATTCAGTTAATTTAATTCTCTCTAAATCTGTGGAGTCAGGGGTACCCGCTACAACTTTTAGTGCCGTGCCTAAGAAATTTCAGCTCCTGTCAATTATCAATGATGTACTTTCAAAACGGAAAAAATATCCCTAATACGATTGACGTCAACGTCCAACAGTTTCCTCATATGGGACTGTGGAAATAGCTCGGACAACTTTCCTGTTTCTTCTACCATTACAGAGAAATCGGTCAAATTACTAAAATGAGTCGGATAGTCGGGCTGTTCCCACACCAACACATTTCAATCTAAAAAGAGTATGTTATTGGAGTGTGAGTAATCGGTAATCCGAGCTTTCACAATTGTAAATAGGAATAACTGCAGAAACAAGTAAGAAAGCTCTAGTCGGCGGTACCGAGCCGATACTTCAAACATTCTATGCTTATTTAACATATACGTATATACAGGCAATACATGCACACACACATACACACATACACATACGCATAAGCACGCACTCTGCTGACTGCGCAGTTAGCGCAGCGACTGAGCGTGGCCTGCGCTCATTGGCATTACTATAGGAAATTAAATGTTTAATAACATCTATTGTAGATGGACTTTCTTAATCAAGCTTGCAGAGCGTGATAATGTCATATATATATATAAGTTAACACGCGCACGGCAAAAGTTGCTGATAGAGCAATTGGGCCGGATGCCGTTGCGACAGAGTTGCAGGCGAAATTGGATACCATCTCGCCTAAGCAGTCTGATTGTCCACAAGAAGCGCCGACTCAGCGGTCTGCCGGTCTATCTGCCGGCAGCGGGGCTTTATAAATTCATTTTAAGTTACTTTAAGTTTCAGCTTAAGAATTATTCTCGAACAACTCAAACGAGTTGCAAATAAAAAATATTCTACAAAAACCTCTTTGGTTTAATTGGCGCCCAACGGCAAAGATTACCACTGCTTAAAAAAAGGGATAAAATCCTTTTAACTTTTTACAAAAATAACTTTACGAGCCAACGCCGTAAGTTATAGTGAAAAAAAATAAAACATTAAAAACAAATTAATTTGCGGAAAACCAACTAACTCCGAAACACACGATTAAAAAACAAAACAAACCAAAAAAAAAAAATACACCAAAAACAATTGTGACAAAAAAGTAATAAATAAAACAAGTAAGAGTGCTCTAGTCGAGACGGCTCGACTACGAGATACCCTGAACCCTGCGAAGAGCCAATCTTTCCAACATGCTATGCTTCTTTTACATATACAAAGATTGCGAGCAACGCACAGACACACACACACATGCATACGCACGCACGCATAAGCACGCGCTCTGCTGACTGCGCTGTTGACGCAGCGACTGCGCTCGGGCTGCCTTATGCCTATTATATGGGAAATGAAATGTTTAGCTCTTACGGTATGCTTAACGGAAGAAAAGTTATCGATTTTTATCGATAATAAGGAAACGGGATGAGCTATCGAAAATCTTAAAAAATAAACTCGTACTGCGTAGGATACACACGAGTATATACTGAAAATTTCAGATCTCTAGCTTTTGTGGTTTACGAGATCGCTGCGTTCACACGGACGGACGGACGGACGGACGGACGGACGGACGGACAGACGGACAGGGCTTTTTCAACTCAGCTCATCGAGCTGATCAAGAATATATATACTTTATGGGGTCTGCGATGTCTCCTTCTACCTGTAACATACATATTCACAAAAACATTATACCCTGATTTCCCATTTTCAATGGGTTCAAGGTATAAAAAGTTAGTCAGCAGCATACTTCGTCCATTAATCCAAGCTTGACTTCTACATCAAGTGATAGCGAACAAGTTTTGTAAGAACACTTTTTAGAAAGTTGAAGAGCTCCGACATTGCTGGGCGAAATGGATAATGATGAAGAAGAAAGCCAGGATGAATATGAGGAAGTAGGAATTACACTTTAACAGGTTATGGTATCACGCAACCTTTTAACATTTATGGATGACAAGTCTCTGGAAAATAGATTGGCAGGTGTAAGTAAGCGTAAATCATGGGATGATTTATGTAGGATCCCCTGATTACAATACACAACTAAATGAAACAAATAAAATAAACAAGTACGACAGCTCTAGTCGGCGGAACCCGACTAGGAGATCCCCTGAACCCTGCGAAGAACCGGTATTCCAAATATTCTATGCTTATTTAACATATGCATATATGAAAGCAATACATGCACACACACATACACACATACACATACGCATAAGAACGCGTTCTGCTGACTGCGCAGTTAGCGCAGCGACTGCGCTTGGGCTGCAGTATGGATACTCTATGGGAAGTTAATTGAATAAGTTTCTTTGTAGATGGACTTTCTTAATGAAACTTTCAGAGCGTGATAATGTCATTCATATGTATGTAATTGGCAAAGCACAAGTCTTTAGTATTTGAAATACGGCTTTTAAAAGTTTGGTTAGAAGGGAAGGAAAGGGGGGAAGGTATACAAAATGTGACAAAAATCAAAATTGTATAAACTCTATATCATACTAAATACAAAATTTGGAAACTCTAGCTCTTAAGATGTGGGAGATAAAAATTTATAACTTAATTTCGATAACGTTTTAAATCGATAACTTTTAAACGATAAAATTTATCGATTTTTTGAAACAAACTCGATCTGCGCGTGCTATACACGGATCTACATACAAAATTTCAAGTCTCTAGCTCTTAAAGATTCTGAGATCGACGCGTTCAAATATACGGACGGACGGACGGACGGACGGACAGGGCTAATTCGACTCGGCTTGTCACCCTGATCAAGAATATATATACTTTATGGGGTCTGCCACGTCTCCTTCTGCCTGTTACATACATTTTAACAAAACCATTATACCCTGTTTTCCCATTTTCAATGGGTTCAGGGTATAAATATATTTGTTCTAGCTTAGTTACATTATTGTTTATATAAATTGTTTAAGTATAATCTAACATAGTATTTGTAATCAATATTTCGTCTAACCGAATTGAAAAATTAAATGCTTTTATTATATTTTTGTCACATTTTGGATACCATCCCCCCTTTCCTTCCCTTCCCACCAAACTTGTAAAACCCGTATTTCAAGTAATAGAGACTTGTACATTGGCAATTACATACATATTAATGACATTATCACGCTCCGAAAGTTTGATTAAGAAAGTCCTTAAACAAAAGAAGTTATTAAACATTTAATTTCCCATACAATAGTCATATTGCAGCCCAAGCGCAGTCGCTGCGTTGACTACGCAGTCCGCAGAGCGCGTGCTTATGCGTGCGTGCGTATGCATGTGTGTGTGTGTGTGTGTGCATGTGTTGATTGTATATATATGTTAAATAAGCATAGAATGTTTGGAATATCGGCACTTCGCAGGGTTCAGGGGATCTCCTAGTCGGGTACCGCCGACTAGAGCTTTCTTACTTGTTTAAGTAAGGCGTTGTTTGTGTCAGGTTGTTTAGTTGTTGGTACCATCTGTTGCAGAGTTCTATGTTTTGATTGATTTTTTTAGCTATTTCATTTGTAAAGAACTTATTAATATCTATGGTGTTAAAGTTTGGGGTGTAGTGGAGGGTCATTTTGGCTATGGATTTGGCCGTAATGTCGGCTAGCTCATTTCCGTCAATGCCACAGTGGCTGGGTATCCAGAACAGTTTATTTTAGGGGCAGATTTAGTAAGAAGGGTTCTTATAGTTACTGGATATAAGTTGTTGTTGTTGGTGTTGGAGATGGATTTTATGGATGAGAGGGAGTCGGAGCAAATTATGTATTTTCCTTTTCTTTTTATACTCATTCACAAAGTGAAATGAGTATATTGGTTTTGTGCAATGTCCGTCACGCTGTCCGTCCGTCTGTCCGTCTGTCCGTCCGTCCGTCCGTCTGTCCGTATGAGCGCAAACCATTTGCACAGTTATGACTGCTATGATCCTATGAAGATCGACAAAAAAAATCTCTATATCCACGCCCACTAGGGGCGTGGGAAATCGGATCTGACACTATAGTGATTTTTAAAATTCTGTAATATTTTGAGTACTATTAATGCTGGAGACTTAAAATTTGGTATATAGACTCGGGTTGACAACCCGAAAGATGAAAAGATATAGCGGATATAACTACGGCGTTTGGGGGCGTGGCAACCCGCAAAAGCTTATAGCTCCTACAGTTTTAGAGCTAGAAGCTTCAAAATTGGATGGTAAGTTACTGGTGAGCTCCTCTATCGATTCCCCAAAAATAATTTTTACGCCCCTTATGGGGTATGCCCGGCTAAAAAATACCCTGTAATTTTCGCATTTTTTGAGTGTAAGCATCCAAATTTCACACTTACGTTACCCTTCACTATTTCTAAGAACTGGCCAAAAATTAGATGTCTACGCCCATTGGGGGCGTGGCAAATCGGGAAAAACTGTACGATTTTCCGATTCTCAGTAAGAAAATCAAAATTTTATGACGATATTACTGCTGATCTCTATTGATTTCCAAAAATTATATATGTACAAACCAATTGTGGGCGTGGCAATGGGCGTGATCTGTGGGGGTGTGAATGAGTATCCCGCAGTCGGTAGCGCCCGACTGCAACGTTCTTACTTGTTATAAATGATTTAGTTTCTAGCTCTCCGATAAACTTACGTAGATTTCCAGCGTAATTGGTGTTATAAAGTCGTCTCAATAATTCTTCATATGGGGTCTGCGTCTTCAGTTCATTGATAAGGGCTGTTCGAAGTTCCGGCCAGTTGTTTGATTGGGAGAGTTGCGAAATCCTTAGTGCGTCTCCGGTTAGTTGCATCTTGATTGCACCAAATAGTATGTTGTGCTGTCTGGCATCTCGTGTTGGATACAAACTTAGGATATAATCAATTCTTCTTATGAATGCACTGAGATTTTCTGGATTTCTATCGTAACTAGGCACGGTTCATAGCGATGACAGACCGTGGTTTAGACGAATTTCAGACAGTTCAAGTGTCATTTTTAGTTTCGAAGGTTTGATTAGAGTTGATATTTTAAAAATGTTTTGTTTTCACTTTCTGGATATTTTGGGATTTTGCGGTAATTGCAAAATGTTCTGGGTTTTGTAATGATTCAGAGTCACTTATTGCTTGTAGTTGGATTCTTTGTTTTTGTGAAAACTTGTTTTAATTATCGCACGACGCATTAAGTTTCGTCGATAATATTTTTTGGCGGATCAATTAGTGATGGGTTTAATTCACTAGTACAGTATTTGTTGCGATACTGATAGAATTCTTATAATTCACTTTCACTTTGATCCTGTCGGCTGCTCCATTTATGTGTTTTACGATCGTTTTTTTTTTAAATATAATTTAATTTAAAACAAGTAAGAAAGCTCTAGTCGGCGGTACCCGACTAGGAAATCCCCTGAACACTGTGAAGAGCCGATATTCCAAACATTCTATGCTTATTTAACATATACATATATAAATGCAATACATGCACACACATACGCGTAAGCACGCGCTCTGCTGACTGCGCAGTTAGCGCAGCGACTGAGCGTGGGCTGCGCTCATAGGTTTTACTTGGGAAGAGTGAATAAAAATATAAAAAATTCTTATTCGTGTGTGTTACACAGCTGGCCAAGATAAGTGTGTGAAATATTTTTTTCTCTAAATAAAAAATATAAATTTTCCCTTGAATAAGGGTATTCTGTTACATAGCTAGAATTTTTTTATATAACAATTTAATTTTTGTTAAGTCAATCAAATTATTTTCGATACAAAGTTATTTCGATTTGAATGCAAGATATAAGTAGTCCAGATTGCAGCAGCGAGGAAGAGTACATTACCTCCTATATTGAATATAGAGCAAATAATAAAATGACCGACAAACAAGTAACAGAACTGGCAGCGCAGGTGCGTCAAGCCCTCGAAAATCAAGCACAAATTTTTGAACAAAAATTAGCTGCTCTAACAGAACAGTTAAATGAACTTAAGGGAGCAGCCCCTCAAATTGAGACTTACACAGAAATAGAAATAGTGCCAGGAACCAAGTGCGACGAACCCCTGGACATTGTTAAGTCCATCCCGGAGTTTGACGGGAAGCAGGAGGGCTACGTCTCATGGAGACAGGCCGCCAGCGCAGCCTACAAAGTATTTGAGCCTTATAATGGCAGTTACAGACACTATCAGGCAGTTGCTATAATACGCAACAAGGTAAGGGGTTCAGCAGACGCAGTACTGGCCTCATTCAGCACAGTGCTAAATTTTAAAGCAATAATTGCCAGATTGGATTTCACATTCGCTGACAAAACGCCAGTGCATGTGATCCAACAGCAATTAAGCACGCTAAGGCAAGGTGACCTTTCTTTGTTAAAATACTATGACGAAGTTGAGAAAAAACTCACACTTCTAACAAACAAAACTTTAATGACTCATGATCCAGCCGCAGCGGCTGTTTTAAATGCAAAATTTAGGAGCGATGCTCTCCACACTTTTGTCTCTGGACTAGAAAAGTCCCTGAGATGGGCCGTCTTCCCAGCACAGCCCGGAGATCTCCCAACCGCTTTAGCTCTGGCACAGGAAGCCTAATCAAGAGACGAAAGAGGCATTTTTGCAGCCAGTTTTGCAAAACACCTCGAAGAAAAACCTCAGAAAAATAATAGCCAAAAGACCCAAAACTGGCGTCAAAACGGCCAACAGGAAAATGACGGCGGTTTTCAGAAAAAGAACCCCCATTTTCAAAAAACTCAGAATAACCAAGGTCAACAGAAAGCAAGCAGCTCAAAGCAACACTTTCAGTCCCAAAAACCACAGGGGCGTGGCCCCGAACCAATGGAATTAGATACCTTCTCCCGCTTCAGACAACCCACACAGGGTTATCGAGGCAATGCAAACTATGGGGATCAATCAATGAGGACCCAGAAAAACCTTAACCACTTGCCACAAGAAGAAAGTAATGAAGGTGGTTATGAGTCATACTCGCAACACGAGGCAGAGGCGGTCGAAGACGACCTGTCAGGTGCTGAAAGTTGCAATTTTTTAGTAGAAAGTCCCTGCTCCCCTTTGTAAGACGCACGGTTGCAGGGCGGGAAATAAAACTTCTGATAGACACAGGAGCATCTAAAAATTACAGAAAACCCCTTCCCGAACTGGCACATTGGAAGCCAGTCGATAGCCCATTTCAAGTCAAATCGATCCACGGACACACAAAAATTGAGCAGAAATGCCTCATTCACCTCTTCGGTGAAAAATCATATTTTTTTATGCTACTTCGATGGCATAATTGGCCTCGACTTGTTAAAAAAAGTCAACGCCCAAATAGATCTAAACAGCAATGTCATTAAATATGACCAGGGAATGGAAAAAATGGAGTTCACAGCATGCCAACAGGTAAACCACTTCGAAATAAATGACGCGGATGTTCCCGCCGCGGTCAGGCCCATTTTCAATCGTATGATTGACCGGATGATTAACGCCTTTGCAGACGTTAACGAATCCCTGCCTTATAATATAAATACTATCGCCACAATCTGAACGGACGGCGAGCCGGTATATTCTAAATTATACCCATACCCAATTGGCGTGTCTGAATTTGTCAATGCAGAGGTTAAACAACTTCTGGCGGATGGCATAATTAGACCCTCAAAGTCACCGTATAACAACCCGATATGGGTTGTGGACAAAAAAGGAGTTGACGACTCCGGTCATAAAAAAAGCGTCTAGTAATTGATTTTCGAAAATTAAATCAAAAAACAATCGACGATAAATATCCTATCCCATCGATTTCTACCATATTGGCAAATATTTTACCACACTGGATCTCAAATCGGGATTTCATCAGAAAGAACTGATAGATAGGGGCAGAGAAAAAACAGCATTATCTGTAAACAACGGGAAGTATGAATTTTGCAGACTTCTCTTCGGGTTAAAAAACGCCCCTAGTATTTTTCAGAGGGCAATAGACGACATCCTCAGGGACCAAATTGGGAAAACTTGTTATGTCTATGTGGATGACGTAATAATTTTCTCTCCAAATAAGGAAGACCACGTCAATCATATTGAGTGGGTCTTGAAAAGCCTTAGGGAAGCAGGCATGCGGGTTTCTCAAGAAAAATCTAAGTTCTTTAAAAAGAGCGTAGAATATTTGGGATTCACCGTATGCAGAGGTGGAATCCAGACGTCGGCCGATAAAGTACAGGTCATAAAGGATTTTCAACCACCTAAAACATTGTTTAGCCTTCGATCATTTCTCGGGCTAGCAAGTTATTATAGGTGCTTTATTGCAGGTTTCGCCAGCATCGCAAGACCCCTAACGGAGATCTTGAAAGGTGAAAACGGGAAAATAAGCGCCAACCATTCGAGAAATGTTAAACTCGAACTTACTCCAGAACAACTGAATGCCTTTAACAGGTTAAAGGAGATGCTAGCGTCAGAGGATGTGATGTTATCATATCCCGATTTCAAAAAACCTTTTGACCTTACAACAGACGCGTCAGGTTACGGGCTCGGAGCAGTGCTGTCGCAGGGCGGCCGCCCGATTACAATGATCTCGCGCACATTGCGGGATAATGAGATTAATTTCGCCACAAATGAGAGAGAGCTTCTCGCCATTGTGTGGGCATTGAAAAATCTCAGAAACTACCTGTACGGAGTTAAAAACTTAAACATCTATACAGATCATCTGCCTTTAACTTTTGCCGTATCGGAAAAAAATACCAACGCTAAGATAAAACGCTGGAAGGCTTTCATTGACGAGCATAACGCTAACATCATTTATAAGCCTGGCAAAGAGAATTTTGTAGCAGACGCCTTGTCTCGCCAAAATATCAACGCTTTAGAAGATTCGGCAGATTCTGACGTCGCTACAATCCATAGCGAAGAGTCTCTTACTTACACAATTGAGACGACAGATAAGCCAGTCAACTGCTTCCGAAACCAGATAATACTGGAGGAAAGCACCATTCCACAACACAGGACTTACATCCTGTTCAAAACAAAAACCAGACATGTCATACAGTGTTCCGATCGGAACTCACTGTTCCAAACTCTGCAAGAAGCCGTGAACGCAGAGGTGACCAACGCAATATTTTGCGAGCTTCCCATTCTGGCCTTTATCCAACACAAATTGGTCGAAGAATTTCCCTCAACTACATTTCGACACTCAAAAAGTATGGTTATAGACATCCCAGATACAACAGAACAAAGGGAAATCGCTATAGCTGAGCATAATCGTGCTCACCGCGCGGCGCAAGAGAATGCGCAACAAATACTTCGGGACTATTTTTTCCCAAAAATTGGTCGTCTTACAACGGAAATAGCGGCAAACTGTCGGGTGTGCGCTATGAATAAACACAATCGTCACCCAATACGACAAGAGATAGGGAAGACCCCAATACCGTCATATGCCGGGGAAATGCTACACGTAGACATTTACTCCACTGACCAGAAATACTTTTTAACTTGCATTGAAAAATTTTCTAAGTTTGCAATCGTCCAGCCCATTCGTTCATGCGCGATCGTGGACATAAAGGCTCCACTGCTACAACTCCGGAACGTCTTCCCAAAAACAAAGACGACTTACTGTGACAACGAAAGGTCTCTAAATTCAGAGACCATTAGATCAATGCTGTCAAATAACTTTGACATCGTAATCGCGAATGCGCCGCCCCTACATAGCACGTCTAACGGGCAGGTCGAGCGTTTTCACGGTACTTTAGGGGATATAAGTCGCTGTCTTAAAAATGGAAACCACATTGAAGACACTGTCGACAATATCCTTCTCGCGACAATAAAATACAATAGGTCGATTCACTCGGTTACGAAAAAGAAGCCAATAGAAATTATCCACTCAATCCCTATTGAGAATGCGATGAAAATAAAGGAGAAAATCACGGCAGCACAAGAAAAATCGTTAGAGCACCAAAATAAGAACAGGGTCCAGAAGACATATAATGTGGGTGAGAAGGTATGGTTAAAATCCAACAAGAGATTGGAAATAAACTTTCGCCCCTATTCACTGAAGCAACAGTGGAAGCGGACCTGGGTACGACGGTTCTAATTAAAGGGAGGGTGGTCCATAAGGACTGTCTTAAGTAGGCCATAAAACTCCTCACAGAACTCGAATTTTTAGGTTAATCCATTTTCTTACTAGGCTAATAAGTTTACATATATCTCACTGTAGGTTACGATATTTTTTGGCTCTGACAATGACAACGATGACTTTGACCGAAGCAACACTGAGACTTAGCGACTATTCACATACGGACTATATACCCATAGTTGACGGAGACGTGACAATCTGGGACGAATACAGGTACTTGGGACACACGACGAACTTGACATCATTTGAAACTTACGTTGACGAGACGACGAAACTAATAGACAACCTACCGAAAGACCACATGAGACAAGTACTAAAGACCGACATTCAACACATAGCCACAGTAATTGCAACTTTAAATGTTCACCATAGGCAATCACGCAGCATAAACTTGATAGGTAGTGCCCTTAAGGCAATTGTAGGAACCCCAGATTTTGATGACTGGGAGCAAATTAAGTTCAAACAGGGTCAATTAATAGATTCAGAAAATAGACAAATCGAAATCAATAACAAATTTCAAATGCGACTTAACGAAGTCTCACAGGCACTTAATGCAATTCTAAAACCTGATGCGGAAGTTGAGCATCTCTATTCAACAATTCTAGCGAAGAACAGAATAATAATTACAAATCTTGAGGATCTAATTTTACCCGTGACACTTGCAAAAATAAATTTGATTAGCCCACTTATCTTGGACAGCATTGACATTACAGAATTGTTAAATGAGCATCTTACAAATATTAGTGTAGTGGACCTTTTAGAGCCATTAAGGCTTTTCAAAATTCCGAACTTTTGTATTTTCTTATAAAATATCCCCAACCTAAGCTAAGTTGTAGGAAAATTGATGTTTTTCCCGTTCAACATAATAATGTAATAATAGATTTAGAGGAAAGTAACATAGTGGCCGATTGCGGAACAAGGACCTTCGCTGTGTGCAACTGCGCTACTACTGTGAGCACCACTTTCTGCAAGAGATTACAGAAAGCATCGTGTGCACAGCAACTGGTGTCAGGAACCGTCGCACAATGCGCCACGCGACCCGGGCACCTAGAGCCCATAACGACGATTGAAGATGGCATCATAATCATCAACAGCGCAACAGTAAACGTGGTGGACAACACTGGAGGCAGTCAACAAGTCACGGGAACTTTCCTGGCCACTTTTGATGAATACATCTACATCAACGGCACTCGTTACGAAAATCATCGGGGCATCATAAGAAAGAAACCCGCTGTTTCTACGTCGGCCATAGTTAACATCACCCGTTTCAGGGAACATCTAAGCCTCCCATTCCTATACGATCTGAGTCTGAGGAATCTCCGCCACATCGGGGACCTAAAATCAGACATATCATCAAGGTCGTTTGGCTGCCTAACCCTCATTACTCTTCTCCTCCTTCTCTTAAGCGCATGGAAACTATACCGCCGCAAAACGATCAAAGAGAAACCCGAGGACGGGCTTCAGCCTACCCGGGGAGAAGTTAACACGCGCACGGCCAAAGTTGCTGATAGAGCAATTGGGCCGGATGCCGTTACGACAGAGTTGCAGGCGAAATTGGATACTATCACGCCTAAGCAGTCTGATCGTCGACAAGAAGCGCCGACTCAGCGGTCTGCCGGTCTGTCTGCCGGCAGCGGCGGCTTTATAAATTAATTTTAAGTTATATTAAAGTTTAGTTTAAGAATGATTCTCAACCAACTCAAATGAGTTGTAAATAAAAATTATTCAATATAAAACCCTATGTGGTTTAATTTATGTATATGTCGGCGCGTACTAAGTTTGTATGTGTGTGGTTGTAGTTTTCGGTATTTCACAATGATAATTTCATAATAATGCGTCGGATTCTAGTTATGCGTATTGGTGCGTCTTTCGATATTTCGCAATAATTATCTTCAGCATAAGCCTTTGTAAGGGCTGTGATTGGTTGATTAAGTTGTCGGTTCTAGGAAGTCCTGTTTTAGCGCGGCGGCAGCGCTGCGTCGCTGTCGCCGAGCGTGGTTCGGGCTTGAGAAATAAGAGACACAAGAGTTAGTTGTGTTTGAGTTCTCAGAGCGACCGAAACTCGCTGCGCTTAACCATGGAAAACAATCTTAACGCTACAACATCAGAAGTGGGATCTGGCTCGCTACCTAATATGACAAATGATCCTTGGCGAGTGCCGGACGTGTTAGCGGGAGCGCGTTAGAAATTTGCTTCGAATCAATTTATCGTGTGTTTGCGTCGTTGTGTGAACATAGTGTAACAATAATATTGAAAAGATCTTGTTGGCGCAGACGCATCCGCGTGGTGTGCTACAGTAAATATAATTCTGGCGGAAAATAACATAAAAGGCAGTGCTTTGGTAATGGCTTTGAGTGCAGCGTTGGAAGGCAGTGCGTCGCAGAGGCTCTCACAAATATGTTATCCTGACATAAATTGGACCGAGCTTAAGAAAATTTTTGTACAGCGCTTCACCAGCGTAGAAATACCAGCTATGTTTTTGACAATGTTTGATTCTGGAGCGGAATGTTCGTTGATTAAACAAAAGATAAGTACTCAGTTAGCCGGTAAAAGAATTAACAACGTAGTTATGTTGAAGGGTATTGGAAATGACAGCATTTGTTGTACATTGCAAATACTTGGCAACGTAAAAATTAATTAATAATTATCATTAATTGATTGATCGAGAAATACTGTGGCAGGGTTTTCTTGTCATTGTGTCACCGGGAAAATTTGAAATTGTTAGGCCAAAATCTGTAAACTGTTGTTCAAATGATGATATATTTTTTTTAAATTGGATACTGATCTTGTCGGCGAAGATAGGGATAAATTAAACGATTTATTAGAAAATTATTTAAAATCTTTTATAAAGGGAATTCCTTCTTCTAGAGTCAGTACAGGCGAGATGAAAATTAAGTTAGTAGACCTCAGAAAAATTGTTCAAAGAAGACCATGCAGACTTAGTCCAAATGAAAGAGAGTTGGTACGCGAGAAGATTAAAGAACTAGTAGAATGCAATGTCATAAGGCCAAGTTGCTCACCTTATGCAAGTCCTATGATGTTTGTGAACAAATTGAAGGACAATTCTCTTGCCGAGGACATTGCAAAAACTTATGAGTTGAGAGCAGGATTACTTTATCGAAAAATTCAGAGAAATGGTAGAACACGATCTTTGCCAATTGTTCCAAGGGCATTCAGGTGGTCTGTAATAAATCAGATTCACGAGTCAATCATGCACTTAGGTTGGGAGAAGACTTTAGATAAGGCTTATGATTATTATTGGTTCGATAGCATGTCTAAGTATATACGAAAGTTTGTTGAAAACTGTATTACTTGTAAGATGTCAAAGTCATCCTCTGGTAAAATTCAAGCTAGACTTCATCCAATACCAAAGGTCAGCACACCTTGGCACACGATACACATAGACGTAACAGGAAAGTTGAGTGGCAAGTCTGATCAGAAGGAATATGTTATTGTCCAAGTGGACGCTTTTACCAAATTTGTTTATTTAACACACACACTTAAGATTGATGCTGACAATTGCATAGGTGCTGTGACATCGTCGGTATCTTTGCTTGGCTGTATCTCTCTTTGGAGTACCAAAACCGCATAATAGCAGACCAGGGTAGATGTTTTGCTAGCTCTAAATTTAGTGAGTTTTGTTCTCAACAGAAAATAAGTTTGCATTTGATTGCGACAGGCGCAAGTAGAGCTAACGGACAGGTGAAACACATTATGAGCACTTTGAAAAACTTACTGACGGCAGTTGAGGCTAGCAGCCGATCTTGGCAAAACGCATTAGGTGAAATACAGTGGGCCTTAAATTGTACAGTTGGCCTTAAATTGTACAGTAAGTCGAGTAACAAAGGCAAGCCCTTTAGAATTGTTTATTGGCAAGGTTGCTCGTCCGTTAAGATTGCTTCCACCATGTGAAACGACCCAAGAAGTTGATTTGGCAGAATCAAGAGCTCGAGCAGTGCAAAATATATCAGCGGCAGCAGTATATAGCAAGAAACGGTTTGATAAAACCAAGGCTAAGGTTGTTGGATACGAAGTAGGAGATTTTGTGTTGTTAAAGAATAACTGTTGAAAGAGACAGTATGGATGAATGAAGAAGCTGATAAGAAAAGTTGAAAGAATTGGTCTTATTGCAAGCACAAGTGCAAAACAAATGTTTTGATCATGGCGTGTGGCGCATAAGATGATGTAATGTAAAACCAGTTAAGTTGATGACAATAAAAAGGATAGTGAAGAAAGTTGAATTAAGCTAAAGATTAATTTTATAGCTGTTTAAGAACGAAACTAAAAGTTGAAGATAAAATTTTATATGAAGCCCTGAAACGGGAATAGTTGTGGTCAAAAGGGAAAATGTTAATCTTAAATTACTTTCGAAGGTTTATAAATGAAATGAATTATGCAGTAAGGCAGTTTTGTAAAAGTACACGAGTTCGTGTTATTGTCAGAATGGCCGTGTCGGCGCGTACTAAGTTTGTATGTGTGTGGTTGTAGTTTTCGGTATTTCACAATGATAATTTCATCATAATGCGTCGGATTCTAGTTATGCGTATTGGTGCGTCTTTCGATATTTCGCAATAATTATCTTCAGCATAAGCCTTTGTAAGGGCTGTGATTGGTTGATTAAGTTGTCGGTTCTAGGAAGTCCTGTTTTAGCGCGGCGGCAGCGCTGCGTCGCTGTCGCCGAGCGTGGTTCGGGCTTGAGAAATAAGAGACACAAGAGTTAGTTGTGTTTGAGTTCTCAGAGCGACCGAAACTCGCTGCGCTTAACCATGGAAAACAATCTTAACGCTACAACATATATATATATATATATATATATATATATGTCGGCGCTTACTAAGTTTGTATGTGTGTGGTTGTAGTTTTCGGTATTTCACAATAATGAACCGCTTTAGCGGGGCGACAGCGTGTCGGCGCGTGTTGAGTGTGTGTTGGTGCGCCATGGATATTTCGCAATAATTATCATCAACAGCATTAGCACCAGCCCTTGTAAGGGCTTTGATTTGTTGATTAAGTTGTCGGTTCTAAGAAGTAACGTTTTAGCGAGGCGACAGTGTTCGACGCTGTTGCTGAGTGTGGTTCGGGGGTAGGCTTGAGAGAAATAAAAGACACGAGAGTCAGTTGTGTTTGATTTCTCAGAGCGACCGAAACTCAATGCGCTAAATAATGGAAAATAATCTTAATGCTGCAACATCAGAAGTGGGATCTGGCTCGCTAACTAATATGACAAATGATCCATGGCTTTGAGTGCAGCGTTGGAAGGCAGTGCGTCGCAGAGGCTCTCACAAATATGTTATCCTGACATAAGTTGGACCGAGCTTAAGGAAATTTTTGTACAGCGCTTCACAAGTGTAGAAGCACCAGCAACTATGTTTTTGACAATGTTTGACTCTGGAGCGGAATGTTCGTTGATTAAACAAAAGATAAGTACTCAGTTAGCCGGTAAAAGAATTTACAACGTAGTCATATTGAAGGGTATTGGGAATGACAGCATTTGTAGTAAATTGCAAATACTTGGCAACGTAAAAATTAACAATCATTGTATTGAGATGCTGTTCCACGTTTTGGGCTATCAGTATTTGGAGAGCGACATTGTGATTGGTCGAGAAATACTGTCGCAGGGTTTTCATGTCATTGTGTCGAAGGGAAAATTTGAAACTGTTTGACCAAAATCTGTAAACTATTGTTCAAATGATGATATATTTTCTAAATTGGATACCGATCTTGTCGGCGAAGATAAGGACAAATTAAACAATTTATTAGAAAATTATTCAAAGTCTTTTATAAAGGGAATTCCTTCTTCTAGAGTCAGTACAGGTGAGATGAAAATTAAATTAGTAGACCTCAGAAAAATTGTTCAAAGAAGACCATACAGACTCAGTCCAAATGAAAGAGAGTTGGTACGCGAGAAGATTAAAGAACTAGTAGAATGCAATGTCATAAGGCCAAGTTGCTCACCTTATGCAAGTCCTATGATGTTAGTGAATAAAATGGACGGGTCTCATCGCTTGTGTGTCGATTGTCGTGAATTAAATACGAATACAGTCTCAGATAAATATCCGTTGCCTCTAATAGCAGATCAGATAGCCAGACTTCAGGGAGCGAAATACTTCACATGTCTAGATATGGCAAGCGGATACTACCAAATCACTTTGCATGAAGAGTCAATAGAGTGTACGGCTTTTGTCACTCCAGACGGCCAATACGAATTTTTGTCAATGCCGTTTGGTCTTAAAAATGCACCTTCAGTTTTTCAGCGTACATTTGTAATTGTCTATATGGATGGCGCATTGGTGGTGGCTACAACAAAAGGTGAAGCTTTAGAAAGATTACAGATTATCCTTGATATTCTCACGAAAGCTGGATTTATGTTCAATATTAAAAAGTGTTCGTTTCTCAAGTCGACAGTTCAATATTTGGGATACGAAGTAAGCGCGGGCCAAATTCGATCATATTCACTTAAAGTTGCAGCGTTAACTGCTCTACTGATTCCTCAGTCAGTCCCTGCTTTAAGACAATTTATTGGATAAGCGTCTTACTTTCGGCATTTTATGCAAGGATTTTCCTGTTTCATGAAGCCTTTGAATCTTTTGACATCGAAAAAGAACGAGTTTGTTTGGAAACCAGAACATGATCAAATAAGACAAAAAGTTATTTCTGTGCTTACACAGAAGCTATTTTTAGTTATTTTTGACCGTAAATATCCAATCGAATGGCATACTGATGCAAGTGCTCGTAGATATGGAGTCATCTTGCTACACAAAATTGAAAACAAGTCGCATGTCGTTTAATTTTTCAGTAAGGCTACTTCACCTGCAGAATCACGAGACCATTCTTATGAGATGGAGACCCTTGCGGTTGTCATGGCTATAATGCATTTTCGTCATTATTTGATGGGCAGAGATTTTGTAGTTTTTACCGATGGCAACTCACTTAAAGCATCAAGAACTAAACGTGACCTATCTCCCAGAGCACAGTCGTTCTCATTTGATTTGCAGTATAGAGAGGGTAAACGAATGGCTCATGCTGATTTCTTTTCCATAAATCTTCCATCCGCTGATGTGATTGATACTTCTAAAGTTCCTGAAAAACGAGTTAATTTGGCAGAATCAAGAGCTCGAGAAGTGCAAAATATATCAGCGGCAGCAGTATATAGCAAGAAACGGATTGATAAAACCAAGGCTAAGGTTGTTGGATACGAAGTAGGTGATTTTGTGTTGTTAAAGAATGAAGCAAGGCATCAAACGAAGTTAAGTCCAAAGTTTAGGGGACCGTTACAAAAAGCTGAATTGTTGGACGGAGATAGATATATCCTAAGGTCATTGACAAATAATAGAAAATACAAGTATGCTTATGTCGATATAAGGAAATTGCCAGAAGGATATGTACCAGTTGAGTTAGAAAGTAGTGATGAGGATTTGAATAATATTGAAAATGAAACTGTTGAAAGAGACAGCATTGGAATGATTAAGAGTGAAACTGTTGAAAGAGACAGTATTGGAACGATTGAGAATGAAACTGTTGAAAGAGACAGTATTGGAATGATTGAGAATGAAACAGTTGAAAGAGACAGTATTGAAACGATTGAGAATGAAACTATTGAAAGAGACAGTATGGATGCCTGAAGGGGCTGATAAGAAAAGTTTAAAGAATTGGTCATAATGCAAGCACAAGTGCAAAACAAATGTTTTGATCATGGCGTGTGACGCATAAGATGATGCTATGTAAAATTAGTTGAGTCTATGATGATAAAAAGGATAGTGAAGAAAGTTGAATTAAGCTAAAGATTAATTGTATAGCAGTTTAAGAATGAAACTAAAAGTTGAAGATAAAATTTTGTATAAAACCCTGAAACAAAAATAGTTGTAATCAAAAAGGAAAATGTTAATCTTAAATTACTTTCGAAAATTTATAAATAAAATGAATTATGCAGTAAGGCACTTTTATAAAACTACACGAGGTCGTGTTATGGTCAGGATGGCCGTGTCGGCGCGTACTAAGTTTGTATGTGTGTGGTTGTAGTTTTCGGTATTTCACAATAATGAACCGCTTTAGCGGGGCGACAGCGTGTCGGCGCGTATTGAGTGTGTGCTGGTGCGTCTTTGGATATTTCGCAATAATTATCATCATCAGCATTGGCATCAGCCTTTGTAAGGGCTGTGATTGGTTGATTAAGTTGTCGGTTCTAGAAAGTAACGTTTTAGCGATTCGACAGTGTTCGACGCTATTGCTGAGTGTGGTTCGGGGGTAGGCTCGAGAGAAATAAGAGACACGAGAATCAGTTGTGTTTGAGTTCTCAGAGCGACCGAAACTCATTGCGCTAAATAATAGAAAATAATCTTAATGCTGCTTAATATATATATATATATATATATGTATATGAATGTCGGAGATAGCTCGGGTTCCATTATTTTTAGGGAAATTCTTAGCTGCGCTCTGCAACGAGTTCCTTGTGTGTTGTTTCCTTTTTCCTTTCCCACGTGTCTATTTTTCAATCGCTCGCTTCTCGACACTTCTATCTGTCCACTGACAACCATCACGACCCTTTTCGAACGGCCTATCTGCCATCTGACTCTCACTCAACAACACCCGGGACCACGTTCAGCATCAGCTGTATTGGACTCACTCTCGTGCCAACTTGACTATACTAAGGAGCGTGCTGCCAACTTATTTAATACTTTTAATACAACTCTGCACAAGCTCTCAACTAACGTAATCGATGAAGTTTTTAAGAAAGAAAATAACTTGTTTTTAGAATTTCCCAAAACAAAATTAGCAACAAATGGAAAAGATTTAATTTACATTATAAGTCTTCCAATGATAAGTACAAACAAATGTAATACACTTTAGATTAAAGCAGAAAAATAAGGCACAATTTATTAGTGAAATAAAATTTGAAAATCTATTAGAATGTAAGAATGATACATAATGCCATAAAAGAACCTTGCAAAAATCATAATGGTAGAACAATATTTAATACAAATAAGCTTATAAACCAAAGTAACGGGTATCGTTACTTGCCTATATGCCCTGTTAAATCTAAAGAGCCCAGAATGCACATATTACCATCATAATGGTAGAACAATATTTAATACAAATAAGCTTATAAACCAAAGTAACGGGTATCGTTACTTGCCTATATGCCCTGTTAAATCTAAATAACCCAGAATGCACCGTCGTAAGCAACCAGCACATTCCGGACTTCGAAGAAATACTTCCGGGTACCATAATGCTGAACGGGCCTTGTTACACTGGACGATGAAGTATTGGAACTCCATGGCACATTCATAATTCAATATCGGAACTCCACGGTAAAGATGGGAGAAATGATCTACAAGACGGAAGAATTTCATCCAGCGGAACAAGAGCCACCACTGCTCCAGCTAACAGCAGAAAAAAATAGACTGGATGAGGTACTCTCCCTTCAAATGGTTAATGAGCTCAACATAAACAACACCAAAATACTGGAAAAACTTGGAACTAAAGAAACCGTCCAAGCTATTCTCAGTTACACGTCGCTCAGTATTCTATTGCATCTGATAGCAGGACTAACCATCGAACTCATCAGAAGAATCAATGGAGAAGAAGACGGTTGCAGATATACCAGTAGGAGTCTACGTGGCTACAGAGGACGTCCGCATTTAAAGGAACAGGAAGGAACAGAAATTATTTACATAAGCAGCAACTTAGCCAAAACAACATAACTTGGGCAAGAAGTAGAAAAAGCTGTTCAAACCATTATCGGTAGTTCACCGTGGGACCGGCGAAAGTAATCCAACACTCAAAAGTTATTGACCAATAGGCACAGGCCACAGAGGGTACAGATGCAAAGCCAATCTTTAGCCCAACGATCGTGGGACCAGCGGATGCAATTCAACACCTAATTAATAAAATGCAACTCCAACAGTAGTTGCATAAACCAATGGCAGCAAGGCACGACAGCAGCGGTAGCAACAAGTGCAGCGACGCCAGTAGCGGCGAAGACGACGCCGGCAGAACATAGGTCTTATTAAGAATTGTTAAACAATTATTTTTTCTGTTCTTTTAGGATATATAACTTATTTGTTTAGTTTATCTTTAAGTTTGACTTTAATTTTGTCAATTTCATTTTTAAATAAATAAAATAATTAAGGTCGTTCTAATCCAACTCAAGGAAATAAAACCCGTTTTAATTTTAACAAAAAACTTTATATATTTATAAATTATGTAAAGTGGCATATCTATTCACGCATTTAGCTTCCAACCCACACTTGATAATTATAATACACAAATTCCTTTCTCACGATAATAACGTAAACATTATAGAATAATCAAAAAGTGAAAATAACAATTCTGGCTTCCCACGAACCTATCAAATGATATAAACAATAGCCAGAATCGCTATTCCCATCTTTGGGGTTGAAACTACCGATGTGGCACAAATCACGGCTGATAGCAACTCTCTCTTTTTTTAGCTCTCCAAAAGAGCGATCATCATATTTGCTTAGTAGCCAAAAGTTCTCAAGCTCCAAAGTCCTATTAAAGAAAGCTCAAAACCGAGGCTTGCTAAGCGTCTTCAGAACTTAAGCATAATTGGTCTACAATTTTATCTGTATCTCCGTAGTATCGACGTATTATGAAATAAAGTTATGTATTTTTATAATGCCAAATAACGATCTATGTAATTGGCGCAGCCGGTAGGATATCAAAAAAATGTATCCTTTAAAATTAAAATCCGCTTTCTTTAACCCACCTTTGGCCGAATATAAAAAGTTTTTGAAAAAAACAGTCTGATATCCGCCAATGAACCCGAGTGTGAGAGTGCAACACGCTACAAAAGAAAAAAAAATTTTTTTTCTCTGCATTAAGTTCACTTAAGACATAAGCCTTAAAACAAGCTGTCTGTGAACAATAATTCTAATAAAATATTAAATAAACAGTAAACAATAATAATAAAATATTAAGTAAACTGTGAACAACAAATAATAAATATAAAATCAACATAACAATAAACAACAACATGGCAACAGCAACAGTCGTGATCCTTTCGGATCCTTTCCAACTCCATCAACTTCCACTTCCAAATGCAGTTATCTGGAGTAGCACAGAGGGCCTCGCAAATGAGCGCAACAACAACCTGGAATGAACTTAAGACGGATTTGACTGAGGAGTTCAAGACTCAAACACCATTTGAAGAATTACTAAGAAGGTTATACAATACTCAGTATAATGGAAGTATTCCTAAGCTTGTTTAAGATTTAGAATATAAATCATTTATTATTTCTAATAAACTAATGTTTGAAAATAATGAACAAAACACTATTATATTCACAAATGCAATGAATAATACAGTGAATGACGTTGTTACAAGAAAACAAGTAGGAAAGCTCTAGTCGGGGGTACCCGACTAGGAGATCCCCTGAACCCTGCGAAGAGCCGATATTCCAAACGTTCCACACTTCTCTTAATATGTATAGACTACGAGCAACACATACACACACACACACATATACGCACGCACGCATAAGCGAGCGCTCTGCTGACTGCGCAGTTTACGCAGCGTCTTCGCTTGGGCTGCAGTAAGGCTATATTATGAGAACTTAATTTATTTATTTATTTTTTTATTTTATAAAGTTAGATATAATTAAAATTAAGATCTAACTTATTTTTAACAGCACTGGCTACTAGGGCCTTCGGTTTTAACTTATCCTATGCGTTTACATATATATACATATTTACATTAATTTTTGTTGGGAACTAAATGAGGTGGTATACATTTGTTATTTTCAGAAACTTGATTATTAAGCATATGTTTTTATACCCTGAACCCATTGAAAATGGGAAAACAGGGTATAATGGTTTTGTTAAAATGTATGTAACAGGCAGAAGGAGGCGTGGCAGACCCCATAAAGTATATATATTCTTGATCAGGGCGACGAGCTGAGTTGATTTGGCCCTGTCCGTCTGTCCGTCCGTCCGTCTGTCCGTCTGTCCGTCTGTCCGTCTGTCCGTCTGTCCGTATGTTTGAACGCGTCGATCTCAGAATCTATAAGAGCTAGAGACTTGAAATTTTTTATGTAGGTCCGTGTATAGCACGTGCAGATCGAGTTTGTTTCAAAAATTCGATAACTTTTATCGTTTTAATGTTATCGATTTAAAACGTTATCGAAACGCAGTTATAAATTTATATCTCCCGCATCTTTAGAGCTAGAGTCTCCAAATTTTGTATTCAGTATAATGTAGAGTTTATACAATTTTGATTTTTGTCAAATTTTTGATACCACCCCCCTTTCCTTCCCTTTCCCCCCAAACTTGTAAAATCCGTATTTCAAATACTAGAGACTTGTGCTTTGGCAAATATACACATATAAATGACAGAATCATGCTCTGAAAGTTTGACTAAGAACGTCCAACTACAAAAGAAGTTATTAAACATTTAATTTCCCATAGTAAAGCCTATGAGCGCAGCCCACGCTCTGTCGCTGCGCTAACTGCGCAGTCAGCAGAGCGCGTGCTTATGCGTGTGTGCGTATGTGTGTGTGTGTGTGTGCATGTGTTGCTCGTAGTGTATACATTATTAAGAGAAGTGTAGAACGTTTGGAATATCGGCTCTTCGCAGGGTTCAGGGGATCTCCTAGTCGGGTACTCCCGACTAGAGCTTTCTTACTTATTAGGGGTTGAGTTTGAGAGTAAGGATATGGGGCAACTGTTGTGGAAGATTTGGGTTTTCAGGTGGGAAGTTGCGGGACAGTTAAAGAAAATATGTTGGATGGCGAGGTCTGTTGTGGTGTTGCAGTTGGGGCATGGGGTTATGTTGTCAGGGTTGATATATTGTTGTTTTGTAAGTCTTGTGTGTCCTAGTCGGAGTCTTAGTATTTTTACTTGGTCGCTGCGTGTTATAATTTCTTGTTTTATGTTTTTTAAGTAATACGTTGTGTGTGTCAGGTTGTTAAGTTGCTGATACCAACTGTTGCACACTTCTATATTTTGATGGAGTTTTTTGGATGATTCGTTGGCAAGGAATTTGTGGATATCTTTGGAGTTGAAGTTTGGGGTGTAGTGGAGGGGCATTTTGGCTGTGGATTTATCCGTTATGTCGGCAAGTTCGTTCCCATCGATGCCACAGTGGCTGGGTACCCAGAACAGTTTTATTTTGGGGGCAGATTTTGTCAGGAGGGTTCTTATGGTTACGGGATATAAGTTGTTGTTGTTGGTGTTGGAGATGGATTTTAGGGACAAGAGGGAGTCGGAGCAAATGATGTATTTTCCCGTTCTTTTTTTTGGATCAGTTCTATTGCATGGAGAATAGCTATGGTTTCGGCGGATAGGATGGATGAGTAATGGGGTAGGATACATCTTTTTAGGACTTCATTTTCTGTAGTAATGACAAAAGTGGCTGTGTCATTTTGCAGTGAGCCGTCTGTGTAAATGAATGTATGGTCTTTGTATGTATGTTTGAGATCGAGGAATTGTTGTCTATATGTGCTGGGAGGTGTGTGAGATTTGCTACATTGATGTAGTGTGGTGTTGATGAGGGAAGCGGGAAATAACCATGAGGGGGTGATTGTTTTGCTTGGAGGTGGAAGGTAGGGGATATTATGTTCTTTGCATGAATTTATTATATTTTGCACTGTTGATGTTAATTTGCTGTTTCTATGGTTGCAGTTACGTTTGATATATTTATGGAGTGGGGAGTCTGAGCTATTTAGGAGTGTTTTGTAGGTTTTGGCTGTGATGAGGTCTCTTTTTGTTCTACTGTAGGTATGTTTGACTCAAAAAGCAAGTTGGGGATAGGGGTTGAGCGTAGTGCTCCAAGGGATATGCGGATTGCGGCGTTAAATAAAGTTTTGAGTCTATTGAGGGTTAATTTGGGAGCATGGCCGTATATGAAAATCCCATATTCTATTTTTGATATAAGCGTAGCTTTTGTAATGTTTATAAGGGTATGGGTGCTGCAATTTTGTTTGGGATTGGCAAGGAATTTTATTATATTTAGTTTTTTTGTTAGAGCCGGTTGTATTGCTTTTATATGGGAGTCCCATCTATATTTATTATTTAGGGTTAGGCCTAAGATTTTTAGGCTGGAAACGGAGGCAATGGGGGTGTTGTTGGACGATATGGTGTAGGTGCAGTTATGCCTTCGGAAAATGTGGAGGTGTTTGGATTTGTTGAGTGCGAGTGATGCTCCTGAATATGAGCACCATTCGTGGATTTGGGCAAAGAGGCTGTCGAGGTTATGGGATAGGTTTTTTTCTTTATTGAGGGGGATAAATAGGAAACAAGTAAGAACGTTGCAGTCGGGCGCTACCGACTGCGGGATACTCATTCACACCCGCACAGATCACGCCCATTGCCACGCCCTCAATTGGTTTGTACATATAAATTTTTTTAGAAATCAATAACGGAGATCAGCAGTGATATCGTTATAAAATTTTGATTTTCTCACTAAGAGTCGGAAAAACGTACAGTTTTTCCCGATTTGCCACGCCCACAGTGGGCGTAGACATATAATTTTTGGCCAGTTCTTAGAAGTAGTGAAGAGTAACTAAGAGTAAGTAGTGAAGAGTGAAGCATTACACTCAAAAAATGCGAAAATTACAGGGTATTTTTTAGCCGGGCATGCCCCAAAAGGGGCGTAAAAATTATTTTCGAAGCATCGATAGAGGAGCTCATTAGTAACTCAACCATCTAATTTTGAAGCTTCTAGCTCTAAAACTGTAGGAGCTACAAACTTTTGCGGTTTGTCACGCCCCCTATGGGCGTAGATATATCCGCCATATCTTTTTTATCTTATGTTGTCAACCCGAGTATATATATACCAAGTTTCAAGTCTCTAGCATTCATAGTGCTCAAAATATTACAGAACTTGAAAACTCACTATAGAGTCAGATCCGATTTGCCACGCCCCTAGTAGGCGTGGATGTATAGCTTTTTGGTCGATCTTCATAGAATCATAGCAGTAACCTATGTGCCGAATTTGGTCATTCTAGCTTTAAAACTGTAGAAGATACAGTTTTAGCCGATTTGCCACGCCCCCAATGGGCGTAGATATATCCGCCATAGCTTTTTCATCTTAAGTTGTCAACACGAGTCTACATTCCAACATTGCAACTCTCTAGCACTTCTAGAAGTAGAGTTTTCTGAGATATCGGAAAATGCATTTTCCGATTTGCCACGCCCCTAGTAGGCGTATCGGGAAAATCTTGACACTTTATAATTCGAGGGTATACACGAGTATATATTCCAAATTTCAACTCTCTAGCTTCAAAACTGTGCAAATGGTTTGCGTTCATACGGACAGACGGACAGACGGACGGACAGCGTGACGGACATTGCACAAAACCAATATACTCATTTCACTTTGTGAATGAGTATAAAAATCATCGGCATAGGCGCAGAATTGCAGAATTGCATAGCCGATGATGTTGGAAAGGTTGTTGTAGGCAATTAGGAAAAGGATGACGGATATTGGGGATCCCTGAGGGATGCCGTTGAAGAGTGGATAGGGGCGGGTTATTGTGTTTTTAATTTTAAATTTTATTTTCCTATTATTCATGAAGTTTTTAATGAAGTTTCATATTTTTGGGCCGACTTTCCACCTGATGAGTTAGTCCAAAACCGTATGCACCCCAACTCTGTCGAATGCTCTTGAAAAGTCAAGGGCAATGACGGAGGTGTGCTTCTTGGCTTGCAGCGACTTAGTTATTAGGTGGTCTGCGAGGAGCAGACCGTCTGCAACTGACTTGCCGTGCTTAAAACCTGTCTGGTTTGGGTGTATCAGTCTGTTTTGGGTGACAAACCACCATAGGCGTTTGGCTATTATTTTTTTCAAGTGTTTTTGATAGGCAGCAGTTGAGGGAGATTGGTCTATAGTTATTGATTATTGTTTTATTTGAATTGGGTTTTAGGATAGGGATGACTAGGTTGGTTTTGAAGGTTTGAGGGATGTGGTTGTTGAAAATATTATTGAAAAGGTTTTTTATTCTGATCTTTAGGGCGTAGGAGGTGTTTTTTATTATGGGATAGGATATTCTATTTAGGCCAGGAGTTGTTCCTTTGAGGGTCTGTAATGAGGATAGTAATTCAATTATTGTAATTTCGGATTCTATTGTTTGTGCTCTCGAGTTGGGTATGTAGTTAATTGGTTTGTTGGAGTATTTGTTCGTAGTAAAGATTTGTTGGAAATTTTCGTCTTTGGAGTGGTCTGACCAGTGTTTAGCAAAGAGATACAGTGTATAATTTTGGTTGGGTTAAGTCCGCAGAGGCGTCGGATGTTAGCCCAAATTTTGTCAGAGGGGGTACTGGGTTGGATTGTCGACGTGAAGGTTGTCATAGCTTTTGTTTTTGTCATTTTAAGTTCTCTTCGGAACATTGCATTAGCTTTCTTATATTTTATAAGATTGTCCATGCTATTATTCCGTTTAAAATTTTGCCAGGTTTTAAATTTATTTGTTCTTAGTTGGGTCAGGATCTTATTCCACCAGGGGGTGTTTTTGCTGTAGTGGTGTGGAGTTGTTTGGGGTATGCTGTGATGGGCACCGTGCAGTATAATCTTGTTTATGGCTGCGGCCTCTTTATTAATGTTAGTAGATGTGGGTATGAGTTCATTTTCTGTTAGTTTTGTGAAGAGTGGCCAGTCGGCTTCTTTTATTTTGAAAAAGGGACGGGAAAAGTTTGTTGTTTGTGTTTGAGGGAACAAGGAGATTAGGATTGGAAAGTGATCGCTTCCGTGTAGGTCGTCGAAAATTTTCCAGGTAGTGAATGGTGTGATTTGGGGGCAGCATAGGGAGAGGTCTAGGTGAGTGAATGTATTGTGAGTGGAGAAGTGGGTTGGGGAGCCGTCGTTAAGTATGGTGAGGTTAGCGTTATGGACAAATTTTGCTAAAATTCTGCCTCTCCTGTTGTCCTGAGGTGAGCCCCAGCTATGGTGTCTACAGTTAAAGTCGCCTAGGATAATTTGGTTGGTGTTGGTGTTGTTTGTCTCAAAATGGTCGCTTAGGTTTATAGGTGTGAAAGCTTTGTTGGGTGGAATATATGCTGAAAATATGTTGATTTTTGTTTTTGACAAGATTTCTATTGCAAGGGTTTCTAATTGTGTAGGTTGGCTTAATTGTTTGTGTTGTATGGACTAATATCGATACGCCACCAAATCGATTGGAGGCTGTATTTGTGTAAATTTGGAAGTTTATGGGGATGGGAATGGGGGTGTTTTTGTTGTAATAGTGTGTCTCTTGGAGACATATGATTTGTGGTGAGCATTGTTTTATAATAGTTAAGAGTTCGTTATAGTTCTTTGTGTATCCTTTTATGTTCCATTGTATTATTTTTAACATTGCTTTAGTTTAAAGTATTAGTTTATGCTACTTAATTGTTAAATTAGTTTCTTTGTAGATGGACTTTTTTAATCAAACTTTCAGAGAGTAATTATGTCAATCATTTGGGTGTATTTGCCGACGCACTAGTCTCTAGTACTTGAAATACGGTTTTTGCAAATTGGAGGCGAAAGGGGCGTAGCATCCTAAATATAACAAAAACCAAAATTGTATAAAATATACATGTAACTATATACTATACAAAATATTGGTTTTCAATTTCGTTTTTAATCGATAACTTTAAAGCGATAAAATTTATCGAATTTTTGAAACAAACTTGATCTACGCGTGCTATACACGGACCTACATAACAAATTTTTCTAGCTCTTATAGATTCTGAGATCGACGCGTTCAAACATACGGAAAGACGGATAGAGAATGTCTCTATTTTCGAAGGAGTTAATTCAATGCTACTAGTATCTTTAGGTGCAGGACCTAAAATAATTGATAAGACAAACATGTTATCCTCTTGTAAATCTAGTTCAACCCCATCGCTCCCTGAAGCTACTGAGATAAATAAAAACACGGAAGATGGATCAAATCAAACTGTAGAGACCATTTCAGAAAATGTATTTATCTCGTCAAAGACTCACATTGCAAACAACCAATCGAGCACAGCTTGAGCAACAAAAACCCAAGCTATATACAATGAAGCGATCTAAGACCAACCTTCCTCAGTACCATCGAATATTCCATCACCGTTAATTCGCGAATTACAACATATTGTGGACCTATCTACAATCAATAATTCAATGCCTGCTATAAACTTAAACAATGTGTCAGATTTGGCCACAATTTCAGAGAGTTTGTCAATTGTTGAAGTTTCGAAAGAAAATAGCAGTGTAAAGCAGGCAGAATATAAACCAACTGAAGCTAATTCTGTCGTATCAAACGACGTGAAATGAAAACCGTATATAGAAGAAAACAATAAATTAATTGCCAATAACTCTGTCAATAATTTGGCAAAAGGACTCTTGATAAATTTGAGACAAATGAGTTCAGCTAGTTCTCTTTGTATTTCTCAGTTACCAGCACAAACTCGCGACATTATTGATAAAATGCGTGATTGTGTAGACATGTTACGCAACAATACTAATAATATACTATCATCAGTTGAATTACACATACCTCGAACGAACATGTCATCAGGTCCTAAGGAAAGATCTCGGTACTAATACAACCAGAGAATTTTCAAAAAGATGGTATGGGTAACGAATCTCTTAATCCCTCCACATGACACCAAAATCTTCCGAATTCAGATGAAGCTCAACAAATATCAACTTTTCCCGGTCAAATCAAGAACATTATAAATCCGAAAATTACCAATGATGTTCTCTCAGTCCTTAACCAAATGAGTATCAGTGTGCCTAATTTAACACCATGATCTGGAGTCTCATAAACATCCAAAGTGGCTGTTCATACTGGTCTATTAGAAACATTTACAGCTATTGCGCGTCGTCGAACAACACAAGACACAAATAATGATGCAAATCCGTCAAACAATACAAAGTAAAACAAGTAAGAGTGCTCTATTCGAGACGGCTCGACTACGAGATACCCTGAACCCTACGAAGAGCCAATCCTTCCAACATGCTATGCTTCTTTTACATATACAAAGATTGCGAGCAACGCACACACACACACACACACATACATGCATACGCACGCACGCGTAAGCACGCGCTCTGCTGACTGCGCAGTTGACGCAGCGACTGCGCTCGGGCTGCAATATGCTTATTGTATGGGAAATTAAATGCTTAATAACTTTTTTTGTGGATGGACCTTCCTAATTAAACTTGCACAGCGTTATTATGTCATTCATATGTATGTATTTGCCAAAGCACAAGCCTCTAGTATTTGAAATGCGAATTTTGCAAATTGGGGGCGAAGGGGGCGTGGCATCTAAAATCCAAAAATTGCAAATTGTCCGCATTCATTACACGGATCTACACAGTAAATTTGGAGTCTCTAGCTCTTACGGTATGCTTAACCCCAGAAAAGTTATCGATTCTTATCGACAATAAGGAAACGGGATGAGTTATCGAAAATCTAAAAAAAATTCGTACTGCGTAGAATACACACGAGTATACACTGAAAATTTCAGATCTCTAGCTTTTGTGGTTTACGAGATCGCTGCGTTCATACGGACGGACGGACGGACGGACGGACGGGCAGATGGACAGGGCTGTTTCAACTCAGCTCATCAAGCTGATCAAGAATATATATACTTTATGGGGTCTGACATGTCTCCTTCTGCCTGTTACATACATTTTCACAAAAACATTATACCCTGATTTCCCATTTTCAACGGGTTCAGGGTATAATTAGCTCTATCAAGCAATTTCCAAAGCTATCCTAGCCTCTCATCTAATAAAGGAGAAAATACTTCTTCAATTCCAACTAATAAACAAGTAAGAGTTCTCTAGTCGAGACTGCTCGACTACGAGATACCCTGAACCCTGCGAAGATCCAATCTTCCCAACATGCTATGCCTATTTATACCCTGAACCCATTGAAAATGGGAAAACAGGGTATAATGGTTTTGTTAAAATGTATGTAACAGGCAGAAGGAGGCGTGGCAGACCCCATAAAGTATATATATTCTTGATCAGGGCGACGAGCTGAGTTGATTTAGCCCTGTCCGTCTGTCCGTCCGTCCGTCTGTCCGTCTGTCCGTCTGTCCGTCTGTCCGTCTGTCCGTCTGTCCGTATGTTTGAACGCGTCGATCTCAGAATCTATAAGAGCTAGAGACTTGAAATTTTTTATGTAGGTTCGTGTATAGCACGCGCAGATCGAGTTTGTTTCAAAAATTCGATAACTTTTATCGTTTTAATGTTATCGATTTAAAACGTTATCGAAACGCAGTTATAAATTTATATCTCCCGCATCTTTAGAGCTAGAGTCTCCAAATTTTGTATTCAGTATAATGTAGAGTTTATACAATTTTGATTTTTATCAAATTTTTGATACCACCCCCCTTTCCTTCCCTTTCCCCCCAAACTTGTAAAATCCGTATTTCAAATACTAGAGACTTGTGCTTTGGCAAATATACACATATAAATGACAGAATCACGCTCTGAAAGTTTGATTAAGAACATCCAACTACAACAGAAGTTATTAAACATTTAATTTCCCATAGTAAAGCCTATGAGCGCAGCCCACGCTCTGTCGCTGCGCTAACTGCGCAGTCAGCAGAGCGCGTGCTTATGCGTATGTGTATGTGTGTATGTGTGTGTGCATGTATTGCTTGTATACATGTATATGTTAAATAAGCATAGAATGTTTGGAGTATCGGCTCTTCGCAGGGTTCAGGGGATCTCCTAGTCGGGTACCGCCGACTAGAGCTTTCTTACTTGTTTACATATACAAATATTGTGAGACACACACACATGATGGACTTTCTTAATCAAACTTTCACAGCGTCATTTTGTCATTCATATGTGTGTATTTGTTAAAGCACAAGTCTCTAGTATTTGAAATACTTTTCAAATTGGGGGCGAAGGGGGCGTGGCATCAAAAATCCAAAGATTACAAAATGTCCGCATTCGTTACACCAATCTACACAGTAAATTTGGAGCCTCTAGCTCTTACGGTATGTTTAACCGAGAAAAGTTATCGATTTTTATCGATAATAGGGAAACGGGATGAGCTATCGAAAATCTTAAAAAAAAACTCGTACTGCGTAGGCTATAGACGAGTATTCTCTGAAAATTTCAGATTTCTAGCTTTTGTGGTTTACGAGATCGCTGCGTTCATACGGACGGACGGACGGACAGGCGGATAGGGCTTTTTCAACTCAGCTCATCGAGCTGATCAAGAATATATATACTTTATGGGGTCTGCGATGTCTCCTTCTACCTGTAACATACATATTCACAAAAACATTATACCCTGATTTCCCATTTTCAATGGGTTCAAGGTATAAAAAGTTAGTCAGCAGCATACTTCGTCCATTAATCCAAGCTTGACTTCTACATCAAGTAATAGCGAACAAGTTTTGTAAGAACACTTTTTAGAAAGTTGAAGAGCTCCGACATTGCTGGGCGAAATGGATAATGATGAAGAAGAAAGCCAGGATGAATATGAGGAAGTAGGAATTACACTTTAACAGGTTATGGTATCACGCAACCTTTTAACATTTATGGATGACAAGTCTCTGGAAAATAGATTGGCAGGTGTAAGTAAGCGTAAATCATGGGATGATTTATGTAGGATCCCCTGATTACAATACACAACTAAATGAAACAAATAAAATAAACAAGTACGACAGCTCTAGTCGGCGGAACCCGACTAGGAGATCCCCTGAACCCTGCGAAGAACCGGTATTCCAAATATTCTATGCTTATTTAACATATGCATATATGAAAGCAATACATGCACACACACATACACACATACACATACGCATAAGAACGCGTTCTGCTGACTGCGCAGTTAGCGCAGCGACTGCGCTTGGGATGCAGTATGGATACTCTATGGGAAGTTAATTGAATAAGTTTCTTTGTAGATGGACTTTCTTAATGAAACTTTCAGAGCGTGATAATGTCATTCATATGTATGTAATTGGCAAAGCACAAGTCTTTAGTATTTGAAATACGGCTTTTAAAAGTTTGGTTAGAAGGGAAGGAAAGGGGGGAAGGTATACAAAATGTGACAAAAATCAAAATTGTATAAACTCTATATCATACTAAATACAAAATTTGGAAATTCTAGCTCTTAAGATGTGGGAGATAAAAATTTATAACTGAATTTCGATAACGTTTAAAATCGATAACTTTAAAACGATAAAATTTATCGATTTTTTGAAACAAACTCGATCTGCGCGTGCTATACACGGATCTACATACAAAATTTCAAGTCTCTAGCTCTTAAAGATTCTGAGATCGACGCGTTCAACTATACGGACGGACGGACGGACGGACGGACAGGGCTAATTCGACTCGGCTTGTCACCCTGATCAAGAATATATATATGGGGTCTGCCACGTCTCCTTCCGCCTGTTACATACATTTTAACAAAACCATTATACCCTGTTTTCCCATTTTCAATGGGTTCAGGGTATAAATATATTTGTTCTAGCTTAGTTACATTATTGTTTATATAAATTGTTTAAGTATAATCTAACATAGTATTTGTAATCAATATTTCGTCTAACCGAATTGAAAAATTAAATGCTTTTATTATATTTTTGTCACATTTTGGATACCATCCCCCCTTTCCTTCCCTTCCCTCCAAACTTGTAAAACCCGTATTTCAAGTAATAGAGACTTGTACATTGGCAATTACATACATATTAATGACATTATCACGCTCCGAAAGTTTGATTAAGAAAGTCCTTAAACAAAAGAAGTTATTAAACATTTAATTTCCCATACAATAGTCATATTGCAGCCCAAGCGCAGTCGCTGCGTTGACTACGCAGTCCGCAGAGCGCGTGCTTATGCGTGCGTGCGTATGCATGTGTGTGTGTGTGTGTGTGTGCATGTGTTGATTGTATATATATGTTAAATAAGCATAGAATGTTGGTACCATCTGTTGCAGAGTTCTATGTTTTGATTGATTTTTTTAGCTATTTCATTTGTAAAGAACTTATTAATATCTATGGTGTTAAAGTTTGGGGTGTAGTGGAGGGTCATTTTGGCTATGGATTTGGCCGTAATGTCGGCTAGCTCATTTCCGTCAATGCCACAGTGGCTGGGTATCCAGAACAGTTTATTTTAGGGGCAGATTTAGTAAGAAGGGTTCTTATAGTTACGGGATATAAGTTGTTGTTGTTGGTGTTGGAGATGGATTTTATGGATGAGAGGGAGTCGGAGCAAATTATGTATTTTCCTTTTCTTTTTATACTCATTCACAAAGTGAAATGAGTATATTGGTTTTGTGCAATGTCCGTCACGCTGTCCGTCCGTCTGTCCGTCTGTCCGTCTGTCCGTCTGTCCGTCCGTCCGTCCGTCTGTCCGTCTGTCCGTATGAGCGCAAACCATTTGCACAGTTTTGAAGCTAGAGAGTTGAACTTTGGAATATAGACTCGTGTATACCCTCGAATTATAAAGTGCCAAGATTTTTCCGATATGCCCACTAGGGGCGTGGCAAATCGGAAAATGCATTTTCCGATATCTCAGAAATACTACTTTTAGAAGTGCTAGAGAATTGCAATTTGGAATGTAGATTCGTGTTGACAACTCAAGATGAAAAAGCTATGGCGGATATATCTACGCTAATTGGGGGCGTGGCAAATCAGGTAAAACTATATCTTCTACAGTTTTTAAGCTAGAGCGCCCGAATTTGGACGTAGGTTACTGCTATGATCTTGAAGATCGACAAAAAAACTCTATATCCACGCCCACTAGGGGCGTGGCAAATCGGATCTGACACTATAGTGATTTTTAAAATTCTGTAATATTTTGAGCACTATGAATGCTGGAGACTTAAAATTTGGTATATAGACTCGGGTTGACAACCCAAGATGAAAAAGATATAGCGGATATAACTACGGCGATAGGGGGCGTGGCAACCCGCAAAAGCTTATATCTCCTACAGTTTGAGAGCTAAAAGCTTCAAAAATTGACGATTGAGTTACTGGTGAGCTCCTCTATCGATGACCCAAAAATAATTTTTACGCCCCTCATGGGGCATGCCATGCTAAAAAATACCCTGTAATTTTTGTATTTTTCTAGTGTATGCATCCAAGTTTCACACTTACGTTGCCCTTCACTACTTCTAAGAACTTTAACTTTTAGAAATTATATGTCTACGCCCACTGGGGGCGTGGCAAATCGGGAAAAACTGTACCTCATTAAGAAAATCAAAGTTTTTTACGATATTACTGCTGATCTCCTCTATTGATTTTCCAAAAATGATATATGTACAGACCAATTGTGGGCATGGCAATGGGCGTTCTTACTTGTTTTTTTTTTTGGATAAGTTATATTGCATAGAGAATAGCTATGGCTTCGGCTGATAGGATGGATGAGTAATGGGGTAGGATGCATCTTTTTAGGACTTCATTCTCTGTGGTAATGGCAAAAGTGTCTGTGTCATTTTGCAATGAGCCGTCTGTGTATATGAATGTGTGGTCTTTGTATTTATGCTTGAGTTCAAGAAATTGTTGTCTGTATGTGCGTGGAGGTGTGTTGGATTTGCTAAATTTTTGTAGTGTGGTGTTGATGAGAGAAGCGGGAAATGACTATTGGGGGGTGATTGTTTTGTTTGGAGGTGGAAGGTAGGGGATGTTGTGTTCTTTGTATGAAGTTTGAATTTTTGTAATGTTGAAGTTAATTTGCTATTTGTTCGGTTGCCGTTTTGTTTGAGATATTTGTGGAGTGGTGAGTTTGAGCTGTTTAGTAGTGTTTTGTAGGTTTTGGCTGTGATGAGGTCTCTTTTTGTTCTACTGTAGGTATGTTTGACTCAAAAAGCAAGTTGGGGTTGAGCGTAGTGCTCCAAGAGATATGCGGATTGCGGCGTTGAATAAAGATTTGAGTTTATTGAGGGTTGATTTAGGGGCATGGCCGTTTATAAAAATCGCGTATTCTATTTTTGATATGAGCGTTGCGAGAAGCGGTAAATAAAATGTGTGCTGCAATTTTGTTTGGGATTGGCAAGGAACTTTATTATATTAAGTTTTTTAGTTAAGCCGGTTGGATTTCTTTTATGTGGGATTCCCATCTGTATTTACTGTTTAGGGTTAGGCTTAAGATTTTTAGGCTGGAGACTGAGGGAATGGGGGTGTTGTTGGATGATATGGTGTAGGTGCAGTTATGCCTTCGGAAAATGTGGAGGTGTTTGGATTTATAAAGTGATAGTGATGCTCCTGAATATGAGCACCATTCGTGGATTTGGGCAAAGAGGCTGTCGAGGTTATAGGATAGGTTTTTTTTTATTTATTGAGGGGGATAAATAGAAAAAAATCGGTTGCGAGCCTTGACGCAAAGTTTCTCGCGAAGCCCACGTGCTTCGCGCCTTTATTATATATTTTTCGCGCCTGCTCTTCGTTTGAGCGCCGACGTGCGCTCACAACTTCTACGCGACCCATCTCATCGCGTGCCCAAAAACTAATTAGCTTCTCTACTCCCCACAGCCCTCGCTCCTCACCACGGAGCTTTTCACCACGCTCTGCAGAGTCGCATCGCCTATCATCGGCGCGCGCCGAGCCATTACCTTTAAATTTAAATTTTTAAATACTAATACATCTTGCGCTTCTTGCGCACTTCTTAATACTGCCTTAAACATTACTTATATATTATCTTACATACTAACTTATTGTAATTAAGGATGTGAGGCGGCTGCTTTTAACGCCGCCTTACACCCCCCTCCCTTTCTTCAGAAAAGACGCCACCCCCAGCTGGCTCTGTCGGTAGTCCACGCACATGCGCCCATCTCTAGTCTTCTTCCTTACTAAGACTATTGGTGCATTGTGCGGACTTCGCGACGGCTCAATGGCCCCCACTCGAAGCAGCTTATCTACCTGTTCATCAATCACCTTTTACATAGCCGGATTCTTGGGATGATACCTCTGCTTCAGCGGTTTATCGTCCCTCATCCTGATGCTATGCTCCGCTATATGAGACACCACTTCTAAGAGCTCCCTGAGATCGTCCTCCAGGTCCTCTGGCCATTCCGCGTCCTCTGCAGGAGACCCAGCTCCCTCTTCCTTTTCTACCTCAAAGAGCGCCAGCTCCGTCTCCAAGAACTCCCTGAGTTCGTCCTCCGGACCCCCTGGCCATTCCGCGTCCTCTACGGGAGACCCATCTACCTCTTCCTTTTCTACCTCAAAGAGCGCAAGCTTCATCTCCAAAAACTCCCTTCGTCCCTCCCCTTCGTCCTCCGGGCCCTCTGGCGTCCTCTGCGGGAGACCCAGCTCCCTCTTTTTTTCTACCTCAATCACCTTTATTTCCGGCGGACGCTCCCTGGTCCCCGGAATCCTTCCCTCGTCGTCCATCGACTCCCACTTCTTCACTCCCGCGCCCTCATGCCGCGCCTACTCCTTCAGATCGTTCCTTGATCGAGCTCGTCGTCGAGCAGGCGCCTCCCGTTCTCCAGACCTCCTCTGCCGACGCCTTCACTTACTTCGTCGCAGGCTCCCCACACGGTACTCGAGGGTCTGACGTTGAGCGAGCGTCTCCTGTCCTCCAGACGTGGTGCCGTCTTTCGACGCCTCTCTCGCAGGGGATGGCAACTCCTTTCCGGCCGGTATGTCCTTCGTCCTCATTATCAATTCTGCGCGGCCACAGCGTATTGTCATGCCTATGGCGCACAGAAAATCCATTCTTAAATTGACGTGGTCTAGTATGGTCGGCATGATGAGCACTGTCATCCGAACTGCTTTCCCGGCGAGACTCACGTTCACTCTCATCATCCTCTTCACCTCCAGCGACGATCCGTCAGCCAACTTCATTCGTGACTGCACGTCCTGTAGCTCTCCTCGAATCGCCCTCTGGCGCACGCAATCTTCACTCATGATGATTCATTGGAAGAATTATACCCTAAGTTTGTATCCAACACGAGATGCCAGACAGCACAACATAATATTTGGTGCAATCAAGATGCAACTAACCGGAGACGCACTAAGGATTTCGCAATTCTCCCAATCAAACAACTGGCCGGAACTTCTAACAGCCCTTATCAATGAACTGAAGACGCAGACCCCATATGAAGAATTATTGAGACGACTTTATAACACCAATTACGCTGGAAATCTACGTAAGTTTATCGGAGAGCTAGAAACTAAATCATTTATAATAACAAATAAGTTAAATTTAGAAAATGATCAAACCAATACGGTTCTATACACTAATGCTATGAAAAATACCATTAAAGATGTTATAGGAAAAAAATTACCAGATAGATTATTTATGACACTAGCTAAGTTTGATATCACAACAGTGGTCAATTTAAAGCAAGTAGCTCAAAGAGAAGATCTTTACGAAAATAATGTTGTAATTAAAAAACCTTTCCAAAATTTCCAAACCAGTGAAAAACCTTCCTAATAATTACCAAAATCATCATAAGACTTATGAAAATAAGCAATCAAATGCTCAAACTAATTATCAACAATTATTTCAAGAACTTCAACAAAAATTAAATCATGGAAGAAACCAAAATTCCATGAACAATCAAACTACTAATTATTCCCAAACCCAACTTCCAAATCAACCAATAAAAAAACAGAGGCAAAGAAATAGTGGAATTAGTAAGATGGATACATCCGAAAATTTTCATCTACAACTGGGTCAACCGGAAGAAATATTAGAAGAAACCCCTACATCCAATTAATATTGAACAATACAAAGCTTAAATGTATTATTGATACAGGTTCATCAATAAATATTATGAATAACAATTTCTTTAAATATAGAACTCAAGTAGACAACTTAAAAAGTTCAAGTTAAAAGTTCATACCATAAACGGTACAATCACACTCAAAGAATCAATTTCATTAGCACCAAGGAAACTTTGTCCGGATCATCAAAAATTCTACATACATAACTTTTCAAATAATTATGATATGTTGATCGGTAGAAACTTCCTAAAAGCATGCAAAGCAGAAAAAAAATTTTGCTGAGGACTATGTAACATTAGGCAATTTAACCTTTTATTTTAAATACTAAACAAACGAAGAAGACAACAATATGGACTGTTTAAATACACAACTAACAAGGGACTTAGACATGAACTATGCTATTAATAACAAACTAACAGAAAATCACATGTACAGACTCGATCACTTAAATGACGAAGAAACTGAAAACTTAAAAAAGCTTTTATATGAGTATAGTGACATTCAGTACTGTGAAGGTGAAAATTTGACGTTTACGAGTACAATAAAGCACTCAATCCAAACAAAACATGAGGATCCTATTTATAAACGGCCATATAAATATCCTCAAACCTTTGACAATGAAGTCAACAAACAAATCAAAGAAATGATATAACAGGGAATTATTCGAAAATCAAAATCTCCCTATTGTTCACCAATCTGGAGCGTCCCAAAAAAGTCGGACGCTTCCAAAAAGAAAAAATTCCGATTAGTCATTGACTATCGCAACCTTAACGAAATCACAATAGATGATAAATTTCCCATACCAGTTATGGACGAAATACTTGACAAATTAGGAAAATGTCAATATTTCACCACAGTTGATTTAGCCAAAGGTTTTCATCAAATTCAAATGGATCCTGACTCTATTTCAAAAACCGCATTCTCAACTAAACATGGTCAATGCGAATATACACGTATGCCATTTGGCCTTAAAAATGCTCCAGCAACTTTCCAGAGATGTATGAACAATCTTTTGGAAGATTTTATTTACAAAGATTGTCTGGTATACTTAAATGATATAATAGTGTACTCCACTTCATTGGAGGAACATATTTTGTCACTAAGAAAGGTATTTCAAAACCTCAAAATCCAACTTGACAAATGTGAATTCATGAAAAAAGAATCAGAATTCCTTTGTACACATCATAACAACAGAAGGTATTAAACCAAATCCGAACAAAGTTCAAGCCAAAATAAATTTCAAAATTCCAAAAACACAGAAAGAAATAAAATCATTTTTAGGTTTGTGTGGATTTTATAGAAAGTTCATACCAAACTCGCTAACATCGTCAAACCAATGACACTCAAATTAAAGAAAGACTCTAAAATCAATATCAACGATATAAATTATATTGCAGCTTTCGAAAAACTAAAGATTCTCATTATATCAGATCCCATACTGATATACCCAAACTTTAATAAACAATTTTCACTCACTACAGACGCAAGTAATATTGCCAACCTCTTGTATGGTTAAACAATATTAAAGAACCAAATATGAAACTACAAAGATGGAAAATAAGGTTAAATGAGTTCGATTACAAAATCAAATACCTTCCCCGTAAAGAAAACCATGTAGCTGATGCTCTATCAAGAGTAATAATAAAAGAAAATTTCTTATGTGAAAATATAAGTACAGCAGTCACAATACATAGTGCCCAAGAGGACAATGAAAATTACATGCTGTAATGAACCTCGGTTTATCCCGAGTTTAAGCCGGGCCGAACTCAGTCGACTGTGTGTTCGTTCCAGCAAATTTGTATGTAGCGCCTTGCGTTAAATTATAATTCAATGTTTTTATGGATTGCGATTTGTATATTTTCTCACTTCTTTGAGGCCAATTTACACGTTTTATGTTTACACAAATCTAGCTTAGTAAAGCACACCTTACCACAGGATCGCAGGTAGACGTTTTAGCGCACTCTGGCGAATGGTACTGCACTCTTGGGTCTCCAAGGATACGCTTGAGCACTCTGTATACTCCGGCAGTTCGCTCGGATATTGCAGTGACTCCTACGGCTGGATATGATCACAAGCACACATTGAGATCTTCTCAAGCTGCAGTCACCACTCTTTCGCACAGCTACGCAAACGTTACCTCTGCTCCTGCTCTAAGATCCGCCAGTAATGCTGTAGACTTAGCCGGGCTGCACCAATGTTCTGGTTGGTGGCAGCTGATGTCCTTCCTGTGCCCGTGTGTCGAGCCTATGTCCTCAATAGGCGTCAGGGATATCCCTCGTCGATATCCTTTCCCCACGATGTCCTTCCACTCGAAGTCCTTGGAAGCGATGTCCTTCTAAATCACTGCTCCTGGGCTGATCACGTCTTCACTCGCGTTCTTGTTCCTTCGGCACCGCCGAGCTGCGGGTGCCTTTTTATAGCAGCGACGCAGGCCCTGCTTCGCGCTATGACGGCGCCAGCTCGGCTCTGGAGCGGGGCCTGTCTGCCGTACAGCAGCAAAACGTGATTTGGCGCGACGCCAAATTGTGGGAGAGGCTGCCAAATTGGCCAAAGCACTGTTATTGGCATACGAGTGAAAGTGTACACTACTTTCTCGCAGCCACAAACGGTACTTCGGCCAACGGTCGCCGATGATCGCCGTGAGAGCGACTCGCTGAATACATAAGACCGACAGAGACAGACTAACTAATATAAAATAAAAATAATTTATAAAGAAATGAATATCACTTATGCAAAAAGCATGATCAAACAACACTTGTGTAGTAAAAATAACGTTCTATATTTTCATAACGAAAAGCACAAGTCTCTAGTATTTGAAATACGAATTTTGCAAATTGGGGGCGAAGGGGGCGTGGCATCTAAAATCCAAAAATTGCAAATTGTCCGCATTCATTACACGGATCTACACAGTAAATTTGGAGTCTCTAGCTCTTACGGTATGCTTAACCCCAGAAAAGTAATCGATTCTTATCGACAATAAGGAAACGGGATGAGTTATCGAAAATCTAAAAAAAATTCGTACTGCGTAGGATACACACGAGTATACACTGATAATTTCAGATCTCTAGCTTTTGTGGTTTACGAGATCGCTGCGTTCATACGGACGGACGGACGGGCAGACGGACAGGGCTATTTCAACTCAGCTCATCAAGCTGATCAAGAATATATATACTTTATGGGGTCTGACATGTCTCCTTCTGCCTGTTACATACATTTTCACAAAAACAGTATACCCTGATTTCCCATTTTCAACGGGTTCAGGGTATAATTAGCTCTATCAAGCAATTTCCAAAGCTATCCTAGCCTCTCATCTAATAAAGGAGAAAATACTTCTTCAATTCCAACTAATAAACAAGTAAGAGTTCTCTAGTCGAGACTGCTCGACTACGAGATACCCTGAACCCTGCGAAGATCCAATCTTCCCAACATGCTATGCCTATTTTACATATACAAATATTGTGAGACACACACGCATGATGGACTTTCTTAATCAAACTTTCACAGCGTCATTTTGTCATTCATATGTGTGTATTTGTTAAAGCACAAGTCTCTAGTATTTGAAATACTTTTCAAATTGGGGGCTAAGGGGGCGTGGCATCAAAAATCCAAAGATTACAAAATGTCCGCATTCGTTACACCAATCTACACAGTAAATTTGGAGCCTCTAGCTCTTACGGTATGCTTAACCGAGAAAAGTTATCGATTTTTATCGATAATAGGGAAACGGGATGAGCTATCGAAAATCTTAAAAAATAAACTCGTACTGCGTAGGCTATAGACGAGTATTCTCTGAAAATTTCAGATTTCTAGCTTTTGTGGTTTACGAGATCGCTGCGTTCACACGGACGGACGGACGGACAGGCGGATAGGGCTTTTTCAACTCAGCTCATCGAGCTGATCAAGAATATATATACTTTATGGGGTCTGCGATGTCTCCTTCTACCTGTAACATACATATTCACAAAAACATTATACCCTGATTTCCCATTTTCAATGGGTTCAAGGTATAAAAAGTTAGTCAGCAGCATACTTCGTCCATTAATCCAAGCTTGACTTCTACATCAAGTGATAGCGAACAAGTTTTGTAAGAACACTTTTTAGAAAGTTGAAGAGCTCCGACATTGCTGGGCGAAATGGATAATGATGAAGAAGAAAGCCAGGATGAATATGAGGAAGTAGGAATTACACTTTAACAGGTTATGGTATCACGCAACCTTTTAACATTTATGGATGACAAGTCTCTGGAAAATAGATTGGCAGGTGTAAGTAAGCGTAAATCATGGGATGATTTATGTAGGATCCCCTGATTACAATACACAACTAAATGAAACAAATAAAATAAACAAGTACGACAGCTCTAGTCGGCGGAACCCGACTAGGAGATCCCCTGAACCCTGCGAAGAACCGGTATTCCAAATATTCTTATTTAACATATGCATATATGAAAGCAATACATGCACACACACATACACACATACACATACGCATAAGAACGCGTTCTGCTGACTGCGCAGTTAGCGCAGCGACTGCGCTTGGGCTGCAGTATGGATACTCTATGGGAAGTTAATTGAATAAGTTTCTTTGTAGATGGACTTTCTTAATGAAACTTTCAGAGCGTGATAATGTCATTCATATGTATGTAATTGGCAAAGCACAAGTATTTAGTATTTGAAATACGGCTTTTAAAAGTTTGGTTAGAAGGGAAGGAAAGAAGGTATACAAAATGTAACAAAAATCAAAATTGTATAAACTCTATATCATACTAAATACAAAATTTGGAAACTCTAGCTCTTAAGATGTGGGAGATAAAAATTTAATTTCGATAACGTTTAAAATCGATAACTTTAAAACGATAAAATTTATCGATTTTTTGAAACAAACTCGATCTGCGCGTGCTATACACGGATCTACATACAAAATTTCAAGTCTCTAGCTCTTAAAGATTCTGAGATCGACGCGTTCAAATATACGGACGGACGGACGGACGGACGGACAGGGCTAATTCGACTCGGCTTGTCACCCTGATCAAGAATATATATATGGGGTCTGCCACGTCTTCTTCCGCCTGTTACATACATTTTAACAAAACCATTATACCCTGTTTTCCCATTTTCAATGGGTTCAGGGTATAAATATATTTGTTCTAGCTTAGTTACATTATTGTTTATATAAATTGTTTAAGTATAATCTAACATAGTATTTGTAATCAATATTTCGTCTAACCGAATTGAAAAATTAAATGCTTTTATTATATTTTTGTCACATTTTGGATACCATCCCCCCTTTCCTTCCCTTCCCTCCAAACTTGTAAAACCCGTATTTCAAGTAATAGAGACTTGTACATTGGCAATTACATACATATTAATGACATTATCACGCTCCGAAAGTTTGATTAAGAAAGTCCTTAAACAAAAGAAGTTATTAAACATTTAATTTCCCATACAATAGTCATATTGCAGCCCAAGCGCAGTCGCTGCGTTGACTACGCAGTCCGCAGAGCGCGTGCTTATGCGTGCGTGCGTATGCATGTGTGTGTGTGTGTGTGTGTGCATGTGTTGATTGTATATATATGTTAAATAAGCATAGAATGTTGGTACCATCTGTTGCAGAGTTCTATGTTTTGATTGATTTTTTTAGCTATTTCATTTGTAAAGAACTTATTAATATCTATGGTGTTAAAGTTTGGGGTGTAGTGGAGGGTCATTTTGGCTATGGATTTGGCCGTAATGTCGGCTAGCTCATTTCCGTCAATGCCACAGTGGCTGGGTATCCAGAACAGTTTATTTTAGGGGCAGATTTAGTAAGAAGGGTTCTTATAGTTACGGGATATAAGTTGTTGTTGTTGGTGTTGGAGATGGATTTTATGGATGAGAGGGAGTCGGAGCAAATTATGTATTTTCCTTTTCTTTTTATACTCATTCACAAAGTGAAATGAGTATATTGGTTTTGTGCAATGTCCGTCACGCTGTCCGTCCGTCTGTCCGTCTGTCCGTCCGTCCGTCCGTCTGTCCGTCTGTCCGTATGAGCGCAAACCATTTGCACAGTTTTGAAGCTAGAGAGTTGAACTTTGGAATATAGACTCGTGTATACCCTCGAATTATAAAGTGCCAAGATTTTTCCGATATGCCCACTAGGGGCGTGGCAAATCGGAAAATGCATTTTCCGATATCTCAGAAATACTACTTTTAGAAGTGCTAGAGAATTGCAATTTGGAATGTAGATTCGTGTTGACAACTCAAGATGAAAAAGCTATGGCGGATATATCTACGCTAATTGGGGGCGTGGCAAATCAGGTAAAACTATATCTTCTACAGTTTTTAAGCTAGAGCGCCCGAATTTGGACGTAGGTTACTGCTATGATCTTGAAGATCGACAAAAAAACTCTATATCCACGCCCACTAGGGGCGTGGCAAATCGGATCTGACACTATAGTGATTTTTAAAATTCTGTAATATTTTGAGCACTATGAATGCTGGAGACTTAAAATTTGGTATATAGACTCGGGTTGACAACCCAAGATGAAAAAGATATAGCGGATATAACTACGCCGATAGGGGGCGTGGCAACCCGCAAAAGCTTATATCTCCTACAGTTTTAGAGCTAAAAGCTTCAAAATTTGACGATTGAGTTACTGGTGAGCTCCTCTATCGATGACCCAAAAATAATTTTTACGCCCCTCATGGGGCATGCCATGCTAAAAAATACCCTGTAATTTTTGTATTTTTCTAGTGTATGCATCCAAGTTTCACACTTACGTTGCCCTTCACTACTTCTAAGAACTTTAACTTTTAGAAATTATATGTCTACGCCCACTGGGGGCGTGGCAAATCGGGAAAAACTGTACCTCATTAAGAAAATCAAAGTTTTTTACGATATTACTGCTGATCTCCTCTATTGATTTTCCAAAAATGATATATGTACAGACCAATTGTGGGCATGGCAATGGGCGTTCTTACTTGTTTTTTTTTTGGATAAGTTATATTGCATAGAGAATAGCTATGGCTTCGGCTGATAGGATGGATGAGTAATGGGGTAGGATGCATCTTTTTAGGACTTCATTCTCTGTGGTAATGGCAAAAGTGTCTGTGTCATTTTGCAATGAGCCGTCTGTGTATATGAATGTGTGGTCTTTGTATTTATGGTTGAGTTCAAGAAATTGTTGTCTGTATGTGCGTGGAGGTGTGTTGGATTTGCTAAATTTTTGTAGTGTGGTGTTGATGAGAGAAGCGGGAAATGACTATTGGGGGGTGATTGTTTTGTTTGGAGGTGGAAGGTAGGGGATGTTGTGTTCTTTGTATGAAGTTTTAATTTTTGTAATGTTGAAGTTAATTTGCTATTTGTTCGGTTGCCGTTTTGTTTGAGATATTTGTGGAGTGGTGAGTTTGAGCTGTTTAGTAGTGTTTTGTAGGTTTTGGCTGTGATGAGGTCTCTTTTTGTTCTACTGTAGGTATGTTTGACTCAAAAAGCAAGTTGGGGTTGAGCGTAGTGCTCCAAGAGATATGCGGATTGCGGCGTTGAATAAAGATTTGAGTTTATTGAGGGTTGATTTAGGGGCATGGCCGTTTATAAAAATCGCGTATTCTATTTTTGATATGAGCGTTGCGAGAAGCGGTAAATAAAATGTGTGCTGCAATTTTGTTTGGGATTGGCAAGGAACTTTATTATATTAAGTTTTTTAGTTAAGCCGGTTGGATTTCTTTTATGTGGGATTCCCATCTGTATTTACTGTTTAGGGTTAGGCTTAAGATTTTTAGGCTGGAGACTGAGGGAATGGGGGTGTTGTTGGATGATATGGTGTAGGTGCAGTTATGCCTTCGGAAAATGTGGAGGTGTTTGGATTTATAAAGTGATAGTGATGCTCCTGAATATGAGCACCATTCGTGGATTTGGGCAAAGAGGCTGTCGAGGTTATAGGATAGGTTTTTTTTTATTTATTGAGGGGGATAAATAGAAAAAAATCGGTTGCGAGCCTTGACGCAAAGTTTCTCGCGAAGCCCACGTGCTTCGCGCCTTTATTATATATTTTTCGCGCCTGCTCTTCGTTTGAGCGCCGACGTGCGCTCACAACTTCTACGCGACCCATCTCATCGCGTGCCCAAAAACTAATTAGCTTCTCTACTCCCCACAGCCCTCGCTCCTCACCACGGAGCTTTTCACCACGCTCTGCAGAGTCGCATCGCCTATTATCGGCGCGCGCCGAGCCATTACCTTTAAATTTAAATTTTTAAATACTAATACATCTTGCGCTTCTTGCGCACTTCTTAATACTGCCTTAAACATTACTTATATGTTATCTTACATACTAACTTATTGTAATTAAGGATGTGAGGCGGCTGCTTTTAACGCCGCCTTACACCCCCATCCCTTTCTTCAGAAAAGACGCCACCCCCAGCTGGCTCTGTCGGTAGTCCACGCACATGCGCCCATCTCTAGTCTTCTTCCTTACTAAGACTATTGGTGCATTGTGCGGACTTCGCGACGGCTCAATGGCCCCCACTCGAAGCAGCTTATCTACCTGTTCATCAATCACCTTTTACATAGCCGGATTCTTGGGATGATACCTCTGCTTCAGCGGTTTATCGTCCCTCATCCTGATGCTATGCTCCGCTATATGAGACACCACTTCTAAGAGCTCCCTGAGATCGTCCTCCAGGTCCTCTGGCCATTCCGCGTCCTCTGCAGGAGACCCAGCTCCCTCTTCCTTTTCTACCTCAAAGAGCGCCAGCTCCGTCTCCAAGAACTCCCTGAGTTCGTCCTCCGGACCCCCTGGCCATTCCGCGTCCTCTACGGGAGACCCATCTACCTCTTCCTTTTCTACCTCAAAGAGCGCAAGCTTCATCTCCAAAAACTCCCTTCGTCCCTCCCCTTCGTCCTCCGGGCCCTCTGGCGTCCTCTGCGGGAGACCCAGCTCCCTCTTTTTTTTCTACCTCAATCACCTTTATTTCCGGCGGACGCTCCCTGGTCCCCGGAATCCTTCCCTCGTCGTCCATCGACTCCAACTTCTTCACTCCCGCGCCCTCATGCCGCGCCTACTCCTTCAGATCGTTCCTTGATCGAGCTCGTCGTCGAGCAGGCGCCTCCCGTTCTCCAGACCTCCTCTGCCGACGCCTTCACTTACTTCGTCGCAGGCTCCCCACACGGTACTCGAGGGTCTGACGTTGAGCGAGCGTCTCCTGTCCTCCAGACGTGGTGCCGTCTTTCGACGCCTCTCTCGCAGGGGATGGCAACTCCTTTCCGGCCGGTATGTCCTTCGTCCTCATTATCAATTCTGCGCGGCCACAGCGTATTGTCATGCCTATGGCGCACAGAAAATCCATTCTTAAATTGACGTGGTCTAGTATGGTCGGCATGATGAGCACTGTCATCCGAACTGCTTTCCCGGCGAGACTCACGTTCACTCTCATCATCCTCTTCACCTCCAGCGACGATCCGTCAGCCAACTTCATTCGTGACTGCACGTCCTGTAGCTCTCCTCGAATCGCCCTCTGGCGCACGCAATCTTCACTCATGATGATTCATTGGAAGAATTATACCCTAAGTTTGTATCCAACACGAGATGCCAGACAGCACAACATAATATTTGGTGCAATCAAGATGCAACTAACCGGAGACGCACTAAGGATTTCGCAATTCTCCCAATCAAACAACTAGCCGGAACTTCTAACAGCCCTTATCAATGAACTGAAGACGCAGACCCCATATGAAGAATTATTGAGACGACTTTATAACACCAATTACGCTGGAAATCTACGTAAGTTTATCGGAGAGCTAGAAACTAAATCATTTATAATAACAAATAAGTTAAATTTAGAAAATGATCAAACCAATACGGTTCTATACACTAATGCTATGAAAAATACCATTAAAGATGTTATAGGAAAAAAATTACCAGATAGATTATTTATGACACTAGCTAAGTTTGATATCACAACAGTGGTCAATTTAAAGCAAGTAGCTCAAAGAGAAGATCTTTACGAAAATAATGTTGTAATTAAAAAACCTTTCCAAAATTTCCAAACCAGTGAAAAACCTTCCTAATAATTACCAAAATCATCATAAGACTTATGAAAATAAGCAATCAAATGCTCAAACTAATTATCAACAATTATTTCAAGAACTTCAACAAAAATTAAATCATGGAAGAAACCAAAATTCCATGAACAATCAAACTACTAATTATTCCCAAACCCAACTTCCAAATCAACCAATAAAAAAACAGAGGCAAAGAAATAGTGGAATTAGTAAGATGGATACATCCGAAAATTTTCATCTACAACTGGGTCAACCGGAAGAAATATTAGAAGAAACCCCTACATCCAATTAATATTGAACAATACAAAGCTTAAATGTATTATTGATACAGGTTCATCAATAAATATTATGAATAACAATTTCTTTAAATATAGAACTCAAGTAGACAACTTAAAAAGTTCAAGTTAAAAGTTCATACCATAAACGGTACAATCACACTCAAAGAATCAATTTCATTAGCACCAAGGAAACTTTGTACGGATCATCAAAAATTCTACATACATAACTTTTCAAATAATTATGATATGTTGATCGGTAGAAACTTCCTAAAAGCATGCAAAGCAGAAAAAAAATTTTGCTGAGGACTATGTAACATTAGGCAATTTAACCTTTTATTTTAAATACTAAACAAACGAAGAAGACAACAATATGGACTGTTTAAATACACAACTAACAAGGGACTTAGACATGAACTATGCTATTAATAACAAACTAACAGAAAATCACATGTACAGACTCGATCACTTAAATGACGAAGAAACTGAAAACTTAAAAAAGCTTTTATATGAGTATAGTGACATTCAGTACTGTGAAGGTGAAAATTTGACGTTTACGAGTACAATAAAGCACTCAATCCAAACAAAACATGAGGATCCTATTTATAAACGGCCATATAAATATCCTCAAACCTTTGACAATGAAGTCAACAAACAAATCAAAGAAATGATATAACAGGGAATTATTCGAAAATCAAAATCTCCCTATTGTTCACCAATCTGGAGCGTCCCAAAAAAGTCGGACGCTTCCAAAAAGAAAAAATTCCGATTAGTCATTGACTATCGCAACCTTAACGAAATCACAATAGATGATAAATTTCCCATACCAGTTATGGACGAAATACTTGACAAATTAGGAAAATGTCAATATTTCACCACAGTTGATTTAGCCAAAGGTTTTCATCAAATTCAAATGGATCCTGACTCTATTTCAAAAACCGCATTCTCAACTAAACATGGTCAATGCGAATATACACGTATGCCATTTGGCCTTAAAAATGCTCCAGCAACTTTCCAGAGATGTATGAACAATCTTTTGGAAGATTTTATTTACAAAGATTGTCTGGTATACTTAGATGATATAATAGTGTACTCCACTTCATTGGAGGAACATATTTTGTCACTAAGAAAGGTATTTCAAAACCTCAAAATCCAACTTGACAAATGTGAATTCATGAAAAAAGAATCAGAATTCCTTTGTACACATCATAACAACAGAAGGTATTAAACCAAATCCGAACAAAGTTCAAGCCAAAATAAATTTCAAAATTCCAAAAACACAGAAAGAAATAAAATCATTTTTAGGTTTGTGTGGATTTTATAGAAAGTTCATACCAAACTCGCTAACATCGTCAAACCAATGACACTCAAATTAAAGAAAGACTCTAAAATCAATATCAACGATATAAATTATATTGCAGCTTTCGAAAAACTAAAGATTCTCATTATATCAGATCCCATACTGATATACCCAAACTTTAATAAACAATTTTCACTCACTACAGACGCAAGTAATATTGCCAACCTCTTGTATGGTTAAACAATATTAAAGAACCAAATATGAAACTACAAAGATGGAAAATAAGGTTAAATGAGTTCGATTACAAAATCAAATACCTTCCCCGTAAAGAAAACCATGTAGCTGATGCTCTATCAAGAGTAATAATAAAAGAAAATTTCTTATGTGAAAATATAAGTACAGCAGTCACAATACATAGTGCCCAAGAGGACAATGAAAATTACATGCTGTAATGAACCTCGGTTTATCCCGAGTTTAAGCCGGGCCGAACTCAGTCGACTGTGTGTTCGTTCCAGCAAATTTGTATGTAGCGCCTTGCGTTAAATTATAATTCAATGTTTTTATGGATTGCGATTTGTATATTTTCTCACTTCTTTGAGGCCAATTTACACGTTTTATGTTTACACAAATCTAGCGCTTAGTAAAGCACACCTTACCACAGGATCGCAGGTAGACGTTTTAGCGCACTCTGGCGAATGGTACTGCACTCTTGGGTCTCCAAGGATACGCTTGAGCACTCTGTATACTCCGGCAGTTCGCTCGGATATTGCAGTGACTCCTACGGCTGGATATGATCACAAGCACACATTGAGATCTTCTCAAGCTGCAGTCACCACTCTTTCGCACAGCTACGCAAACGTTACCTCTGCTCCTGCTCTAAGATCCGCCAGTAATGCTGTAGACTTAGCCGGGCTGCACCAATGTTCTGGTTGGTGGCAGCTGATGTCCTTCCTGTGCCCGTGTGTCGAGCCTATGTCCTCAATAGGCGTCAGGGATATCCCTCGTCGATATCCTTTCCCCACGATGTCCTTCCACTCGAAGTCCTTGGAAGCGATGTCCTTCTAAATCACTGCTCCTGGGCTGATCACGTCTTCACTCGCGTTCTTGTTCCTTCGGCACCGCCGAGCTGCGGGTGCCTTTTTATAGCAGCGACGCAGGCCCTGCTTCGCGCTATGACGGCGCCAGCTCGGCTCTGGAGCGGGGCCTGTCTGCCGTACAGCAGCAAAACGTGATTTGGCGCGACGCCAAATTGTGGGAGAGGCTGCCAAATTGGCCAAAGCACTGTTATTGGCATACGAGTGAAAGTGTACACTACTTTCTCGCAGCCACAAACGGTACTTCGGCCAACGGTCGCCGATGATCGCCGTGAGAGCGACTCGCTGAATACATAAGACCGACAGAGACCGACTAACTAATATAAAATAAAAATAATTTATAAAGAAATGAATATCACTTATGCAAAAAGCATGATCAAACAACACTTGTGTAGTAAAAATAACGTTCTATATTTTCATAACGAAAAGCACAAGTCTCTAGTATTTGAAATACGAATTTTGCAAATTGGGGGCGAAGGGGGCGTGGCATCTAAAATCCAAAAATTGCAAATTGTCCGCATTCATTACACGGATCTACACAGTAAATTTGGAGTCTCTAGCTCTTACGGTATGCTTAACCCCAGAAAAGTAATCGATTCTTATCGACAATAAGGAAACGGGATGAGTTATCGAAAATCTAAAAAAAATTCGTGCTGCGTAGGATACACACGAGTATACACTGATAACTTCAGATCTCTAGCTTTTGTGGTTTACGAGATCGCTGCGTTCATACGGACGGACGGACGGACGGACGGACGGGCAGACGGACAGGGCTATTTCAACTCAGCTCATCAAGCTGATCAAGAATATATATACTTTATGGGGTCTGACATGTCTCCTTCTGCCTGTTACATACATTTTCACAAAAACAGTATACCCTGATTTCCCATTTTCAACGGGTTCAGGGTATAATTAGCTCTATCAAGCAATTTCCAAAGCTATCCTAGCCTCTCATCTAATAAAGGAGAAAATACTTCTTCAATTCCAACTAATAAACAAGTAAGAGTTCTCTAGTCGAGACTGCTCGACTACGAGATACCCTGAACCCTGCGAAGATCCAATCTTCCCAACATGCTATGCCTATTTTACATATACAAATATTGTGAGACACACACACATGATGGACTTTCTTAATCAAACTTTCACAGCGTCATTTTGTCATTCATATGTGTGTATTTGTTAAAGCACAAGTCTCTAGTATTTGAAATACTTTTCAAATTGGGGGCGAAGGGGGCGTGGCATCCAAAATCCAAAAATGACAAAATGTCCGCATTCGTTACACCAATCTACACAGTAAATTTGGAGCCTCTAGCTCTTACGGTATGCTTAACCGAGAAAAGTTATCGATTTTTATCGATAATAGGGAAACGGGATGAGCTATCGAAAATCTTAAAAAAAAAACTCGTACTGCGTAGGCTATAGACGAGTATTCTCTGAAAATTTCAGATTTCTAGCTTTTGTAGTTTACGAGATCGCTGCGTTCACACGGACGGACGGACGGACAGGCGGATAGGGCTTTTTCAACTCAGCTCATCGAGCTGATCAAGAATATATATACTTTATGGGGTCTGCGATGTCTCCTTCTACCTGTAACATACATATTCACAAAAACATTATACCCTGAATTCCCATTTTCAATGGGTTCAAGGTATAAAAAGTTAGTCAGCAGCATACTTCGTCCATTAATCCAAGCTTGACTTCTACATCAAGTGATAGCAAACAAGTTTTGTAAGAACACTTTTTAGAAAGTTGAAGAGCTCCGACATTGCTGGGCGAAATGGATAATGATGAAGAAGAAAGCCAGGATGAATATGAGGAAGTAGGAATCACACTTTAACAGGTTATGGTATCACGCAACCTTTTAACATTTATGGATGACAAGTCTCTGGAAAATAGATTGGCAGGTGTAAGTAAGCGTAAATCATGGGATGATTTATGTAGGATCCCCTGATTACAATACACAACTAAATGAAACAAATAAAATAAACAAGTACGACAGCTCTAGTCGGCGGAACCCGACTAGGAGATCCCCTGAACCCTGCGAAGAACCGGTATTCCAAATATTCTTATTTAACATATGCATATATGAAAGCAATACATGCACACACACATACACACATACACATACGCATAAGAACGCGTTCTGCTGACTGCGCAGTTAGCGCAGCGACTGCGCTTGGGCTGCAGTATGGATACTCTATGGGAAGTTAATTGAATAAGTTTCTTTGTAGATGGACTTTCTTAATGAAACTTTCAGAGCGTGATAATGTCATTCATATGTATGTAATTGGCAAAGCACAAGTATTTAGTATTTGAAATACGGCTTTTAAAAGTTTGGTTAGAAGGGAAGGAAAGAAGGTATACAAAATGTAACAAAAATCAAAATTGTATAAACTCTATATCATACTCAATACAAAATTTGGAAACTCTAGCTCTTAAGATGTGGGAGATAAAAATTTAATTTCGATAACGTTTAAAATCGATAACTTTAAAACGATAAAATTTATCGATTTTTTGAAACAAACTCGATCTGTGCGTGCTATACACGGATCTACATACAAAATTTCAAGTCTCTAGCTCTTAAAGATTCTGAGATCGACGCGTTCAAATATACGGACGGACGGACGGACGGACGGACGGACGGACAGGGCTAATTCGACTCGGCTTGTCACCCTGATCAAGAATATATATACTTTATGGGGTCTACCACGTCTCCTTCTGCCTGTTACATACATTTTAACAAAACCATTATACCCTGTTTTCCCATTTTCAATGGGTTCAGGGTATAAATATATTTGTTCTAGCTTAGTTACATTATTGTTTATATAAATTGTTTAAGTATAATCTAACATAGTATTTGTAATCAATATTTCGTCTAACCGAATTGAAAAATTAAATGCTTTTATTATATTTTTGTCACATTTTGGATACCATCCCCCCTTTCCTTCCCTTCCCTCCAAACTTGTAAAACCCGTATTTCAAGCAATAGAGACTTGTACATTGGCAATTACATACATATTAATGACATTGTCACGCTCCGAAAGTTTGATTAAGAAAGTCCTTAAACAAAAGAAGTTATTAATCATTTAATTTCCCATACAATAGTCATATTGCAGCCCAAGCGCAGTCGCTGCGTTGACTACGCAGTCCGCAGAGCGCGTGCTTATGCGTGCGTGCGTATGCATGTGTGTGTGTGTGTGTGTGCATGTGTTGATTGTATATATATGTTAAATAAGCATAGAATGTTTGGAATATCGGCACTTCGCAGGGTTCAGGGGATCTCCTAGTCGGGTACCGCCGACTAGAGCTTTCTTACTTGTTTAAGTAAGGCGTTGTTTGTGTCAGGTTGTTTAGTTGTTGGTACCATCTGTTGCAGAGTTCTATGTTTTGATTGATTTTTTTAGCTATTTCATTTGTAAAGAACTTATTAATATCTATGGTGTTAAAGTTTGGGGTGTAGTGGAGGGTCATTTTGGCTATGGATTTGGCCGTAATGTCGGCTAGCTCATTTCCGTCAATGCCACAGTGGCTGGGTATCCAGAACAGTTTATTTTAGGGGCAGATTTAGTAAGAAGGGTTCTTATAGTTACGGGATATAAGTTGTTGTTGTTGGTGTTGGAGATGGATTTTATGGATGAGAGGGAGTCGGAGCAAATTATGTATTTTCCTTTTCTTTTTATACTCATTCACAAAGTGAAATGAGTATATTGGTTTTGTGCAATGTCCGTCACGCTGTCCGTCCGTCTGTCCGTCTGTCCGTCCGTCCGTCCGTCTGTCCGTCTGTCCGTATGAGCGCAAACCATTTGCACAGTTTTGAAGCTAGAGAGTTGAACTTTGGAATATAGACTCGTGTATACCCTCGAATTATAAAGTGCCAAGATTTTTCCGATATGCCCACTAGGGGCGTGGCAAATCGGAAAATGCATTTTCCGATATCTCAGAAATACTACTTTTAGAAGTGCTAGAGAATTGCAATTTGGAATGTAGATTCGTGTTGACAACTCAAGATGAAAAAGCTATGGCGGATATATCTACGCTAATTGGGGGCGTGGCAAATCAGGTAAAACTATATCTTCTACAGTTTTTAAGCTAGAGCGCCCGAATTTGGACGTAGGTTACTGCTATGATCTTGAAGATCGACAAAAAAACTCTATATCCACGCCCACTAGGGGCGTGGCAAATCGGATCTGACACTATAGTGATTTTTAAAATTCTGTAATATTTTGAGCACTATGAATGCTGGAGACTTAAAATTTGGTATATAGACTCGGGTTGACAACCCAAGATGAAAAAGATATAGCGGATATAACTACGGCGATAGGGGGCGTGGCAACCCGCAAAAGCTTATATCTCCTACAGTTTTAGAGCTAGAAGCTTCAAAATTTGACGATTGAGTTACTGGTGAGCTCCTCTATCGATGACCCAAAAATAATTTTTACGCCCCTCATGGGGCATGCCATGCTAAAAAATACCCTGTAATTTTTGTATTTTTCTAGTGTATGCATCCAAGTTTCACACTTACGTTGCCCTTCACTACTTCTAAGAACTTTAACTTTTAGAAATTATATGTCTACGCCCACTGGGGGCGTGGCAAATCGGGAAAAACTGTACCTCATTAAGAAAATCAAAGTTTTTTACGATATTACTGCTGATCTCCTCTATTGATTTTCCAAAAATGATATATGTACAGACCAATTGTGGGCATGGCAATGGGCGTTCTTACTTGTTATACCCTGAACCCATTGAAAATGGGAAATCAGGGTATAATGTTTTTGTGAAATGTATGTAACAGGCAGAAGGAGACATCGCAGACCCCATAAAGTATATATATTCTTGATCAGCTCGATGAGCTGAGTTGAAATAGCCCTGTCCGTCTGTCCGTCCGTCCGTCCGTCCGTCCGTCCGTCCGTCCGTCCGTCCGTCCGTCCGTCCGTCCGTCCGTATGAACGCAGCGATCTCGTAAACCAAAAAAGCTAGATATATGAAATTTTCAGAGAATACTCGTCTATAGCCTACGCAGTACGAGTTTTTTTTAGATTTTCGATAACTCATCCCGTTTCCTTATTATCGATAAAAATCGATAACTTTTCTTCCGCTAAGCATACCGTAAGAGCTAGAGACTCCAAATTTACTGTGTAGATTTGTGTAATGAATGCGGACATTTTGTCATTTTTGGATTTTGGATGCCACGGCTCCTTCGCCCCCAATTTGCAAAATTCGTATTTCAAATACTAGAGACTTGTGCTTTGGCAAATACATACATATGAATGACATGATTACGCTGCGCAAGTTTGATTAAGAAAGTCCATCCACAAAAAAAGTTATTAAACATTTAATTTCCCATACAATAGGCATATTGCAGCCCAAGCGCAGTCGCTGCGTCAGCTGCGCAGTCAGCAGAGCGCATGCTTATGCGTGCGTGTGTATGCATGTTATGTGTGTGTGTGCGTTGCTCGCAATATTTGTATATGTAAAATAAGCATATAATGTTGGGAAGATTGGATCTTCGCAGGGTTCAGGGTATCTCGTAGTCGAGCCGTCTCGACTAGAGCACTCTTACTTGTTTTTTTTTTGGATAAGTTATATTGCATAGAGAATAGCTATGGCTTCGGCTGATAGGATGGATGAGTAATGGGGTAGGATGCATCTTTTTAGGACTTCATTCTCTGTGGTAATGGCAAAAGTGTCTGTGTCATTTTGCAATGAGCCGTCTGTGTATATGAATGTGTGGTCTTTGTATTTATGCTTGAGTTCAAGAAATTGTTGTCTGTATGTGCGTGGAGGTGTGTTGGATTTGCTAAATTTTTGTAGTGTGGTGTTGATGAGAGAAGCGGGAAATGACTATTGGGGGGTGATTGTTTTGTTTGGAGGTGGAAGGTAGGGGATGTTGTGTTCTTTGTATGAAGTTTTAATTTTTGTAATGTTGAAGTTAATTTGCTATTTTTTCGGTTGCCGTTTTGCTTGAGATATTTGTGGAGTGGTGAGTTTGAGCTGTTTAGTAGTGTTTTGTAGGTTTTGGCTGTGATGAGGTCTCTTTTTGTTCTACTGTAGGTATGTTTGACTCAAAAAGCAAGTTGGGGTTGAGCGTAGTGCTCCAAGAGATATGCGGATTGCGGCGTTGAATAAAGATTTGAGTTTATTGAGGGTTGATTTAGAGGCATGGCCGTTTATAAAAATCGCGTATTCTATTTTTGATATGAGCGTTGCGAGAAGCGGGAAATTAAATGTGTGCTGCAATTTTGTTTGGGATTGGCAAGGAACTTTATTATATTAAGTTTTTTAGTTAAAGCCGGTTGGATTTCTTTTATGTGGGATTCCCATCTGTATTTACTGTTTAGGGTTAGGCTTAAGATTTTTAGGCTGGAGACTGAGGGAATGGGGGTGTTGTTGGATGATATGGTGTAGGTGCAGTTATGCCTTCGGAAAATGTGGAGGTGTTTGGATTTATAAAGTGATAGTGATGCTCCTGAATATGAGCACCATTCGTGGATTTGGGCAAAGAGGCTGTCGAGGTTATAGGATAGGTTTTTTTTTATTTATTGAGGGGGATAAATAGAAAAAAATCGGTTGCGAGCCTTGACGCGCGCCTTTATTATATATTTTTCGCGCCTGCTCTTCGTTTGAGCGCCGACATGCGCTCACAACTTCTACGCGACCCATCTCATCGCGTGCCCAAAAACTAATTAGCTTCTCTACTCCCCACAGCCCTCGCTCCTCACCACGGAGCTTTTCACCACGCTCTGCAGAGTCGCATCGCCTATCATCGGCGCGCGCCGAGCCGTTACCTTTAAATTTAAATTTTTAAATACTAATACATCTTGCGCTTCTTGCGCACTTCTTAATACTGCCTTAAACATTACTTATATGTTATCTTACATACTAACTTATTGTAATTAAGGATGTGAGGCGGCTGCTTTTAACGCCGCCTTACACCCCCCTCCCTTTCTTCAGAAAAGACGCCACCCCCTGATGGCTCTAAATGCCGCGTTCCCTGCTCTACCGGTGCAGCTTACAAACTTTGGTTGCTATTACTAAGGTTAACATTATTACAATTTATGTTATTTCTAAATGGCATCACCCGCCATTGGAACATTGCCTCTTCCGGGCACGGTGGAAGTTGCACATTCTCTGCTATCCGCCGCTATGGGGATCTGCCAGTAACCGCTCTTGAGATTCAGCTTCAAGATGAAACGAGCGTGGCGCAACTTCTCGAGAATGTGATTGATTCTGGGAACAGGATAATCATCCGGTGCATCGAGCTGTCGGTAGTCCACGCACATGCGCCCATCTCTAGTCTTCTTCCTTACTAAGACTATTGGTGCATTGTGCGGACTTCGCGACGGCTCAATGGCCCCCACTCGAAGCAGCTTATCTACCTGTTCATCAATCACCTTTTACATAGCCGGATTCTTGGGATGATACCTCTGCTTCAGCGGTTTATCGTCCCTCATCCTGATGCTATGCTCCGCTATATGAGACACCACTTCTAAGAGCTCCCTGAGATCGTCCTCCAGGTCCTCTGGCCATTCCGCGTCCTCTGCAGGAGACCCAGCTCCCTCTTCCTTTTCTACCTCAAAGAGCGCCAGCTCCGTCTCCAAGAACTCCCTGAGTTCGTCCTCCGGACCCCCTGGCCATTCCGCGTCCTCTACGGGAGACCCATCTACCTCTTCCTTTTCTACCTCAAAGAGCGCAAGCTTCATCTCCAAAAACTCCCTTCGTCCCTCCCCTTCGTCCTCCGGGCCCTCTGGCGTCCTCTGCGGGAGACCCAGCTCCCTCTTTTTTTCTACCTCAATCACCTTTATTTCCGGCGGACGCTCCCTGGTCCCCGGAATCCTTCCCTCGTCGTCCATCGACTCCAACTTCTTCACTCCCGCGCCCTCATGCCGCGCCTACTCCTTCAGATCGTTCCTTGATCGAGCTCGTCGTCGAGCAGGCGCCTCCCGTTCTCCAGACCTCCTCTGCCGACGCCTTCACTTACTTCGTCGCAGGCTCCCCACACGGTACTCGAGGGTCTGACGTTGAGCGAGCGTCTCCTGTCCTCCAGACGTGGTGCCGTCTTTCGACGCCTCTCTCGCAGGGGATGGCAACTCCTTTCCGGCCGGTATGTCCTTCGTCCTCATTATCAATTCTGCGCGGCCACAGCGTATTGTCATGCCTATGGCGCACAGAAAATCCATTCTTAAATTGACGTGGTCTAGTATGGTCGGCATGATGAGCACTGTCATCCGAACTGCTTTCCCGGCGAGACTCACGTTCACTCTCATCATCCTCTTCACCTCCAGCGACGATCCGTCAGCCAACTTCATTCGTGACTGCACGTCCTGTAGCTCTCCTCGAATCGCCCTCTGGCGCACGCAATCTTCACTCATGATGATTCATTGGAAGAATTATACCCTAAGTTTGTATCCAACACGAGATGCCAGACAGCACAACATAATATTTGGTGCAATCAAGATGCAACTAACCGGAGACGCACTAAGGATTTCGCAATTCTCCCAATCAAACAACTGGCCGGAACTTCTAACAGCCCTTATCAATGAACTGAAGACGCAGACCCCATATGAAGAATTATTGAGACGACTTTATAACACCAATTACGCTGGAAATCTACGTAAGTTTATCGGAGAGCTAGAAACTAAATCATTTATAATAACAAATAAGTTAAATTTAGAAAATGATCAAACCAATACGGTTCTATACACTAATGCTATGAAAAATACCATTAAAGATGTTATAGGAAAAAAATTACCAGATAGATTATTTATGACACTAGCTAAGTTTGATATCACAACAGTGGTCAATTTAAAGCAAGTAGCTCAAAGAGAAGATCTTTACGAAAATAATGTTGTAATTAAAAAACCTTTCCAAAATTTCCAAACCAGTGAAAAACCTTCCTAATAATTACCAAAATCATCATAAGACTTATGAAAATAAGCAATCAAATGCTCAAACTAATTATCAACAATTATTTCAAGAACTTCAACAAAAATTAAATCATGGAAGAAACCAAAATTCCATGAACAATCAAACTACTAATTATTCCCAAACCCAACTTCCAAATCAACCAATAAAAAAACAGAGGCAAAGAAATAGTGGAATTAGTAAGATGGATACATCCGAAAATTTTCATCTACAACTGGGTCAACCGGAAGAAATATTAGAAGAAACCCCTACATCCAATTAATATTGAACAATACAAAGCTTAAATGTATTATTGATACAGGTTCATCAATAAATATTATGAATAACAATTTCTTTAAATATAGAACTCAAGTAGACAACTTAAAAAGTTCAAGTTAAAAGTTCATACCATAAACGGTACAATCACACTCAAAGAATCAATTTCATTAGCACCAAGGAAACTTTGCCCGGATCATCAAAAATTCTACATACATAACTTTTCAAATAATTATGATATGTTGATCGGTAGAAACTTCCTAAAAGCATGCAAAGCAGAAAAAAATTTTGCTGAGGACTATGTAACATTAGGCAATTTAACCTTTTATTTTAAATACTAAACAAACGAAGAAGACAACAATATGGACTGTTTAAATACACAACTAACAAGGGACTTAGAAATGAACTATGCTATTAATAACAAACTAACAGAAAATCACATGTACAGACTCGATCACTTAAATGACGAAGAAACTGAAAACTTAAAAAAGCTTTTATATGAGTATAGTGACATTCAGTACTGTGAAGGTGAAAATTTGACTTTTACGAGTACAATAAAGCACTCAATCCAAACAAAATATGAGGATCCTATTTATAAACGGCCATATAAATATCCTCAAACCTTTGACAATGAAGTCAACAAACATATCAAAGAAATGATAGAACAGGGAATTATTCGAAAATCAAAATCTCCCTATTGTTCACCAATCTGGAGCGTCCCAAAAAAGTCGGACGCTTCCAAAAAGAAAAAATTCCGATTAGTCATTGACTATCGCAACCTTAACGAAATCACAATAGATGATAAATTTCCCATACCAGTTATGGACGAAATACTTGACAAATTAGGAAAATGTCAATATTTCACCACAGTTGATTTAGCCAAAGGTTTTCATCAAATTCAAATGGATCCTGACTCTATTTCAAAAACCGCATTCTCAACTAAACATGGTCAATGCGAATATACACGTATGCCATTTGGCCTTAAAAATGCTCCAGCAACTTTCCAGAGATGTATGAACAATCTTTTGGAAGATTTTATTTACAAAGATTGTCTGGTATACTTAGATGATATAATAGTGTACTCCACTTCATTGGAGGAACATATTTTGTCACTAAGAAAGGTATTTCAAAACCTCAAAATCCAACTTGACAAATGTGAATTCATGAAAAAAGAATCAGAATTCCTTTGTACACATCATAACAACAGAAGGTATTAAACCAAATCCGAACAAAGTTCAAGCCAAAATAAATTTCAAAATTCCAAAAACACAGAAAGAAATAAAATCATTTTAAGTTTGTGTGGATTTTATAGAAAGTTCATACCAAACTCGCTAACATCGTCAAACCAATGACACTCAAATTAAAGAATCAACTTTCGAAAAACTAAAGATTCTCATTATATCAGATCCCATACTGATATACCCAAACTTTAATAAACAATTTTCACTCACTACAGACGCAAGTAATATTGCCAACCTCTTGTATGGTTAAACAATATTAAAGAACCAAATATGAAACTACAAAGATGGAAAATAAGGTTAAATGAGTTCGATTACAAAATCAAATACCTTCCCCGTAAAGAAAACCATGTAGCTGATGCTCTATCAAGAGTAATAATAAAAGAAAGAAAAAATGTGAAAATATAAGTACAGCAGTCACAATACATAGTGCCCAAGAGGACAATGAAAATTACATGCTGTAATGAACCTCGGTTTATCCCGAGTTTAAGCCGGGCCGAACTCAGTCGACTGTGTGTTCGTTCCAGCAAATTTGTATGTAGCGCCTTGCGTTAAATTATAATTCAATGTTTTTATGGATTGCGATTTGTATATTTTCTCACTTCTTTGAGGCCAATTTACACGTTTTATGTTTACACAAATCTAGCGCTTAGTAAAGCACACCTTACCACAGGATCGCAGGTAGACGTTTTAGCGCACTCTGGCGAATGGTACTGCACTCTTGGGTCTCCAAGGATACGCTTGAGCACTCTGTATACTCCGGCAGTTCGCTCGGATATTGCAGTGACTCCTACGGCTGGATATGATCACAAGCACACATTGAGATCTTCTCAAGCTGCAGTCACCACTCTTTCGCACAGCTACACAAACGTTACCTCTGCTCCTGCTCTAAGATCCGCCAGTAATGCTGTAGACTTAGCCGGGCTGCACCAATGTTCTGGTTGGTGGCAGCTGATGTCCTTCCTGTGCCCGTGTGTCGAGCCTATGTCCTCAATAGGCGTCAGGGATATCCCTCGTCGATATCCTTTCCCCACGATGTCCTTCCACTCGAAGTCCTTGGAAGCGATGTCCTTCTAAATCACTGCTCCTGGGCTGATCACGTCTTCACTCGCGTTCTTGTTCCTTCGGCACTCAATACTTTCACTTTCTCTTTACTTTCACGTTTTTGACTGTCCCGGTGCCGAGCTGCGGGTGCCTTTTTATAGCAGCGACGCAGGCCCTGCTTCGCGCTATGACGGCGCCAGCTCGGCTCTGGAGCGGGGCCTGTCTGCCGTACAGCAGCAAAACGTGATTTGGCGCGACGCCAAATTGTGGGAGAGGCTGCCAAATTGGCCAAAGCACTGTTATTGGCATACGAGTGAAAGTGTACACTACTTTCTCGCAGCCACAAACGGTACTTCGGCCAACGGTCGCCGATGATCGCCGTGAGAGCGACTCGCTGAATACATAAGACCGACAGAGACCGACTAACTAATATAAAATAAAAATAATTTATAAAGATATGAATATCACTTATGCAAAAAGCATGATCAAACAACACTTGTGTAGTAAAAATAACGTTCTATATTTTCATAACGAAAACGACTTCAATGCATTCCAAAAAGCCTATATAGAAATAATACATCCGAATAATTTAACTAAAACAATGAAGTCTAATATCAAATTAGAAGACATACAAACATATGCAACTTTCAAAGAAATCATCATAAATAAACATAAGGAAGTATTACTTCCACGAATAGAAAAAACAATTAATTGGTTTAAAGAAAACTTTTACTAAACAGATTATCAAAACCTTATTCAAAATATTATCAATGAATGTACAATATGTAACATAGCCAAAACAGAAAATAGGAATACAAAATTAACAATCGAAACAACTCCTGAAATCTTTAACATTAAAGAAAAATACGTCATAGATTTCTATATGATTGATAATTTACAATATCTTTCATGCATCATGCATCGATATTTACTCTAAATTCGCATCACTTATAGAAGATTGGCTAGAAGCTAGAAGAGCATTAATGAATATATTTAATGAAATGGGTAAACCAATAGAAATTAAAGCAGATAAAGATTCAGCTTTCATATGTACAGCATTACGTAATTGGTTAGAAGAAGAAAAAGTAAAAATTAGTATAACAACAAGCAAAAACGGTATTGCCGACATAGAAAGATTTCACAAAACAGTAAATGAAAAACTGAGAATCATTATGAACGAAAATAATATTGAAGATAAATTAACTAAATTTGAAAAAATTACTATACATATATAATCATAAAACTAAACATAAGACAACCAATTGAACACCAGCAGACATTTTTATATATGCAGGAACACTCGAATATAATACATAACTAACAAATATAAATCAAATAAATAAATTAAATAAAAACACACATCATTTTGAAATAGACATTAGGTACAAACAAGCACCATTAGTAAAATCTAAAACAACTAATCCTTACAAACAGACAGGAGCAATAAAACAAATTGACGATAAACATTTCCAAGAGACGTACAGAGGCAGAAAAGTTACACATTAAAAATCAAAATTCAAAAAGAAAAAGAAATCTAATAGAATCAAATACGATACTTAATTACAGATCAACAACTTTAGACGATCATCATGTATATCATAATACTATTACTTAATCTTTAAAACAGGAACCGTGGACTTACCAATAAATTTTTAATATCATTACTTAAAAAAAAAATTTATCGAAAAATGATTTAACATACAATAATTTGATAGAACAAGCAAAAGAATTCAAAAATGTTATCCAAATCCAATATTTAGAAGAAAAACTTAATAGAGAAATAAATGGAATAAGAATAGTAAAAAGTAATGAACGCGTCTTGATAAATGCCGTAGGCTGAATTTACAAATATTTATTCGAAACTCTAGATATCGAAGATAAAGAAGAAGAAGAAGAACAGTATCCAAGCTAATGAACTTAATTATGTAATAGATATTATCAATCAAGCAATAAATTCAATAAAAATGGAAAATGAACAAGTAAGAATGCTCTAGTCGAGACGGCTCGACTACGAGATACCCTGAACCCTGCGAAGAGCCGATACTCCAAACATTCTTTGCTTATATAACACATCCATATATACAACCAATACATGCACACACACATACACACATACACACATACGCATAAGCACGACCTCTGCTGACTGCGCAGTTAGCGCAGCGACTGAGCGTGGGCTGCGCTAATAGGCTTTACAATGGGAAATTAAATGTTGTAATAAAAATTTAGTTTCATTTTAATATCCGAATAAATAAGTCGCTTTGCTGCGACGAAGAAATTTATTTTAAACGTTTTTTAACTGACGCCCGAGCAGGCACCAGCGCTTACAATAGAAGACCCAGTTTCTAAGTGCGTAATCGGTACAGCAATATAGCCCAAAGTGTTCATAAGTTGATACCATCGCTGGTTCAACTAATTCCCACAGTGAAACTCCCATAAATTAATTTGTGGCTGTGGAAATTAGAAACAAATCTAAGCACAACAATAAAACAATTATTATGTGCCAAAATAAAAATCACAACAATAACACAATTATTACGTGCCAAAATAAAAAGCACGACTATAACACAATTATTACGTGCCAAACAGCAAGTGTCACGGCTACAAGACCCGCTCCTAGCCAACCACTGGACTGAAGTGAAGACCTCGAAACCTGAGTAGGACACCGACGACCCAAAAAGGAGACTTTCGAACTTCCGCAGAGGATGACCATAGCTGCTATTATATTGTAAGTTAATACCTAAAATTAAAAAAAAAAAAATAAAATTTTGTTAAATATCAAATAAGTAATCAAACAATAGGAATAGATAAGAAAAAAAAAATATTACTACATTTAACCATGGCAAGCCCAAGTAATCTAATAAGACCATCATTGTTGTCCGATGATGCGTCATCCTCACAATTAGCACCTCCTACTAACTCCCAAATAAATATAGACCAACTAACACAACTAATTACTAAAATTGTCGTTGAGACTCTAGCACTAAATAAAACAACAGAATTAATCAGACCAATCACATGCCCTTTCGACGTCCCTGACGTATCAATCAGACCTGAGTATAGTAATAGAATGTCTGAATTAGACAAGGTTCCAGATATAGTCAAAGGCCTAAGAGAATTTAACGGGAATCCAGCAGAGTTTAGCTCCTGGAAGAAGAGCGTAGACAGAATAATATAAATCTATACAGGACAGGAAGGCAGCCCTAAACATTTCTGCATCCTTCATACAACAAGAAACAAAATAACTGGACTAGCAGATACAGCATTAGAATCCTACAACGTACCACTTAACTGGAATGCCTTTACCAAGTGCTTGACCCTACATTATGCTGATAAGAGGGATATAACAACCCTAGATATCAGATGATCGGACTGACGCAAGGTAATCAATCTGTTAAAGAATTTCATTCAGCCGTCTATAAACATTTGTCACTTATTCTTAATAAAGTGGGTTGTATGAATGTGACCAAAGAATCTGAGCGATTATTGACCAAAATATATCGTGACAAGGCACTTGACACCTTCGTTAGAGGTCTCCAAGGTGATCTCCCTAGACTTCTAGTTATTAAAGAACCCACCGACTTGCCACAAGACTTTCATTTATGACTCAAATTAAAGAATCAAAAATATGTTGCCTCGCCGATCTCCTCCAATAACACAAAATAACATTCCACGTCAACCAATACAATTCTATAGGCCAAACCCCAGTTTTCCACAAAATCAAATGACACCTAATGGACAACAATTCCACCAACAGCCAAGCTACAACTTCCCTGTAGCACCTCCTCGTCCGTCCGGACAACAACAACAGCCGAACTACAATTTTCCTGCAGCACCCCCTCGTCCGTCTGGACCAAAACCTAACTCTCGTCTCGAACCCATGGACGTAAATAAGTCCATCCAAACAAGGCAGGTTAATTATGTTAATCGCCCCAATTTCGAATAGGAAAACGTCCTCCATATAACAAAGCACAAGAACTAAAAAGACCTCGAAATTTTAATATAGAAACAGCCGAAGAAAACGGAAATCATACTTACATAGAAGAATAAAGCCAGGTAGAACTGGAACAATACGCTAACGAATACTATGCGGACGTAGAAAATCTAGCACACAACTCACCACACGAGTACGAATACTTGGGTGACGATGATCAAATTGGACATTCAGACATACATTTTTTTAGAATAAACTCTTCCTCACTTCCATACCATACCATACCATCCAGGAAAGACCCTAAAAATTTTAGTCGACACTGGCTTAAACAACAATTATATCAAACCAAATTTAGTAAGAAACCCGAAAGAAAATATAGAACCATTCGACAACATTATGACACTAGAGAATAAATACAACATTCCAATCAAAGAAAAACGAATAGAAGCAGTCAATAATTTAAATATTAGAGCCGAACATATGTCTAAAGAACAAGGCACCAGCATTACAAACCTAACAAGAAAATTCTCGAGCTTATTTTCAAAACCCAACGACACACTATCATTTACCACCTGTGTCCAAGCAGAAATAAGAACCACCTCAGACTCTCCAATTTATACTAAATATTACCCCTACCCCATGTCTTTACAACAAGAAGTAGAAGCACAAATACAGAAGCTGCTAGACGACGACATAATTCGCCCCTCCCGTTCTCCATATAACTCTCCCGTCATAATAGTACCAAAAAAATTAGATGCATCTGGGGAAAAGAAATATAGATTAGTCATAGACTATAGAAAGCTAAATTCCGTAACCATCGCCGATCGGTATCACATACTAGAAATTAACGAGGTATCAGCCCAATTAGGAGACAACAAAATATTATATGAGTTTAAACGACTCCCTTTTGGTCTAAAAAACGCTCCAGACATACTGAGGCAGCATATAGGAAAAATCTGCTATGTCTACATAGACGATATAGTGGTGATCAGCAAAGACGAAAAATCCCATTTAGATCACCTCGATACAATATTCCATACGCTCCACGAAGCGAACATAAAATGCCAAATAGACAAGTGCGAATTTTTAAAAACCAAGGTAGAATTCTTAGGTTTTGTTATTTCCGACAAAGGCATAGAAACAAAAAAAAAAAAAGTAGAAGCTATTGCCAACTATCCACCACCCAACACGCTTAAACAACTTCGGTCATTTCTTGGCCTATCCGGCTACTATCGCCGTTTCATCAAAGATTATGCGAAATTAGCAAAACCTCTCACCTTGTTGTTACGCGGCGGGGACGGCAGAATATCGAAGCAAGCTTGAAATAAGATATCAATAAAATTAGATTCCGTTGCCCTCGAGGCATTTAACAAGTTGAAAAATTCACTAATATCAGATGTTATTCTCAAATATCCCGACTTCAAAAAAGACTTTTACCTGACTACCGCTATCACGCGATCGGTGCAGTTCTATGCCAAAATGGACACCCTATTTCCTTCCTATCCAGAACGTTGTGTAAAGCAGAAGAAAATTACGCAACAACAAAGAAATGTTAGCTATTGTTTGGGCTCTAAAGTCCCTTAAAAATTATCTTTACGGGAATTCTAAAGTAAAAAATATTACCCACCTTCCATAGACACTACATTGCAAAAGAGCAATTCTCAGAAACTAACCTTATTAGCTTCCTAAAAAAATATTTAAGCCCATCCGTCATAAACGGAATTCTCACAACAGAAGATATTATGGGCAAGCTACAAAATATCTTCCCGTCTCACCTCAATACTTTCAAAATACGATATTGCCAAAACAGAATTATAGACTTAGAAAAAGACTCAGATCAAGAGGAAGAAATATTAAAAACGCACAATAGGGCACATAGAAACGCATATAAAAACCAAAAACAGATCGCGGAAAAGTACTACTTTCCAAGAATGAAAAATTACAAATATAGTAAAACAATGTAGGGTCTGCAAAGAAGAAAAATACGATAGACGACCAACAAACCCAAATTTAAGAGAAACACCGATACCCGAGTATCCGGGGCACATCATTCACATAGATATTTATTCTACCAAAAAACACCTCGTGCTCACTGCAATAGACAAATTCTCAAAGCTTGCGCAATGTAGAATTATTAAATCTAAAGCTATAGAAGGTATCAGACAACCATTACACGAAATACTTTTTTACTATGGAGTACCAAAATTTGTAGTAGTAGATTACAAAAAATCATATAAGAGTTCAGTAAACGGACAGATAGAACGACTACACTCCACCCTATCAGAAATAATGAGATGTCTTAAAAGAGAAGGCAAAGATAGAAACTTCGCAGACCTCCTGCATAGAGCTATTTACGAGTATAACAATTCCATACATTCAGTCACTAAACAACGCCCACTAGATATTTTCTTTGGCAGAAAGACTACCGCAGACCCCGATCAATACCAACAGGCACGTAAAAATAACATAACAAAATTAAAAGAACAACAGATCAAGGACCTAAAATATAATAACCAATCTAGAAACACTATACAAACCTACAAAACTGGACAGACAATTTACGTAAAAATCAACACACGATTAGGATCTAAACTTTCCTCCAGGTACAAAAAAGAAATAGTTAAAGAAGACAACGACACAACTATAAAGACAGAATCAGGAAAAGTAGTACACAAAAGCAACATTAAAAATGATTTTTCTCTACAGGATGCTGTGAGTAATCCCAATACAGGCACGAGTGGAAATAACTAACTATACGAATAGTCACATACTCACCCTTCATATCGGATTAGGTAAAATAACTAATTCTTCGACTAGAATAATTCATCAGATAGACGTAATACAACTTCAAAAAGCATTGGACAAACTTGAAAATCATATAGACACCGAATTAAAATCATCTGATTTATATCATACTTTACATTTCGAAATAGAACAGTCAAAATCAATCTTTCACTCTTTATTGTATCCAAATAAAACTTGACACACAAGATCCATAAATGCTTTAGACACAGCCTGGAAATTCGTGGCTGGCTCTCCTGACCATGATGACTTAATTGCAATAGAAAATAATCTAAGTAACCTCATTCAGAATACTAACCAACAAACCATCATCAATACACAATTTCAACAACGAATAAATAATCTAACTCAAATCAGCAACATATTAACCAACGCCATCCAGAAATGTTCATACCCTACTAACAATCTCGATACTAACATACAAATACAAACCCGTCTGGTTAAAGAGGAAATAACAAATATAAAATACGCCATACAATGGGCAAAATTCAATATAATAAACAGCATCCTCATGAATGACAAAGATCTAGACTTAATACAAAAACAAATTAATAAAACCGAAATAGATCTGACAATTAAAGAGATGCTAGAATTGGCTGACGTATCCGTCTTACAGAATAATACTATAATTCTATATATTGTCAAAATTCCTAATCTCGAGAATGTAAAATACGAGAATATCATTATAAGACCAATAGTTAAAGATAATACAATTGTAAACTTTCAGTTTAAAGAAATTTTCAAATATAAAGACACAATGCTAGGATTAAGAAATAACTGTAAAACTTATAATAACATAAAAATCTGTAATCAACAAGTAAGAAAGCTCTTGTCGGCGGTACCCGACTAGGAGATCCCCTGAACCCTTCGAAGAGCCCATACTCCAAAAATTCTATGCTTATTTTACATATACATATATACAAGCAATACATGCACACACACATACACATATACACATGCGCATAAGCACACGCTCTGCTGACTGCGCAGTTAGCGCAGCGACTGAGCGTGGCCTGCGCTAATAGGCTTTACTATGGGAAATGAAATGTTTAATAACTTCTTTTGTAGATGGACATTCTTAATCAAACTTTAACAGCGTGATTATGTCATTTATATGTGTATATTTTCCAAAGCACTAGTCTCTAGTATTTGAAATATTTGGAAGGAAGCGAAGGAAAGGGGGGATGGTATCCAAAATGTGATAGAAATCAGAATTGTATAAACTCCACATTATACTAAATACAAAATTTGGAGACTCTAGCTCTAAAGATGTGGGAGATATAAATTTATAACTGCATTTCGATAACGTTTTAAATCGATAACTTTTAAACGATCAAATGTATCGATTTTTTGAAACAAACTCGATCTGCGCGTGCTATACACAGATCTACATAAAAAATTTAAAGTCTGTAGCTGTAATAGATTCTAAGATCGACGCGTTCACAAAGAGCGTAGATATATCCGTCATAGCTTTTTGATCTTGGGTTGTCAACACGAGTATATATACCAAATTTCAAGTCTCTAGCGTTCATAGTGCTTAAAATATTACAGAATTTGAAAAATCACAATATAGTCAGATCCGATTTGCCACGCCCCTAGTAGGCGTGGACATAAAGTTTATCCAAATTGCAGCTCTCTAGCACTTCTAGAAGTAGTGTTTCTGAGATATCGGAAAATGCATTTTCCGATTTACCACGCCCCTAGTGGGCGTATCGGGAAAATCTTGACACTTTATAATTCGAGGGTATACATGAGTATATATTCCAAATTTCAACTCTCTAGCTTTAAAACTGTGCAAATGGTTTGCGTTCATACATTGCACAAAACCAATATACTCATTTCACTTTGTGAATGAGTATAAAAAGATGTAATAGATTTAAGATATGATGATTGTATACCGAAGTTAATGTTAGGGAAAAATTCAACATGCGACTACAGCAACGCAGACCACATCGAGAGCTTGGAAGAAATCCAAGAAGATACAATACTGCTTAACAACTTCCAAGACAGAATAAAGTGGGAAGACACAAACGAAATAGTCCGGGGCACTTTTTTTATAAAATACCACAACTGCTCTATCACGATTGATGACCGAGTATTCTCCAACACAGAAGAAACACAAATCAACCCCAGAACCCCTATAATTCAAATGTCGGTATCGGAGGCATTAGACATTCTTCAGATAAATAACACCAAGCATCTAAGTTTGCTACAGACTCATTCCGCTACCAACAGCATTGGTTTACTGGCATTGCTTGCAGGTTTTGCAATAATGATAGTGTTAGTCTCAAAAACGCGAGCTAACAAGAAAGAAGTGATCTTACAAATACTTCTGAAATTCCAAATACCGTCAATCGCCCAATTGCCAGCACCTCCGAAAATCTTCCAAATCTTCAATTCACCAATATCCCATTTTTCTGACAATGAGGATAACTGTCAAACTGAGGGTGGAAGAGTTAACGTAAAAAAAATCAAAAGCAGTTCAGTGCCCTACGGTCTGCACTGCATCCGCTCCAAGCAGCAAAACAATTCTTAGGAATTGTGGTTGCGAGAACAATACGCGCAACCGCTGGCGCGTCCGCTGTCGTTGATATTTAAGCCACCAAATTTTGTAATAAAAACTTAGTTTCACTTTAATATCCGAATAAAAAAATCCCTTCGCTGCGACAATGAAATTTATTTAAAACGTTTTTTAACTTACATGCATAACAGGCATTCTAAATCAAATATCAACCGAATGCAAATACACAACAAGTAAGAGTGCTTGTGAGACACACACACACATACACACACATGCATACGCACGCACGCATAAGCACGCGCTCTGCTGACTGCGCAGCTGACGCAGCGACTGCGCTCGGGCTGCAATATACCTATTGTATGGGAAATTAAATGTGAAATAACTTTTTTTGTGGATAGACTTTCGTAATCAAACTTTTACAGCGTGATAATGTCATTCATATGTGTGTATTTGCCAAAGCACAAGTCTCTAGTATTTGAAATACGAATTTTTCGAATTGGGGGCGAAAGAGGCGTGGCATCCAAAATTCAAAAATTACAAAATCTCCGCATTCATCACACGGATCTACACAGTAAATTTTGAGTCTCTAGCTCTTACGGTATGCTTAACCGAAGAAAATTTATCGATTTTTATCGATAATAAGGAAACGGGATGAGTTATCGAAAATCTAAAAAAAACTCGTACTGCGTAGGCTGTAGACGAGTATTTTCTGAAAATTTCAGATCTCTAGCTTTTGTGGTTTACGAGATCGCTGCGTTCATACGGACGGACGGACGGACGGACAGACGGACAGGGCTATTTCAACTCATGGGGGTCTGCCATGTCTCCTTCTGCCTGGTACATACATTTTCACAAAAACATTATACCCTGATTCCCCATTTTCAATGGGTTCAGGGTATAAAAATTGTGTGTTTGCACTTAAGTTGCAAATAAACTTAAACAACAACAACAATTCGCTCGATTTAAAGAATTTGCTCAGTGCCCCCACATCGCTTCGCTCTCACATCGTTCTCACATCGCTTCGCTCTACATTCGCCACGATTCTACTTAGTTTTCAAGGCCACGACGATAAAAACAGAAATGAAACTCATGTGAGTGAACTGCTTAAATTATATCATTCCTTGCCATAATAAAGAAATAAAATATAATTAAATTGTGTTTTGTGTTGATCAAGCGGGTAAAAATTTATACCCTGAAATAAAAACATTTAAAGAAAATACAAAAGCCGATGAAACAAAAATGGATCCTACAGATTTTTATGGAGACGGCAGCGCAATCGGCACTTGCCTATCAGGGGAAACGTTTTGAGGAAAAATATGAAGCTATTCGCGCAGAAATGCAGACATTAAAGGTTTCAACAAACAAAAGTGAATTAGTAGATTATCAGACAGTGAAAGTTGTCGTGGGTATAAGGTGCGATGAGCCTCTTGACGTGGTTAAAACTTTGGCTGAATTCGATTGCAAACAAAGCGAGTATGCTGCTTAGCGGGAGGCCGCAAACGCAGCATATTTGATATTCAAACCTCATGATGGTAGCTCTAAACATTACTAGGCAGTTTATATTATAGGAAATAACACCAGAGGTTCAGCAAGTGCTACTCTGTCATCTTATAATACTCTGTCATCTTTGTATAAAACACGTGTTTTACTACAAAAACATAGTGTTCTTCGACAGAGTGAGTTACCTTTGTTAGAATACTATGATCAGGTTGAAAGAATTTTGAACCTTTTAACAAACAAAACAATAATGACACATGACTCTGCATCAGCAGCTGTCCTGAATGAACAATTCCGGAGTGATGCACTTCACTCCTTTGTCACTGGTCTTAGGAAATCCTTAAAGTCCGTCGTATTTCCAGCTCAACCTGAAACTTTACAGGACGCTTTGCCGTTGGTCCAAGAGGCCGAAGTTAGCAGCGAATATTCCAAATTTGCTGAAAGTTTCGCTAAGAACAATGAGGAGAAATTACAAAGACCTATTCAAAAACCACACCCTCGTTATCAGAATAATGATAACAATAACGGTCAAGAGAAAATTTCACAGTCTAACAAAAACCAAAATGGTAATAATTAGGATAGAGCGAATTCACAATCGAACTCGCAACAGAATTCCTCAAAACAACGGTTCCAAGCTCAAGAACAACAGTCTCAAGCTCAAGAACCAATAGATGTTGACCCATCGGTGTCGCGCTTTCATCAACCGACAAACTTTAAAAGAAAATCCAATTCAACTCAGAGTCATCATAATGTAAATTACACACAAGGTAATAGTAATAATGATAATGATTACCGGTCCCTTGCTGAAGAAAGTGCTTAAGCTTATGAGGATGATGTATCCCAAGATAATTCGTGATTTTTAAGGAATACATCCTTCCTCCCTTACATCGAAGCGGATATAGGAGGCGGCCTCTTGCTCAGATTGGTAATCAATACTGGAGCATCAAAAAATTATATTAAGCCCTTGCCCGACTTAAAAACATTATTCCTGTCAAAAAACCATTTCAAGTTAAATCTATTCATGAAAAATATTCTCGTCTCTGAGGATGTTATGTTAGGATACCCTGACTTTCAAAATCGATTCGACCTAACAACCGACGCCTCAGCACATGTTCTAGGCTCAGTTTTGTCTCAGGACGGTCGTCCCATCACAATGATTTTAAGAACATTGCGGGACAAAGAAGCAGATTTCGCTACAAATGAGCGAGAATTGTTAGCAATAGTTTGGGCTCTTAAGAACCTCCGGAATTACCATTGCGGAGTTATAGATCTCAACATCTATACGGACCATCAGCTCCTGACTTTCGCGGTATCGGACCGAAATAAAAATGTTAAGATAAAACGCTGGAAAGCCTTTATTGACGAGCACAGTGCTAATTTAATTTACAATGTTAACGCACTGGACTCTGCTTCCCAATCCTCAGACATGGCTACTATTCATAGCGAAGAATCTCTGACCTACAACGGATAAACCAGTCAATTGCTTTAGAAATCAGATCGTAATCCTAGAATCTGATTCCTCCTCTGTAAAGACGCTCATTTTCTTTCAGGACAAAACCAGACATGTCATACAAGTCTCGGATAGAAACACGCTTCGACAAACATTACAAGATGTAGTGAATGAAGATGTAGTAAATGGTATTTACTGCGAACTACCAATACTTGCTTTTATCTAACTCAAGCTGATCGAGCTTTTCCCGTCAACAACATTTCGATACTCTAAGTATCTGGTAACGGACATTCCTGACAAAGCAGAGAAAAAGGAGATAGTAATGGTCGAGCATAACAGAGCTCAGATTTGCTCAAGATCCATCGTTGATATAAAGAATCCAATATTGCAACTCTTAAATTTATTCCCTAATCTAAAAACCATTTACTGCGACAATGAGAGATCTCTCGCTCCATGCTTTCCAAATTTATCATTCACACATGGTTTCCAACTGAACATTATTATTTTCTGCCATTGTCTTTGCGCAGCGAGTTTCGATCGCACTCGAATCCAGAACACAATTGACTTTCGTCAGTCTCTATATATATAAATATATATGATATATATATATATATGTCATAGCACGAATATATTATGATGATATGCTGTGGAGTAACAGCATAGTCCAACAGTTGAGCCTTATTGCTGCAGTAGTGCTGGTAAAGAGCTGAGAGCTTGTGCAGAGTTGCACGGAAAGTATTAAACAAGTTGCCAGCACGCTCCTTAGTATAGTCAAGTTGGCACGAGAGATAGCAAATATAGCTGCTGCTGAACATGGTCCCGGGTGTTGTTGAGTGAGAGTGAGATGGCATATAGGCCATTCGAACAGGGTCGTGATGGTTGTGGAATGGATGGTTGTGTGACGTTGTAGAGCGCAGCTAAGGATTTCCCTAAAAATAATGGAGCCCGAACTATCTCAGACATATATATATATATATATATATATATATATATATATATACATATTTATATATATATATATATAGACTTATATATGTGTATATAGTTAAACACCCTGTATGTCAAAGCCTCAACAGAAATTATTTACACAAGCAGCAACTTAGCCAAAACAACATAAGTTGCGCAAGCTTACCAAACCATTATCGGTAATTCACCGTGGGACCGGCGAAGGTAATCGAACACCCAAAAGTTATTGACCACTAGGCACAGGCCACAGCGGGTAATGAAGGTACAGAGGCGAAGCCACGTGCGCTGACTGCGCAATCTTTAGTCCAACGATCGTGGGACCAGCGCATGCAATATGATACTAATTAATAAAATGCAAATCCAACAGTAGTTGCATCAACCAATGGCAAACACCAACCAATGGCAGCAAGGCACGACAGCAGAATATAGGTCTTATTAAGAATTGTCAAACATAATTAAGGTAGTTCTAATCCAACTCAAGGAAATAATAAACGTTTTTTTTTAACAAAAAACTGAATAAATTTCTAATTGACGCCCGAGCAGGGATCAGCCACATAAAAAGTTACGCGTCGACAAATATAGTACCTACACAGTAGCTACTGTTCGCAAAAGTGCCTGTAAATCCCAGCTACAAAGTGAACGCGACAACTGTGATAAGAGCATTCGAACGAATCTCCAAAAATAAAAAACTAATAAACTAGTAAATTAATTAATTATGAATTAATCAATTAATTAAATGATATTTAATTAATTGAAAATGGCTTATATTTCCAAAAATAGTTATTTAAAAATTTCAACGTAATTTAATAAAATGATAAAATAAATAAATAAATTAATCAAATTATAAATCAAATTATTATATTACCAGAAAAACAAGTTGAAACAAGTAAGAAAGCTTTAGTCGGGAGTACCCGACTAGGAGATCCACTGAACCCTGCGAAGAGCCTATATTCCAAACGTTCTACACTTCTCTTAATATGTATACATTACGAGCAACACATTGTAACGAGCCTCGGTTTATCCCGAGTTTTAAGCCGGCCCGAACTCAGCCGACTGTGTGTTCGTGCCAACAAATTTGTATGTAGCACCTTGCGATAAATTATAAGTCAGTGTTTTATGGTTTGAGATTCGTTTATGTTCTCTCACTTATTTTGAGGCTTATTTACATGTTATATGTCTACACAAATCTAACGCTTAGTAAAGCACACCTTTACACAGGATCGCAAGTAGACGTTTTAACGCACTCTGGCGAATGGTACTGCACTCTAGGGTCTCCAAGGATCCGCTTGAGCACTTCAGGTGACGCCAGCATCCACACTGTATACTCCGGCGGTTCGCTCGGATACTACAGTGACTCCTACAGCTGGATTCGCTCACAAGCACACCTTGAGATCTTCGCAAGCTGCAGTCACCACTCTTTCGCAAAGCTACGCAAACGTTACCTCTACTCCTGCTCCAGGATCCGCCACTATGAAATAGATTTGGCCGTGCTGCACCTGGTTGTCCTGGTTGGTGGCAGCTGATGTCCTTCCTGTGTCCTTCGCGTTGGTCCTATGTCCTCAATAGGCGTCTGGGATTTCCCTCGTAGATATCCTTTTTCCACGATGTCTTTCCTCTTGAAGTCCTTGGAAGCGATGTCCTTCCAAAATCACTTCTCCTTGGCTGATCACTTCTTCACTCGCGTTTCGTTCCTTCGGCACTTTCACTTTACTCTTCACTTTGCTCGTTTTTGACTGTCCCCGTGCCGAGTTGCGGGTACCTTTTGATAACACCGGCGCGGGCCCTGCTTCGCGCTATAATGGCGTCAGCTCGGCTCTGGAGCGGGGCCTGTCTGCCGCTCGTGTTCACAATAACGGCAGCATCGCCCAAATCTGCTTGGCAGCCTCTCTTCGGCCAAAGCACCGTTATTGGCACACGAGTGAAAGCATACACTACTTTCTCGGCGCCACAAACGGTACTTCGGCCAACGATCGCCGATGATTGACGTGTGAGCGACGCAGCAAATACATACACTACGTACCCGTCTATATTGTTCCTCACACTCCCCTCTTCCTTCGGGAAACACGAAGCCTTCGTGTTAACATTGGCCCCGGGTCTCCAATTTGGCGCTCCCTTTTTGTACTGTTTGCCTCTCCTCAGCAAGCAGTTCGCCGCACTCATCCAGCTGCAAGCAGTGCAGCGCACAGGGCCGCTGTTAACACTCTGTTGTTAACAGCGAGCCGCTACTACGCAACTCTGCCTACAGCTGATCGCTCCAGCCTCCAGCAACTCTGTGCGCTGCGGGTAAGTGGCTGAAACGTGTTAGCGAATTTTAGCAACAATTTACCAACTTTTCTTCCAATTCCAGATAGCGCGATCCTCTTTATGTAGCCCTTTTCATGGACCGGGTTGTTTCCTCTGGCCACGCCGCCGCTGAAGAAAAATACCCGTTTCATACTGCTTTGCCTGCCTGCTACTTCTCTGGCCGCCGATGCTCCTCTGGCCGCTGCTGGTAACTGCAACTGGGCTTTGTTGATGAATTCTCCTACGATAGACGACGTTCGAGGCTGGTTCCGGCGCGCCGATACTTTGACGCGTTGAGAAATCCGACTCACTCCTCATTCGCGCACAGCTACAGCACAGTCGCTGTCCTTCCGACCCCCAAGCCCCGACGGCCGAGAAATCCAGCTACGTAGCAGAAGTCTATAGAGTTGAATTTCCACAAAAGCCCTGCTCGTATGCATGCGTGCCCTTTTATACCCTCTGATGTAGCGCTGCCGCCAGCGGAGTGTCGGAAATGAACGGATCCTGCACCAGCTAGTTCTCTCACTCTCTACAGGACACGCTCTTCCAACACTCTGGCCTTATTGCTGAATGCGGGGAATTGTTGTTATGTTATGTTATATGAGTGCCCTATAATGTTGTTGCCTATAGTATACACATAGCTATGTGTATTCGCTCCCTTATTTTTATACTCATTCACAAAGTGAAATGAGTATATTGGTTTTGTGCAATGTCCGTCACGCTGTCCGTCCGTCTGTCCGTCTGTCCGTCACAGTTTTAAGGATAGAGAGTTGAAATTTGGAATATATACTCGTGTATACCCTCGAATTATAAAGTGTCAAGATTTTCCCGATATGCCCACTAGGGGCGTGGCAAATCGGAAAATGCATTTTCCGATATCTCAGAAACACTACTTCTAGAAATGCTAGAGAGTTGCAATTTGGAATGTAGACTCGTGTTGACAACTCAAGATGAAAAAGCTATGGCGGATATATCTACGCCCATTGGGAGCGTGGCAAATCGGGTAAAACTGCATCTTCTACAGTTTTAGAGCTAGAACGCCCAAATTTGGCACGTAGGTTACTGCTATGATTCTATGAAGATCGACCAAAAAGCTATACATCCACGCCTACTAGGGGCGTGGCAAATCGGATCTGACTCTATAGTGAGTTTTCAAGTTCTGTAATATTTTGAGCACTATGAATGCTAGAGACTTGAAACTTGGTATATATATACTCGGGTTGACAATATAAGATGAAAAAGATATGGCGGATATATCTACGCCCATAGGGGGCGTGACAAACCTCAAAAGTTTGTAGCTCCTACAGTTTTAGAGCTAGAAGCTTCAAAATTAGATGGTTGAGTTACTAATGAGCTCCTCTATCGATGCTTTGAAAATAATTTTTACGCCCCTTTTGGGGCATGCCCCATAAGGGGCAAATTTCACAGTTACGTTACCCTTTACTACTTCTAAGAACTGGCCAAAAATTATATATCTACGTCCACTGGGGGCGTGGCAAATCGGGAAAAAATGTATGATTTTCCGATTCTCAGTGAGAAAATCAAAATTTTATGACGATATTACTGCTGATCTCTTTTATTGATTTCCAAAAAATTTTATATGTGCAAACCAATTGTGGGCGTGGCAATGGGCGTGATCTGTGCGGGTGTGAATGAGTATTCCGCAGTCGGTAGCGCCCGACTGCAACGTTCTTACTTGTTTTTTATAAACTGGCAGTCAACTCACCCGATTCTGCTCCGTTTATCTGCCTCTGAACAGCAGATAGCCGGGGAGATCAAACTGACCATCGTATATGGCCCTCCATATCGTGGGGCCAGTATCGCTGCGAATCCATCCACGGCATTGGACAAGTGGCGTTCCTTAGCCCACACATTGTCCCCTACGGACGGCTTCCACTGCCGCCGCCTAAGATTGTAGTGCCGCGCTTGATACTGAGCAGCTTTCTCCAGACTGCGTCGCACAACCTGGAACATCTCGACCATTTTGGTTGATCGCTCCACCGGACTCTGTTCCTCTTAGCCTGTTTCCACTGTTTGTGCGTCCAACACAGATTTTGGAAATCTTGGCTCACTTCCTTGCTTGAGGAAGGCTGCCGTATAGCCTGTTGACGCCGAGGCGTTGCCAGTGTCAACTCCGGTAACGCCTCGTCCCAACACCTCTGATCGCTGCCCGCAAATTGCGCGATCATGGTCTTCACCGTGCGATTCGCCCTTTCGGTGGGACTTTCCTGGGGCGTGTTTGGCGCTGTCAGCTGGTGGTGTACGCCCAGCTTGTCCAGGAACACCTTGAATGCGCGACTCTGAGACAACTGAGTGCCATTGTCGGTAATGAGTGCCTTTGGCACGCCAAATAATGACAATATCCTCTCTCGGAACGCCTTTTGGAGCGCCGCCATGTTTGCGCTTCTCAATGGCACCATCTCCGTCAATTTCGAGAAGCGATCGATGAAAACCAAAAGCATCGTGTTGCCATGCTTGGACCTGGGCAAAATCAGCGCACACCGTTGACAATGGTTCCTCGGGGATCTGGGTCAGCATCTGCCCTGCTGCTTGGAGTTGACTGGGTTTGTAGCGCTGGCACAGCTCACACCGCTGCACGTATGTACGCATGTCGCGATACATACCCGGCCAGTAGTATCTCGCGGCCACCCTAGCAATTGTTTTCCGGCTCCCAAGGTGACCAGCGTTGGCTGCGTCGTGGTTCTCCTCTAGAACTTGTTTGCGCTCCTCTGTCGGCACACACAATTTCCACGCAGCCACATCATCGTGACCGGCTTGGTGCGGAATGTGTCTATACAAACTTCCAGCCCCTTCTCTATAGTCCGGGAACTTCTTTGGGTTTCCGCGCAGATCCTGGCGAAGCTTGACAATCCAGCGACATCCTGTCCCAGCTGCCTTGTCCTTGCTCGTCACCAAGCCGCATGGCTCAATCGAGTTGAGCCACTTCAGTGCCATATGATCCGTTACCACAATAAAATGGTAGCCTTCCAGATATGGCCTCAGCTCCCGGTTGAACCAGATAATGTCCAGACACTCCTTCTCTGATGCAAAATAATTCCACTCTGCACTATTCAGGGTTCGGCTGGCAAACGAGATCACACACTCTCCATCCTCAGAGGCCTGCGTCAAGATTGCCCCAAGTCCATAATTGCTCGCGTCCGTTTGCAGGCAGAAAGGCTTTGAGAAATCTGGGCACGCCAAGACCGGTGACTCCGTCAACTTGGCCTTTACTGTCTCAAAAGCCCTCTGACGCTCCTCTGTCCACTCGTATTTTGGGCCCTTTTTCAGCAGGGCATTGAGCGGATGCACTGTGGTTGCAAAATCTGGCACAAAACGACGGTACCATGACGCCACTCCAACGTATTTACGCAATTCTTACACGTTGGATGGCGGCTTCAACTCCGCAATTGCGGCCACTTTCTCCGGTTCCGTCACCTTATGAACCAGATATTTCAGCTCCTTCTTAAAGAAATCGCATTTTTCGATGTTGATCCTTAAGTTGGCCGCTCGTAGCCGCCGGAATACCTTCCGCAGGTTGTCCATGTGCTCCTTGCGCATTTTTGCAATGACGATGATGTCATCCAGGTAGGCAAAGACATGCGGCATCATTTCTGGGCCAATAACTTGGTCCAGCGCTCGCAGAAATGTTGCCGGCGCCGAATGAAGCCCGAACGGCATCACCTTCCATTGGAACAGCCCTTTTCCTGGGACTGTGAACGCTGTCAATGGCCGGCTGGATTTCTCCATCGGTATCTGGCAATACTCATCCTTCAGATCCAGGTTAATGTATCGAGCCTCTCGCAGCTGATCCAAAATGTGGTGCCCCCGCGGCAGCGGATATGTATATTTCCCTGTCTTCTTCTTAACTATCACGACTGACGCGCTGTGAGGACTCTTGGAAGGCTCGATTCAGCCTTTAGCCAGCATTTTTGGATTTTCGGGGAAATAACGCTGCTTCGTGATCCGATGCTCCGTGATCATTGTGGTGCCCTTAACGTCCTGAAACTTCGCCATTTCCCTCCAAAGGAACCTATCCACCTCCTCATCCTCATGGAGTGACTGTTGAAGCTCCGGACTCGCCTCCATTGGCATCTGTGGTCTCACCTCCGTGCTGCTGACAGCCACTGACAGCCTCTCCCCCAGCTGTTCACCTGGTTGCGGATTTCTCAGCTTGATCCTCGGCTCTAAGCCACCGCACTCCAATGCGATGCCCATGCAGGCCAAGAAATCCCAGATCGTCGATCACGTCTGGCAGCACCAGCAACAATATGTGGACCTGCTGACACAGCCTGATCCTTGTCTCCGGTTGTGAGTCCACCTGACTGCAACTGCCGTCTGCCAGCCTTACGCGTCTTCGTGTGGCGCGCCTCACGCTCACTCCTCGGAGCCTGTTGGCCAGCATTTCGCTCACGAAGCTGCTGGTGGCTCCAGTATCGACCACAATCATCCAGAAGACTACCCACTAGTGTCTGGGGCCTCCGTGATGCTGCTCCCGCTCGCCTCTGGATGGCGGGTGCGACTGGCCGTTTCCCGACTGGCAACAAATTGCTGTTCGCATGCCATTGCGCCCTAATTGCCAGCAAAACTCCAATCGTTCGTTGCGGCACTCAATGGAGTAGTGGCCCTCTTGGCCACATATCCGGCATGCCCTGGCGGGGTTCTGGACATGTGTCCTTGGCCCTGCTGTGCATGTCCTTGGCGCGGGTCGAGGTCTCGTCTTCTCAACGGCCATGCTCCGATGATATTCCTCATCATCCGGGCTCGCAGCGTCGTCCATGGCCATCAGCCGCGTCCTTTCCAGATCCTCGAACTCGTTCAATAGCAGCATCAGCTCCGTCAGGCTACGGAACTGATTTGAACGAGCAAATGCGCGCAGATCGGGCAAACTATCGTTGTAAATAGTTTTTAGTTCACGCTCCGCCGCATAGCGTAATGGCCGCATCAAGGTTTGCATCTCCACCATGTAAACCTTGAAGAGTTCGCCAACCATCTGCCTCCGTCGCGCAAACTCGGGGTGTGGATGTTATCGTGACCCACTCGCCGAACTGCCTCCGCATTGCGTCCAGAGTGCCAGTCAGACTTACGCCGAACTCGATCCCGTAACGCACAACATCATCCTTTTAGAGATTATACACCCAAGCTCGCACCATTTTTATACCCTGAACCCATTAAAAATGGGAAATCAGGGTATAATGCTAATATATTCTTGATCAGCTCGACGAACTGAGTCGATATAGCCATGTCCGTCTGTCCGTATGTGTGAACGCGTCGATCTCAGAATCTAGAAGAGCAAGAGACTTGCAATTTTTTTTTATGTAGATCCGTGTATAGCACGCGCATGTCGAGTTTGTATCAAAAAATCGATGAATTTGATCGTTTTAAAGTTATCGATTTAACGTATCGAAATTCAGTTATAAATTTTTGTCTCCCACATCTTTAGAGCTAGAGTCTCCAAATTTTGAAATCCGTATATCAAATACTAGACTTGTGTTTGGAATATAGGCTCTGCGCAGGGTTCAGGGGATCTCCTAGTCGGGTACCCCCGACTAGAGCTTTCTTACTTGTTATACTCTGACTCGTAATTATAGCAGGGCCCCACATTAACGAACCTCGGTTTGTCCCGAGTTTTAAGCCGGGCCGATCTCAGCCGACTGTGTGTTCGTGCCAATAAATTTATTTGTAGAGCCTTGCGATAATTTATAAGTCAGTGTTTAAAGGTTTGAGATTCGTTTATAGTCTCTCACTTATTTAAGTGTAATTTACACTTTATCTATTTTGTAAATCTAACGCTTAGCAAATGCACACCTTTACACAGGATCGCAGGTAGACGTTTTAGCGCACTCTTTCTATCTGAATGTTACTGAACTCTTGAGTCTCCAAGGGTCCGCTTGACCACTCCAGGTGACGCCAGGATTCTCACTGTATGCTCCGGCGGTTCGCTCGGATACTACAGTGACTCCTACAGCTGGATTCGCTCACAAGCACACCTGAGATCTTCTCAAGCTACAGCCACCACTCTTTCGCCCCTGCACCAATGTCCTGGTTGGTGGCAGCTGATGTCCTTCCTGTGTCCTTCGCGTAGAGCCTATGTCCTCAATAGGCGTCTGGGATATCCCTCCTAGATATCTTTTCCCACGATGTCCTTCCAATTGAAGTCCTTAGTAGCGATGTCCTTCCGATATCACAGCTCCTTTGGCTGAGCACTTCTGTGGTCTGCGGCCTGTCTGCCGCTCGTGTCCACTGTAACGGCAGCATCACGTGATTTAGCGCGACGCCAAATCTGCTTGGCAGCCTCTCTTCGGCCAAGCATACACTACTTTCTCGGCGCCACAAACGGTACTTCGGCCAACGATCGCCGATGATTGACGTGTGAGCGACGCGAGCCAATCGCTGAATACATAAGAGCGATAGAGACAGACTAAGTCGGACTCTGACTCCTTTCCATTCGCGAGGGCCGCTCCTATCGTACTCGCGTCGCTGTGTGGAACAATACATGCAGGCACACATATATGCATAGTGCACAGCAAAAACATGCACTCATACATATACTACGTGCCCGTTTATATTGTTCCTATATTGTGTGAACCTATAAGAGCTAGAGACTTGAAACGGGCAAATCGACTTTATTTCAAAAAATCGATAATATTTTTTTATTTTTTTTATTAAGTTATATCTCGTACATCTTTGTAGCTAGGGTCTCAAAATTTTTGCATTCAGTTTCATTAGTATTTTATACAATTTTGATTTTTGTAATTTTTTGGATACCGTCCCCCCTTCCCAGCCCTTTCCACCAAATTTTTAAAATCCGCATATCAAATACTACAGACTTGTGCTTTCGCAAATTTACACATATAAATGACATAATCACGCTCTGAAAGTTTGATTAAGAAAGTCCATCTACAAAAGAAGTTATTTATTATTTATTTCCCAGAGTAAAGCCTATGAGAGGAGCTGATCAGTAATCAGACTATTCAGCTGGACTAGTCTTCACTTATTTTATCTTCACTGGCACCACTTTTTATTTATTATATAAAACGACAACACTTAAACGTCTGTCTTTGTCAACTGTCTTTAATATCATAATCGCTGTGGATTAGCGATTGTCTGTACTAACATTAAGCAGAGCTTTTGTCTAAGCATAGCTGTACAATCACACGATCATAGTTTTTTTAATCGCTTCTGTTGACTTCGTTTAATGATTCGTCAAAAATATATATGCACAAATATGTATGTACGATTGGTGGTTTTCAACGTGAACAAGAATTTTTTGCAGTCGGTAGAGCCCGACTGCAACACTTTAACTGGTTTTATTTCGATTCATTTATAATAAGAATTAGTCGCAATCGCAATACTGTTGGAGCGACTTATGTTCTGAATATCTCTGCCTCGTACTTACTTCGGTGCTAACGGCCGTACTCCATTTGGTGACCAGATCTGTGATGGGGACTATTTCGGTGATAGCGAGCGAAGCGTCATCTAAGACTGTTCTGAATTCGGCTGTAGCTAAGAGTTGCCACCACTTTTGATCAGATTGGCGCTACATAGACTATCTCTGACACCAAAAAAAGCGTAGTTGTTGCTTTGGTCCACATAATTTGGGAGTGAGATCTATTGAGGATATGTTATTGTGATAGCGCATCACATCCCAGCAAGCTGTGTTGAACGCATTTTCCCCCGTGCCTCCATCGCGTACTTTGAATAGCGGCTGTTCCAAGGCCAAAGGCTTTACTCAAGTTATCCGCGGTTGGCCCAATCAATCCCGAATTTATTTTGGAACAGCCACCGGCGTTACTGATCGCACTTTCTAGCAGACCAGTTTCTTATAAGAAGATAAACAGCCTTGGGTAACAGTACCAGGTTTTGAGTCTTATACAACGGCTTGCGAGTGTAAATCCCTGCAGGCCCTGTGGCCGCGTTGGACTTAAGGACTTCTCGCAGATGACATCATTTCATCTCCTATGGTGAGAACAGTGTGTGCGCAGATTGCATCTTCATTAGATGATATAGAATCAGGTTCATGGATGGAGTTCGAACTATTTGAAAAGAGCGTTTCCACAATAGACTTTAGTTTAATACGGTCCGTAGGCTGCGCATGCTTGCCAGCGTATCCAGAAAACATTTTCGTTTGCTTGCCCGTATGGCCTTGTTTAGTTGTCATCTGACCTCCTGGTACCAACTGCTTTGCTGCGCGAGCTATCCTCCCTCGGACATGTTGCTAGCTTCTTCTTGCTTGATGTTAATACATCGAATTTAGTTTATCTGTTCATTCCACCAGTACATAGGCACTTGGTGTCGTTTAAACATCTTACGAGATTTCATGGTCGTGTTGCAAGCACTCTGTACCTGAGCTACCATTTGGTAAGCTCTGACCTCAGCGTTGCCAGTTGTGACCAGCTTCTCGCCACAAAGTTGGCGACTTGGCAGAGGTCGCAAGCCGCCAGCTATGATGGTTTTCTGGCATCTTGCATCTTGGTTTTCCAGCAACTTCACAATCACAGGCTGTCGAATCAGGCTGGCACTCTGTTGTGAAAGATCCTGAGCACCTATGCAGTGGTTCAGGTTAAGCTGTTTCTACAGCACTAACATTTTATTCTAAGGCTACATTCGGTACGAAGACCACTTAAGTCTGCCTGCGCACAGACCTCTTTTCAGGCGCAGAGGTTTTGTGTGACCATAGACCTGACACTCAAAACAGAGTTTAGGCTGATCAATAGCGCGAATGCAGCATACGATCCATTATATATGGACATTTGATATTTCGATCATAGCTCCGGCCTTTGCAACTGGGAGCACAACAGTAGCTCTTTGCTAAATGCTAGAAGCTTCGAAATTAGATAGTTGACTTAGCTCCCCTACCGATGACCCAAAAATTATTTTTAAGCCTCTTTGGGGGAGTGGCATTAAAAAAAAAAAAAACCCTGTAATTTCCTCATTTTTTAAAATTCAAAATTTCACCCTAGACTACTTCTAAGGACTGAGGGCGTGGTAAATCGGGAAGAACTCTATATCTATTACCGTTTCTCAGTGAGAATCTCAAAAATTTATGACGATGCTATCGTTGACCTCCTCTATTCATTTGCCAAAAATTATATTTATATATATATTAACCGATTGGGGGCGTAGCAAATCGGCAAAATCTATATCTTGCAATGGGTGTGATTTATGCGGCCATGAAAGAGTATTCTGCTGTCGGTAGCGCCCGATTGCAACGTTCTTGCTTATTATATTTAACACTGAACACATAAAAAGGTCTTATATAAGTAAAATAAGACTTATTTATTGGAATTTATTTTTATTTGCAACTCGTTTGGGTTGATCGAGAATAAACCTTAAACTGAAACTTAAAGTAACTTAAACGAGTGCCCAAAGCCGCCGCTGCCGGTGGGCAAGCCGGCAGAATATTGAGTCGGCGTTTCTTGCGAGCGTTCAACTCGCGGAGACGATGTTCCTTGTGAGCGACCAGACCGCTTGGGCGGGCGAGCATCGAATTTCATCTGCAACTCTGTTACGACCGGCACTGACCAATTGCGTTATTAACTCTTTCTGTCTCGCGCGTGTTAACTTCTCCCTGGGTAGATTGAAACCCGTCCTCGGGTTTCTCTTTAGTTGCTCTACGCCGGCATAATGCCCAGACGCCTATGATGAGGAGGAGAAGGGCGAAGAGGACCAGGCATCCAAGTGATCTTGATGACATCTCTGATCTAAGGTCCCTGATGTGGCGAAGGTTCTTCAGGCCTAGATCATGCAGGAATGGAAGGCTGAGATGTTCTTTGACAAGGGTGATATTCACCACTGCCGACACGGCAGGTTTCTTTTGAGGATGCCCCGGTGGCTTACATGCTGGGTGCCGTTCAGGGTGACATGTTCGTCGTAAGTAGTAATGAAGGTTCCTGTGACTGTTTGATCGGTCCCAGTGCTGTCCACCACACTTATTGGTGCGCCGCTGATGCCCTCATTGACTGTTGTTATGGTCTACAGATGCCCGGGGCGAGTGGTACATTGTGCGCCGGTGTCTTCTGTAATCGCTTGCAGAAGGTGGTGCTCACAGTGACAGCGCAGTCACGCACAACAAAGGTCTCTGTTCTTCTAAATCTAATATTACATTGTTATGTTGGACAGGGAAAATATATATTTTCTTACAATTAATTGTAGGCTTGGGGTACTTTATCAGGAAATACAATAATTCAGAATTTTGGAAAGCTTTAATGCAGGAAACTTGTAAAAGATCGGTTATGCTTATATTTGTGAGCTGATCATTTAGGAATTCATTTATATCAATGCTGTCCAAGATAAGTGGGCTAATTAAATTACTTATTCGAAGTGTTACGGAAAGAATTAAATCTTCGAGATTTGTAAAACCCTTCTATTTTTTGAGAGAGATTTTGAGATTTCGTTGAGTCTTGATTGGAATTTGTTATTGATTTAGATTTGTCTATTTTCTGAATCTATTAATTGACTTTGTTTAAATTTTATTTGCTCCCAATCATAAAAATCTGGGGTTTCTGGAATTACCTTACGGGCACAGCCTATCATATTAATACTACGTGCTTGCCTATGATGAAAATTCAGAGAAGCTACTAATGTGGCTATGTGTTGGAGTTACGTATCCGTCAACTATAGGTATGTAGTCCGCGTGTGAATAGTCGTTGAGTCTCAATCTTGCTCCTGTCAGAGCCACGGTCGTCATAATAAGAACTTAAAACAAGTAAGAACGTTGCAGTCGGGCGCTGCCGACTGCGGGATACTCATTCACACCCGCACAGATCACGCCCATTGCCACGCCCACAATTGGTTTGTACTTATATAATTTTTTGGAAATCAATAGAAGAGATCAGCAGTAATATCGTCATAAAATTTTGATTTTCTCACTGAGAATCGGAAAAACGTACAGTTTTTCCCGATTTGCCACGCCCCCAGTGGGCGTAGAAATATAATTTTTGGCCAGTTCTTAGAAGTAGTGAAGGGTAACGTAAATGTGAAATTTGGATACTTACACTCCAAAAATGCGAAAATTACAGGGTATTTTTAGCCGGGCATGCCCCATAAGGGGCGTAAAAATTATTTTCGAAGCATCGATAGAGGAGCTTATTAGTAACTCAACCATCCAAATTTGAAGCTTCTAGCTCTAAAACTGTAGGAGCTATAAGCTTTTGCGGTTTGTCACGCCCCCTATGGGCGTAGATATATCCGCCATATCTTTTTCATCTTGAGTTTTCAACTCGAGTATATATACCGAATTTCAAGTGTCTATCATCAATAGTGCTCAAAATATTACAGAATTTCAAAAATCACTATATAGTCAGATCCGATTTGCCACGCCCCTAGTAGGCGTGGATGTAGAGCTTTTTGGTCGATCTTCATTGAATCTAAACAGTAACCTACGTGCCAAATTTGGGCGTTCTGGCTTTAAAACTGTAGAAGATACAGTTTTACCCGATTTGCCACGCCCCCAATGGGCGTAGATATATCCGCCATTATTTTTTGATCTCAGGTTGTCAACACAAATCTACATTCCAAATCGCAACTGCCTAGCACTTCTAGGAGTAGTGTTTCTGAGATATCGGAAAATGCATTTTCCGATTTGCCACGCCCCTAGTGGGCGTATCGGGAAAATCTTGACACTTTATAATTCGAGGTTAAACACGAGTATATATTCCAAATTTCAACTCTCTAGCTTCAAAACTGTGCAAATGGATTGCGTTCATACGGACAGACGGACGGACAGCGTGACGGACATTGCACGAAACCAATATACTCATTTCACTTTGTGAATGAGTATAAATATCTTAACCTAGAGTAACAAGTAAGAAAGCTCTAGTCGGTGGTACCCGACTAAGAGATCCTCTGAACCCTGCGATGAGCCGATATTCCAAACATTCTATGCTTATTAACAACAAGCAGCACATGTACACACACACACACACATACGCACGCACGCATAAGCGAGCCCTCTGCTGACTGCGCAGTATACACAGCGACTGCGCTCGGGCTGCAGTAAGAGCAGTATTATGGGAAGTTAATTGTTGAATAAGTTCCTTTGTAGACGGACTTGCTTAATCAAACTTTTAGAGCGTGATGATGTCATTCATATATGTGTATGTGCCGAAGCACAAGTCTCTAGCACTTGAAATACGTTTTTTGCAAATTTTGGGCGAAAGGGGCGTGGCATCCAAAATATAACAGAAATCAAAATTGTATTAAACACACATGCAACCAAATACAAAATAAGTAGTCTCTAGCTATAAAGATGTAGGAGATATAATTTAATTACTGTATTTCGATTTTGTTTTTAATCGATAACATTAAAACGATAAAAGTTATCGAATTTTTGAAACAAATTCGATCTGCGCGTGCTATACACGGACCTACATAAAAAATTTCAAGTCTCTAGCTCTTATAGATTCTGAGATCGACGCGTTCAAACATACGGACAGACGGACAGACGGACAGGGCTAAATCAACTCAGCTCGTCGCCCTGATCAAGAATATATATACTTTATGGGGTCTGCCACGCCTCCTTCTGCCTTACTGATTTCCCAATGGGTTCAGGGTATAAAAATTTTTTTAGTTAAAAAGAATTTTATAATATTATAGCTTTTGTTTTTTTTTTTTTTATACCCTGAACCCATTGAAAATGGGAAAGCAGGGTATAATAGTTTTGTTAAAATGTATGTAACAGGCAGAAGGAGACATGGCAGACCCCATAAAGTATATATATTTTTGATCAGGGCGACGAGCTGAGTTGATTTAGCCCTGTCCGTCTGTCCGTCCGTCCGTCTGTCCGTCTGTCTGTCTGTCCGTCTATCCGTATGTTTGAACGCGTCGATCTCAGAATCCATCAGAGCTAGAAACTTGAAATTTTTTATGTAGGTCCGTGTATAGCACGCGCAGGTCGAGTTTGTTTAAAAAATTCGATAACTTTGATCGTTTTAATGTTATCGATTAAAAACGAAATCGAAATACAGTAATTAAATTATATCTCCCACGTCTTTATAGCTAGAGACTCCTTATTTTGTATTTAGAGTCATATGTGTTTTAAACAATTTTGATTTTGGTTATATTTTGGATGCCACGCCCCTTTCGCCTCAAATTAGCAAAAAACGTATTTCAAGTGCTAGAGCCTTGTGCTTCGGCAAATACACACATATAATTCACATAATCACGCTCTGAAAGTTTGATTTAAAAAGTCCATCTACAAAGGAACTTATTCAACTATTAAGTTCCGATAATATAGCTCTTCTGCAGCCCGAGCGCAGTCGCTGCGTAACTGCGCAGTCAGCAGAGCGCTCGCTTATGCGTGCGTGCGTATGTGTGTGTGTATGTGTGTGTACATGTATTGCTTGTATATATGTATATATTAAATATGTATAGAATGTTTGGAATATCGGCTCATCGCAGGGTTCAGGGGATCTCCTAGTCGGGTACCACCGACTAGAGCTTTCTTACTTGTTATACCCTGAACCCATTGAAAATGGGAAATCAGGGTATAATGGTTTTGTTAAAATGTATGTAACAGGCAGAAGGAGGCGTGGCAGACCCCATAAAGTATATATATTCTTGATCAGGGCGACGAGCTGAGTTGATTTAGCCCTGTCTGTTTGTCTGTCTGTCTGTCCGTATTTGTGAACGCGTCGATCTCAGAATCTATAAGAGCTAGAGACTTAAAATTTTTTATGTAGATCTGTGTATAGCACGCGCAAATCGAGTTTGTTTAAAGAATCGATAACTTTGATCGTTTTAATGTTATCGATTAAAAACGAAATCGGAAACCTGTTATAAAAATTTGTCTCGCACATCTTTTAAGCTAGAGACTCCTAATTTTGTATTTAGTATAATGTAAAGTTTTTAAAATTTTGATTTTTGTTATATTTTGGATGCCACGCCCCTTTCGCCCAAAATTTGCAAAAAACGTATTTCAAGTGCTAGAGACTTGTGCTTCGGCACATACACATATATGAATGACATCATCACGCTCTGAAAGTTTTATTAAGTAAGTCCATCTACAAAGGAACTTATTCAACAATTAACTTCCCATAATACTGCTCTTACTGCAGCCTGAGCGCTCGCTTATGCGTGCGTGCGTATGTGTATGTGTGGTTGTGTACATGCGTTGCTTGTTGTTAATAAGCACAGAATGTTTGGAATATCGGCTCATCGCAGGGTTCAGGGAATCTCGTAGTCGGGTACCACCGACTAGAGCTTTCTTACTTGTTTAATTATTGGTTGTGCAAAGGTTTATTTAAGACTGTCCTTATGGACCAGCCTCCATTTTATAAGAACCGTCGTACCCAGGTCCGCTTCCACTGTTGCTTCACTGAATAAGGGCGAAAGCTTATTACCTAATCTGCTGTTGGATTTTACCCATACTGTTCTTATTTTGTTGTTTTACCGACTTTTCCTGTGCTGCTATCATTTTTTTGCAACGTCTACTGGAATAGCATGAATAGTTTCTATCGGTGTTTTATTGGTTACCGAATGAATCGACCTATTGTACTTTATCGTTGCAAGAAGAGTATTATCTACGGTGTCCTCAATATGGTTACCGTTTTTCAGACAGCGACTTATATATCCTAGGTGTTCAGGCATGAACATAAAGAAATAGCCGCAGATCATAAGCATGTAATCTACGCACACACGACTAGGTTGAAGAAATAATAAGGGTCACACATGTAGAATCTATAAATAGGCTAAGTACGCAAAGACCTACGCTGACCTTTACGTACACTGCGATAGACTAAGAATAAATAAACATCTACGCTGAGTCTTACAAACTCTGCAATAGAATAAGAATAGATAAAGACCAACGCTGAACCTCACAAACTCAGCAAGAGATAAGCTATATTTTTAGAGTTGAAATTATGCATGAGTCAGTATATAAAAGCACTGGCTCAGAAGAATAAAATTAATATATTATTGATCGTCAACGCAGCGAGTGTGTTCAAGGTCCGTTGAGCCGGAGATTGAAGTGTATTCATGATCTAAGTGAAATCATGGTCCTTCGAGCCGGATAGATCAAGTGTATTCATGGTCCTTCGAGCCGGAGATTGAAGTGTATTCATGATCTAAGTGAAATCATGATCCTTCGATTCAACCTACAAGGCTACCAAACGTTTTTGTGACATGTGTTAAAGTAAAGTGCTAAATTGTTGTAAAAATCTTTCTTTGGCTTGGCAATCTAAGCTGTGAGTAGAGGCACAGCACGATCAACCAGGCGATCAACAAAAAAAAAAACCTCCAACGGGTCAAGCCAAAGATAAAATCAACAACAACAAAAATACACAACCAACACAAACAAGATGCTGTCGACAAAAGTTCTCGAGTTGCTAAAGAAGCAAGCAAAGATCCACGAAAACATCCAGCAGGCCATTGCAAAGAAGGATGTATTATCAGTACTTGATAAATTGGCAGCAGAGTTCACTGCCAATCACTTATCGCTGATAAAAATTGGTGTTGTCGACCATCAATATTTTAAGGACAAAATATATGATGGCACGATGGAAAACATCAGGACGTATAAAGAGTCCCTGATGAAGGTCGAAGTTGCCGACCACGCCATGGACACCGATCAACCAGCATCTAGCAAAAACCGGGAAATGCAACCGGAAACATCCAAGGCAAGAAACAGTCAGCAGGAAGAAATGTCTTCACGACGAAGTGCCAGCCCAATGGATGTGATGGTAGACCTTGCAGATAAGAGAGTTCTAAAAGTAAGGCAGCACATTGCAGAAGTGTATGCCAACCTAGAGCTCAGCAACCAGGAAGAAATCGTGGACTACAAAGACAAGTTAAATTTCCTGTGGAACAAAGTTCAGTCAACGTTCACGGATTTAGAAGCAAAGTACGAAAAATTTGCTTTCGAAATCGAAGAAATCGATGAACTGGAGTGCAATGTCAACCTACTGACAAAGAAGCTGAACAGAAAAAAAGGTGACTTGCACAACATAAAAGAAGACGTTCCAGAGCTGCCAAAAGTGGATCTTCCTCATTTTAATGGGAATTCCAAAGAGTGGCCAACGTTCTTCGAGTTGTTCTCCGAGGTAATTCACAGCAGAAAGGACATCAGCGATACAAGGAAGCTGAACTACCTGAAATCATGCCTCAAAGGAGAAGCCAAAATGGTAGTAGGCCATTTATTAATTGGATCGTCTGCTAGCTATAATGCAGCGTGGGAGCTAATATGCAAGCGCTACGAAAATAGGCGCAAAATATTTGCTAACGCCGTTAACCAGCTAGTGGACATGGAACTGCTGAAGAACAATGATAAAGGCAGTATCCGCAAGTTATTGGACACAGCAACTGAGTGCATCTTTATCACCAAAGAAAAAGGAAAAATTGGTAATGATGCTGATGCTTTATTCGCTCAGATTTTGCTGAGGCGATTTTCGGCGGAAGTCCTGCAGCTTTACGAGCAGCATGTAAAGAAGGCCAGAGGAATTCAGTCCTTGGACAATGTGCTGGAGTTTATTGAGCAACTGTACAACTCTATAGACTCAGTGCAAAAGAGTGCCGTCCATACGTCTATGGAAGCACAGAAAACGAGCTACAAAATATGCCGATTTTGCCAACTGGATGGCCACGACTTAACCAGATGCCAGGAATTTAGAGCCGAGCCTGTTAAAAAACGCAAGCAGTTTGTGTCTAAAAACGCACTATGCTTTAAATGTCTTGGCACTCATCGCATTAAAGATTGCATAAAGGATTGGACTTGCAATTAATGCTCTAAGTCTCACAACGATTTGCTTCACGAGGATGCAAAAGAGACCGTCAGCAGCAATTCTTTAAAAGAAAATAAAGGGCAAAACACGTTGCTGGCAACTGCGCTCATTCAGATTAAAAATAAATCTGGAAAATAGGAGCAGTTAATGGTTCTTATTGATGGAGGTTCACAAAGAACCTTGATATCGGAAGAAGCCGCACAATAGCTAAAACTGCACCGAATCAAACGGAACGTGGAAGTTAAAGGAATTTCACAGAGTGTGGAAGTACTTAAAAGTAGCGTTTGCTTAACGATCAAACCAATCGTTAAAAGCAAATTCGTTACCACACTGCAGGCACTTGTTATGCCAAAACTCCAGAGAACTCTACCGAGCAACAAAATTGACATGGATGTCAATAAGGATTGGATGGGCTGCGAGCAAGCAGACCCACACTTTAACGAACCCAGTACTATTGATGTTGTCATTGGCGCTGATTTACTCCCCCTAATAATGTTGGGAAAAGTAAAGAAAGTAAACAACACTCTGGGACAAAAGACTGAACTTGGATGGATTGTTTCTGGCAACATAGCTAGACCATCAAGCAACAAGATAATCAGCGCAACAATACTCTCGAAAAAAGGCTATGGCAAAACTACTGCAAAAGGAGATGCAGGAGAAGCTATAACAACATTAAGGAGAGAAGGAGGAAAATCTAGAATGCAAAAAATGACAACTGGAAAAGGAAGATCAAAAGCAGAGGGAGCAACAATGGATGTAATACCAAAACAACCCGATGCAACTGCCAAAGCAAGCACCGCCAGGAGATATCTTAAAGAAGCCAACAGCTCGATCGGCAAGAAGCACAGCATAAGCGATCCCTTCCAGTTTATACGAAAGGTAATGTACGCATTCAAGAAGTCATCGGCACACAAATCCAAAAGGCGAGAAGGTGCGACTGCTGATGGAGGACGTTCCATGGTAAACAGAAAACTGGCTGTCATTTTCTGGCACCCCGCAGAATGTTCAGGCATGAACATAAAGAAATAGCCGCAGATCATAAGCATGTAATCTACGCACTCACGACTAGGTTGAAGTACGTAGAAATGATAAGGGTCACACATGTAGAATCTATAAATAGGCTAAGTACGCAAAGACCTACGCTGACCTTTACGAACTCTGCGATAGACTAAGAATAAATAAGCATCTACGCTGAGTCTTACAAACTCTGCAATAGAATAAGAATAGATAAAGACCAACGCTGAACCTTACAAACTCAGCAAGAGATAAGCTATTTTTTTAGAGTTGAAATTATGCATGAGTCAGTATATAAAAGCACTGGCTCAGAAGAATAAAAATAATATACTACTGATCACCAACACAGCAAGTCTCAGTATCACTTCAACCTCTCAGGAGATAAGACGTGCTGCATCAAAACCCCGCTACGCAAACGCATTAGCAAAAACTTATCAGCAAACGCGCGACAAACGAATATCAAACCGAAAAAGAAAAAATCAAAACAAAAAAACCAAAAACAAACACACGCTACAACAGTTACACCGGGCTTAGCCCAACAACAACAACCATGCACGAACCGCCGGACATAAGCAAATATAAAAACACACATCTAAGCGAACCCAAATACGTTGTCTTAAAACGAAACGATAATGAATCATTTGAAAAAGTGTCACCGTTCGTAATAAAAAAAACCATAGACTATGCCTGCGGAGGAGAAGTAGAAACATGCAAAAAAACAAGAGACGGCTCCCTACTTATTAAAACCAAAAACAATTTTGCAAGCTACAAAACTACTCAGACTTACCAAAATGACAAACATCGACATTACGGCAACAGAACACAAAACACTAAATTTTTCCAAAGGTGTAATATACTGCAATGATCTACGGAACATAAGTGAAAACGTAATACAAGAAGAACTAAAAACACAAAAAGTAACCGAAGTTCGAAAAATTTTAAAAAGACAACCAAACAACACAAACCAAGAAGACAACATACTCGTAGAAACCGGACTCATCACGATCACTTTCGCAACACATAAACTGCCTGAGACAATTAAAATTGGATACGAATCTGTCCGCGTGCGACCCTACATCCCCCTCCCACTGCGATGCAAAAACTGTCTCCGCTTCGGACATCCTACAACCACCTGCAAAAGCGCTGAAACATGCAAAAACTGCTCAGAAAAAAAACACACTACTGAAGGAGAACTATGCAATAATACGCAAAGTTGCCTAAATTGTAAGAACAACGCAGAAGTTGACCCTAAACACAGCCCACTGGACCGCAGATGCCCAACATTCATAAAACAACAAGAACTGGTAGCAATCAAAACTACAGAGAAAGTGGACCACAAAACAGCTTTATCAATTTACTACACTCGTCACAACCAGCAACTTAACAACACCTACGCATCAACATTAACCAAATCTGCAACAAATCAAGACGCTCACTCATCTACACCAAAAACAAGTACAACTACAACAACATCGACCCCGACCTATAACACAAAATCATCATCTGCGCAGCAAACGAACACCTCATCTCTACCCACAGCTTACCACGACCTACTATCAGACCACCCAAGGACCTCAACCCATAGCACAAGCACATCGCACCAACACCGCAAAGAAGACATGGAAATGGACATAGACTACCTCGCTAACTTAAAAAATTTAGCAAGCGAAAAAACTAACGACCTAAAATTAAGAATATTTCCTAAAGAAAAAAACAACACCCTTTCAACAAATCTCAAACCCACAAAACCCAACCTACCAAATGCAAAAACTTCAAAAAAAGCAAAACATAAAGACAACAACGACAGCGACAGTATTTAACATCCAAAATAACAATAGCCCCACACGCTGTAATTATCACAAAATAGACTCACAATACCCTCACATTTCTCTCCTTAAATATAAATAAAACCAAATGACCATTAAGATCATTCAATGGAACATAAACGGTTACACAAATAATTACAGCGAACTACAAATATTAATTAAAAAACACATGCCCCTTATCTTATCTCTACAAGAAACACATATAATACACACCAACTGCATACCTATACCAACCAACTACACCTTAATAACAAAAAACAGTTCACCTTCCCATGGGGGTGTAGCTCTCCTGATACACAATTCCCTACAAACTCGAGAAATTACTTTGAACAGTGACTTCGACGCACTATGCGCAGAATTCACGTCAAATCTCAAATTCAGACTAATTTCAGCCTACATTGCACCAAACAAGGGATTTTCTATGAACAACCTCCAAAATGTTCTAGAGACCTCAAACATACCCATGTTAGTCACTGGCGACTTTAACGGTTGGCATAAAAACTGGGGCTCAAACACCAATAATCGTAGAGGAAAAATAATTGAAAAATTCATAACCCAATCAAATTATATCTTACTAAATGACGGTTCACCAACACACCTTAGCACCCACAATACACTAACAAACATCGACATAACCTTTTGCAGCCCAATTTTACAACTCGATAGCACATGGCACACAGAAAGTGATCTCTTTGGTAGCGACCACTTCCCTATCGTAATTAACCTATTCAACTCCAATCCAACAATAACACAACACATATCCTCCAAACCCATGTTTATCACTGACAAAGCCAATTGGGAAGGATTTTCTAAACTTACAGAAAAATACTCATCACAACTAAAAATAAGCTCAAACATAAACAAAGAAACAGCCACAATACAACAAATAATTATATCTAGCGCACATAAAACAATCCCTCAAACACACCCTATGACCAAACCACACAATGTACCTTGGTGGAACAATAATCTACAAAAACTTAGAGACGAAAAAGTTAAGAAATGGCACACGCTAAAAAGAAACATCTGTACCCAGAACATCATACAATATAAACGAGCAAATGCAAAATTTAGAAAAGCCCTAAAAGAAGAAAAAAAACATAGTATCCAAAAATTCACAACACAAATAGCACCCGACACACCTCCAAAAACAATTTGGAGTAACATCAGACGCTTCTGCGGCCTAAATCCCCAAAAACACATCCATTGCATCCTAAACCCAGTTACAAATCAAAATACCACCAACAAAGCAGAAATAGCAGAACTCTTCTGCAAAAACTTCTCAGACACATCATCTGACCACAATTTCTCCACGACCTTTATAAACACAAAACAAGCATCACTGAACAACCTACTCAACCACACGTACGTCCCCAGAAAGAGAGCTACAGAAATAGAAAAAGAAATAACACTAGTCGAATTTACGACAGCTCTAAACACATTAAAAGGAAATACACCCGGACTAGACAGAGTAAACTACGCCATGATTAAAAATTTGGACAGGAAAACAAAATGTCGAATAATTAACCTCCAAAACTCTATATTAAACAATTACATCCCCCAAGTTTACAAGAATAGTATAATAATCCCAATCTCAAAACCCAACACAGACAAAACCGCACTAAACTCCTACCGACCAATATCACTGAACTCGTGTCTATCTAAAGTCCTAGACAAAATAATAGCAAAGCGACTGTGGTGGTTTGTCTCTAACGACAAACTAATCCATAACAGTCAAACAGGTTTCAAGAAGGGGAAATCTGCTATAGACTGTCTACTGTTGATAGACCATCTACTAGCAAGATCCATCTCAAGAAGAAACCATACGTCTATAATATCCCTAGACTTCTCAAAAGCTTTTGACAGAATCGGACTACACTCAATACTTGACCAACTCACGGAATGGAAAACGGGACCTAAAATTTTAAACTACATAAAAAACTTCATGACGAACAGAAAAATTACAGTACGAATAAACACCAACCTCTCCCCCTTCCACCCCATCCACAACGGCATTCCCCAGGGCTCGCCACTCTCAGTGATCCTATTTGTAATAGCGTACAACAAACTTGCTGAAAAGCTCACCCTACACCCAAATATCAGCCTAAGCGCCTACGCAGACGACTTTAACATAATACTTAAACTAAAAAATAGGAAAAACATTAATATAAACATAAACCCAATCCTCCGAACCATACTTAACTGGGCCGAATATTCAGGCGCCAAGCTATCCACCACCAAATGCAAGCACATGCACGTCTGCAGAAAGCACAACTGTAAATGCACATTATCAACAGGAAGCATACAAATCCAGAATGTCGCATCACTAAAAATACTTGGACTTCACTTTAACAACAAACACAGATGGAATAAACACACGGAACAACTCACGCACGCCCTGCATCAAGCAATAAATATAATAAAATGTCTCGCAAGTCCAAAATTCAATTGTAACACATCCACACTTATAGACGTCACTAAAGCAATAGTCAACTCCAAGGCAGACTACGGCCTTCCCATCTATGGACACTGCCCAAAAACAACCTTGCGACCTATAAAATCTAAAATTAACACAGGCGTCAGAATCGCTCTCGGGGCATTCAAAACCACACCCTCCCAAAACATTCTATACGAAGCAAGAGTCCCCTCATTAGAAGACAGACGCGAACTACTAACAGCCACCCTTGTAAAAACCCTGATCACAGCAAAAAATTCCCCACTACACAAAATACTAAAAACATACCGACCTCCTAGACGGCCACAATACAATTCAACAATAGACCTAATAATAAAATATAGCAGAAACCACAACCTACCCTTTCAGCCCACAAAACTACTTACTCTGACTACTACTCCGTGGAATGTAAGCCAAATAATCACAGACACGACACTAAGAAACTTTAATAAAAAAAACACATGCCCACAAACGTACAGAGGCGAATTCATCCAAATTAACGCCACAGACAAGCTTAAATACACATACATCTATACAGATGGATCCCAAAACAACAGTACCACCACCTTTGCCATTACAAATGAAACCGATACCATCAAAACATATATCCTGCCCCACTACTCCTCCGTATTTTCCGCAGAACTCATTGCAATAGTTGAAGCACTAGAAACCCTAAAAAATAAAAAAGGTAAATTCTGCATATGCACCGACTCACTCTCTGCAATAGACGCAATTAATAACACAAACAACAATGAACATTACCCCTCATACGCTCGCAATATTATGCAGAAAACCTTCCCCAAATTCAAACTACTCTGGGTGCCCGGGCATGTAGGAATAGCAGGGAACGAGCTAGCAGACACCTCTGCTAAAAATGCAGCGAAACAGCCTCTTATAACAAAAGAAAATCTTAACATACAAGACATACAATCATACCTAAAAAACATACACCTCACAAAACTACAATCCAACATAACAGAAACATCAACCTGGTATCAATCAAACAACCCACATAAACTTAACAACTACCACATTTTTAAAAGAAATTCACTATCCCTCTCGAGAAGAGATCAAATAATAATAACTAGACTTAGACTCGGACACTCCAAAATAACCCACATACACTACATCGATAAATCTCCCGGTATATGCCCCTTTTGCAACGACACCATATCTATCCAACACATCCTCACCAACTGCAATACCCTAAAACTTCAAAGACAAGCAATATTTAAAAACACCAACCCTCTCCAATGCTTAGCACACCCCACATCCTCAAACATATCAAACATTCTAAAATACCTAAAAACAACAAATCTATATCACTACATCTAAGAATACAAACTAACTTAAATCATGAAAACCACTTCCATCACCCCATGTACATAATGTAAATAAGTAAATACAACACACAGTACTATTAAGAAAACTTATACATAAGCACATACAACTTTAGAGCTGAAGGCCTCCGCTGCCATAGCCACGTATTAAGCTAGCCTATAATTTCATTATTAATAAGTTAGCTCTTAAATAAATAAATAAATAAACACAGCAAGTCTATTCACTAGGGTACCATGAAAACGTTCGACCTGCCCGTTAGATGTTCTGTGTTAGGGCGGTGCGTTTGCGATCACCATGTTAAAGTTGCTTAACAACATTGATCTAATGGTTTCTGAGTTTAGCGACTTTTCGTTGTCACAGTAAATCGTTTTCGTCCTTTGGAAAAAGTTAACGAGTTGTAAAAGTAAAGTAGAAAATTTGTCAATATATCAGGTTATAAAATATTTTCCGTCTGTGGAGTAAACATCCACATGTAACATTTCTCCGGCATATGATGGTATCGGAGTCTTTCCTAAATCTTCTCTGGTTGGGTGCCGATTATGTTTGCTCATAGCGCACACTCGGCAGTTCGCGACTATTTCTGTTGTTAGACGGCCAACTTTTGGAGAAAAATAATCCTTAAGTATTTGTTTTCTTGAGCTGATTATGCTCTGCTACAACTCTGCTCTGCTGTGTTGTGTCCGAAATGTCTGTTACAAGATATTTTGAATGTCGGAACTTTGTTGAGGGAAATGTCTTAACTAAATTATGTTGAATAAAGGCCAAGATGGGGAGTTCGCAATATATTGCGTTGGTTACTTCGGCGTTTACAGCTTCTTATAGAGTTTGCATAAGTGTGTTCCGATCGAAAAACTGTATGACATGTCGAGTTTTTGTCCTAAACAAGATATAGGTCTTGTGTTGAGAGAGAGAGCTTTCCTCCAGTATGATCTGGTGTTGGAAGCAATTGACTGGGTTGTCTGTTGTCTCAATTGTGTAAGTTTGAGACTCCTCGCTGTGAATTGTGGCAGCATCAGATTCTGCCGAATCCTCCAAAGCGTTGATATTTTGGCGAGACAGGGAGTCTGCTATATAGTTTTCTTTACAGGGCTTGTAAATGATGTTAGCATTGTGCTCATCAATAAAAGCCTTCCAACGTTTTATTTTAGCGTTCGGATTTTTATCCGATACGGCAAATTTTAGCGGCTGGTGATCTATGTAGATTTTTAGGTTCTTAGCACCATACAGATAATTTCAGAGATTTCTTAGAGATCATTGTTATCGGGCGTTCATCCTGAGACAGTACAGCTCCGAGCCCTTGACCTGATGCGTCTACCGTCATATAAAATTGTTTTTCGAAGTCGGGATATGAAAGCATCACGTCTTCCGATGCAAGCAGCTCTTTTAGCTTGTTAAAAGCGTTTAACTGGGGTGTGGTTAACTCGACCCATATCGGGTTATTATAGGGCGATTTCGAGGGTCTTATTATGCCGTTCACAAGCAGTTCTTTAACTTCTGTGTTGACAAATTCTGACACACCCATCGGCGACAATGTTTATATTATATGGTAAAGATTCGTTAACGTCTGCAAAGGCGTTAACCATTCGGTCAATCATTTGATTAAAGGCGGGTTTGCTTGCTGCGGGGACATCTGCGTTACTACTTTGAATATGGTTCACTTGTTGGCATGTTGTGAATTTAATTTTCTCTGTTCCCCGGTCATGTTTAATGATATTATTAGTCAAATCTATTTGAGCGTTAATCTGTTTTAACAAATCAAGGCCAATTATGCCATCGAAGTCTTTTAAGGACTCTAGCATGAAAAAGTTTGATTTTACGTTAAAGAGGTCAATGAGGCATTTCTGCTCAACTCTTGTGTGCCCCTAGATTGATCTGACTTGAAATGGGCTTACAAATGGCTTCCAATGTGCCAGTTCGGGAAGGGGCTTAATATAGTTTACCGATGCTCCAGTATCAATCAGGAATCTTATTTTGCGCCCTGCGACCGTGCGATTTATGAACGGAAGCAGGCAGTTTCCCCTAAAAAAATAAAACTTTCGTTACCCGACAAGTCATCTTCGTCTGCCTCTGCTTCGTGTTGTGATTGAGATCCATAACTTTCGTTGTCTTCCTCTTGGGGCAAATAATTTAGGTTCTGTTGGGTCCTCATAGACTGGTCCCCGTAATTTTGGTTGCCTCTGTAGCCCTGCGTGGGCTGCCTGAAGCGTGAGGAAGAGTCCACTTCAATCGACTCGGGGTCACGCCCGTGTGGGTTTTGCTGCTGAAAGCGCTGTTTTGAACTACTTGCTTCTGTTGGCTTTGGTTTTGGTCTTTTTGACTCTGAAAATGGGCGTTCTTTTTTTGAGAGTTACCCTCATTCTCTTGCTGACTGTTGCTCCGCCATTTTTTGATCTTTTGGTTACTGAGGTTTTTCCTCAAGGTACATTGCAAAGTTGGCTGCAAAGATGCCTCTTTCTTTGCTTGACTCAGCTTCTTGAGCTAAGGCCAAGCCAGTTGGGAGGTCTTTGGGTTGAGCAGGGAAAACAGCCCATTTTAAGGACTTCCTTAATGGTATGGAGAGCATCGCTCCTAAATTTTTCATTTAAGACGGCTACTCCGATGGGGTTATGGGTCATCAAGGTCTTGTTCGTCAGAAGTGTAAGTTTTTTTTCAACTTCGTCGTAGTATTTCAACAGTGGTTGGCCCCCTTGCCTTAGAGTATTTAGTTTTTGTTAGATCACGTGTACTGAAGCTTTGTCAGCGAACGTGGCAGTGATCGCTTTAAAGTTTAGTACTGTATTGAATGAAGCGAACACTGCATCCGCTGACCCCCAAACTTTGTTGCGGATTATACCCACTTCCTGGTATTGCCGTGAGCTGCCATTATATGGCTCAAAAACCTTGTTGGCAACGCAGGCGGCCTGCCTCCATGAGACATAGTTTTCTTGTTTCCCGTCGTATTCCGGGATATACTATATTATGTCCAAAGGTTCGTCGCACTTGACCCATTGCACTATTTTTATTTCATGATACACTTCTGTTTGTGGAGTTGTTTCTCTAAGTCTGTTAAACTGCTCTGTAATGTTAGCTATTTAAACCCTGAACCCATTGAAAATGGGAAATCAGGGTATAATGTTTTTGTGAAAATGTATGTAACAGGCAGAAGGAGGCATCGCAGACCCCATAGAGTATATATATTCTTGATCAGCTCGGTGAGCTGAGTTGAAATAGCCCTGTCCGTCTGCCCGTCCGTCCGTCCGTCCGTCCGTCCGTATGAACGCAGCGATCTCGTAAGCCACAAAAGCTAGAGATCTGAAATTTTCAGAGAATACTCGTCTATAGCCTACGCAGTACGAGTTTTTTTTAGATTTTCGATAACTCATCCCGTTTCCTTATTATCGATAAATATCGATAACTTTTCTGGGGTTAAGCATACCGTAAGAGCTAGAGACTCCAAATTTACTGTGTAGATCCGTGTAGTGAATGCGGAAATTTTGTCGCTTTTGGGTTTTGGAAAACAAAAAAGGTTATTAAACATTTAATTTCCCATACAATAGGCATATTGCAGCCCGAGCGCAGTCGCTGCGCCAACTGCGCGTTTATGCATGCGTGCGTATGTGTGTATGTGTTGCTCGTAATGTATACATATTAAGAGAAATGTAGAACGTTTGTAATATCGGCTCTTCGCAGGGTTCAGGTGATCTCCTAGTCGGGTACCACCGACTAGAGCTTTCTTTCTTGTTTTTATTTGCAACTCGTTTGGGTTGATCGAGAATAAACCTTAAACTGAAACTTAAAGTAACTTAAACGAGTGCGCAAAGCCGCCGCTGACGGAGGGCAAACCGGCAGAATGTTGAGTCGGCGTTTCTTGCGAGCATTCAATTCGCGGAGACGACGTTTCTTGTGAGCGTTACACTCGCGGTGACGACGTCTCTTGTGAGCGACCAGATAGCTTGGGCGACCGGCCCAATTGCGTTATCATCTCTTTCTGTCTCGCGCGTGCTAACTTACATACTGACCGGTAAATAAATAACGAATATCGAGAATGTATATCTAAAAGTGTATGGGGAAAATTGTATGTGTGCTCCAAAAAACTTTGAATTTTGAGTTTTATGATAAAATAATAATAAATAAATACAAGATATATAAATGTTTCTTACCTATTAGATCTAATTTCGTTTGTGTAACTATACGGTAAAATCTGGCTGATGGCGGACTGGCGATTTGTACTTCAACGGTAAAATCCTTTCCGGAATTTTGATCTTCTGTTGAACTAAAAAAAAAAGATTGTTAAATCTCTGTTTAAAAAATAGTTTTATTTATTTATTTGTGTAGGATATAAATATAAATATAAATATAAACGCAGTGTATGACTCCTCCAGAATGAATGGGCGCATATACCATTTGCTGCTTGCATACAGAATATTATCGTAGCCGTTACTGTACAGTTTGTTATGACCCATACTTCTTTGTCGCATTCTTCCAGAATAGAATAGATCTGCCGAAGGTAACCGTGAAAGTTGTAAAATTTTTCTTAAAAGCTTAATAGTTCTAGAGAGTTTGGTTATGAAATTAATTACATTACAGTACAAACCACTGTACAGTATTCGAAACCCTAGTTGGTTGACGACAATTGATTCCATCATCATTGGGTTTATTGTGTTTGCAAGAGCTTCACAAGTGTAATAGTATATTTTTCTAATTTATTTAATGGGAGTTCATAAAGATGGGACATGTCAATCCGATTTGAGAAACCTTAAGATAACAATTAAGAAAACTCTAGTCGAGGTTGTTTGACTAGACCTACTTTAGACCCCCAATTTAAATCACCAGGCATCGAAAACACAACTTTTTGAAAAAGCAAATCACTTTTATCAACACCACCCTCTCCACTGCTTAACGGTGAGTTGCACATTAGAAACTAAAGTGGCAGCTGTTTCTTGGAATAAAGAAGAATGCACGTATTTACGTGTGCATATTCAGATGCTCGTGCTTTTGTTAATTCACCAAACGTTTTGTTTAATAACTTTTGTGCTATTATTCGGATTTCAATGAAATTTTCATTATGTATACCATTTGATTAAATAATTTTTAATCAATATAAAAGTGCAAGTTTATTCAGATATTAGATATATTTGAAACTAAACTTAAATTTAAACAGGTAAGAGTGCTCTAGTCGAGACTGCTCGACTAGGAAGTAGCCTGAACCATTCCCAACATTCTATGCTTATTTTACATATACAAATATTGCGAGCAACATACACACATACACACACACATGCATACGCTCTCACGCATAAGCACGCGCTCTGCTGACTGCGCAGTCAGCGCGGCGACTGCGTTCGGGCTGCAATATGCCTATTGTATGGGAAATTAAATGTTTAATAACTTTTTTTGTGGATGGACTTTCTTAATCAAACTTGTGCAGCGTAATCATGTCATTCATGTGTATGTATTTGCCAAAGCACAAGTCTCTAGTATTTGAAAAACGTTTTTTGCAAATTTGGGGCGAAGGGGACGTGGCATCCAAAATCCAAATATTACAAACTGTTCGTAATTATTTATTTATTTTAAAAAGAAATTGACAAAACGAGAGTCAAACTTAAAGATAAACTAAACAAATAAGTTATATTGCCTAAAAGAACACAAACAAGTAAGAACGTTGCAGTCGGGCGCTACCGACTGCGGGATACTCATTCACACCCGCACAGATCACGCATCTTGCCACGCCCACAATTGGTTTGTACAAATTAAACCAAAGAGTTTTTTGTAGAATATTTTTTATTTGCAACTCGTTTGAGTTGTTCGAGAATAATTCTTAAACTGAAACTTAAAGTAACTTAAATGATTTTATGAAGCCGCCGCTGCCGGCAGACAGACCGGCAGACCGCTGAGTCGGCGCTTCTTGTGGACGATCAGACTGCTTAGGCGTGATGGTATCCAATTTCGCCTGCAATTCTGTCGCAACGGCATCCGGCCCAATTGCTCTATCAGCAACTTTGGCCGTGCGCGTGTTAACTCCTCCCCGGGTAGGCTGAAACCCGTCCTCGGGTTTCTCTTTGATAGTTTTGCGGCGGTATAGTTTCCATGCGCTTAAGAGAAGGAGGAGAAGAGTAATGAGGATTAGGCAGCCAAACGACCTTGATGATATGTCTGATTTGAGATCCCCGATGTGGCGGAGATCCCTCAGAGAGAGATCGTGTAGGAATGGGAGGCTTAGATGTTCGCTGAAAAGGGTCATGTTAACTATGGCCGACGTAGAAACAGCAGGTTTCTTTCTTATGATGCCCCGATGATTTTCGTAACGGGTACCGTTGATGGAGATGTATTCATCAAAAGTGGCCAGGAAAGTTCCCGTGACTTGTTGACTGCCTCCAGTGTTGTCCACCACGTTTACTGTTGCGCTGTTGATGATTATGATGCCATCTTCAATCGTCGTTATGGGCTCTAGGTGCCCGGGTCGCGTGGCGCATTGTGCGACGGTTCCTGACACCAGTTGCTGTGCACACGATGCTTTCTGTAATCTCTTGCAGAAAGTGGTGCTCACAGTAGTAGCGCAGTTGCACACAGCGAAGGTCCTTGTTCCGCAATCGGCCACTATGTTACTTTCCTCTAAATCTATTATTACATTATTATGTTGAACGGGAAAAACATCAATTTTCCTACAACTTAGCTTAGGTTGGGGATATTTTATAAGAAAATACAAAAGTTCGGAATTTTGAAAAGCCTTAATGGCTCTAAAAGGTCCACTACACTAATATTTGTAAGATGCTCATTTAACAATTCTGTAATGTCAATGCTGTCCAAGATAAGTGGGCTAATCAAATTTATTTTTGCAAGTGTCACGGATAGAATTAGATCCTCAAGATTTGTAATTATTATTCTGTTCTTCGCTAGAATTGTTGAATAGAGATGCTCAACTTCCGCATCAGGTTTTAGAATTGCATTAAGTGCCTGTGAGACTTCGTTAAGTCGTATTTGAAATTTGTTATTGATTTCGATTTGCCTATTTTTTTGAATCTAATAATTGACCCTGTTTGAACTTAATTTGCTCCCAGTCATCAAAATCTGGGGTTCCTGCAATTGCCTTAAGGGCACTACCTATCAAGTTTATGCTGCGTGATTGCCCATGGTGAACATTTAAAGTTGCAATTAATGTGGCTATGCGTTGAATGTCGGTCTTTAGTATTTGTCTCATGTGGTCTTTCGGTCAAAGTCATTGTCATTATCAGAGCCAAAAAATATCGTAACCTAAAGTGAGATATATGTAAACCTATTAGCCTAGTAAGAAAATGGATTAACCTAAAAATTCGAATTCTGTGAGGAGTTTTATGGCCTACTTAAGATAGTCCTTATGGACCACCCTCCCTTTAATTAGAACCGTCGTACCCAGGTCCGCTTCCACTGTTGCTTCAGTGAATAGGGGCGAAAGTTTATTTCCAATCTCTTGTTGGATTTTAACCATACCTTCTCACCCACATTATATGTTTTCTGGACCCTGTTCTTATTTTGGTGCTCTAACGATTTTTCTTGAGTTGCCGTGATTTTCTCCTTTATTTTTATCGCATTCTCAATAGGGATTGAGTGGATAATTTCTATTGGCTTCTTTTTCGTAACCGAGTGAATCGACCTATTGTATTTTATTGTCGCGAGAAGGATATTGTCGACAGTGTCTTCAATGTGGTTTCCATTTTTAAGACAGCGACTTATATCCCTTAAAGTACCGTGCAAACGCTCGACCTGCCCGTTAGACGTGCTATGTAGGGGCGGCTCATTCGCGATCACGATGTCGAAGTTATTTGACAACATTGATCTAATGGTCTCTGAATTAAGAGACCTTTCGTTGTCACAGTAAATCGTCTTTGTTTTCGGGAAGACGTTCAGAAGTTGTAGCAGTGGAGCCTTTATGTCCACGATCGCGCGTGAACGAATGGGCTGGACGATTGCAAATTTAGAAAATATGTCAATGCAAGCTAAAAAGTATTTCTGGTCAGTGGAGTAAATGTCTACGTGTAGCATTTCCCCGGCATATGACGGTATTGGGGTCTTCCCTATCTCTTGTTGTATTGGGTGACGATTGTGTTTATTCATAGCGCACACCCGACAGTTTGCCGCTATTTCCGTTGTAAGACGACCAATTTTTGGGAAATAATAGTCCCGAATTATTTGTTGCGCATTCTCTTGCGCCGCGCGGTGAGCACGATTATGCTCAGCTATAGCGATTTCCCTTTGTTCTGTTGTGTCTGGGATGTCTATAACCATACTTCTTCCACTTTCCACTAAAAAATTGCAACTTTCAGCACCTGACAGGTCGTCTTCGACCGCCTCTGCCTCGTGTTGCGAGTATGACTCATAACCACCTTCATTACTTTCTTCTTGTGGCAAGTGGTTAAGGTTTGGTGGGTCCTCATTGATTGATCCCCATAGTTTGCATTGCCTCGATAACCCTGTGTGGGTTGTCTGAAGTGGGAGGAGGTATCTACCTCCATTGGTTCGGGGCCACGCCCCTGTGGTTTTTGGGATTGAAAGTGTTGCTTTGAACTGCTTGCTTTCTGTTGACCTTGGCTATTCTGAGTTTTTTGAAAATGGGGGTTCTTTTTCTGAAAACCGCCGTCATTTTCCTGTTGGCCGTTTTGACGCCAGTTTTGGGTCTTTTGGCTATTATTTTTCTGAGGTTTTTCTTCGAGGTGTTTTGCAAAACTGGCTGCAAAAATGCCTCTTTCGTCTCTTGATTAGGCTTCCTGTGCCAGAGCTAAAGCGGTTGGGAGATCTCCGGGCTGTGCCGGGAAGACGGCCCATCTCAGGGACTTTTCTAGTCCAGAGACAAAAGTGTGGAGAGCATCGCTCCTAAATTTTGCATTTAAAACAGCCGCTGCGGCTGGATCATGAGTCATTAAAGTTTTGTTTGTTAGAAGTGTGAGTTTTTTCTCAACTTCGTCATAGTATTTTAACAAAGAAAGGTCACTGTTCAGGCATGAACATAAAGAAACAGCCGAAGATCATAAACATGTAATCTACGCACTCACGACTAGGTTGAAGTACATAGAAATGATAAGGGTCACACATGTAGAATCTATAAATAGGCTAAGTACGCAAAGACCTATGCTGACCTTTACGAACTCTGCGATAGACTAAATAAGCATCTACGCTGAGCCTCACAAGCTCAGCAAGAGATAAGCTATATTTTTAGAGTTGAAATTATGCATGAGTCAGTATATAAAGCACTGGCTCAAAAGAATAAAATTAATATACTACTGAACACCAACACAGCAAGTCTATTCAGTCACCTTGTCTTAGCGTACTTAATTGCTGTTGGATCACATGCACTGGCGTTTTGTCAGCGAATGTGAAATCCAATTTGGCAATTATTGCTCTAAAGTTTAGCACTGTGCTGAATGAGGCCAGTACTGCGTCTGCTGAACCCCTTACCTTGTTGCGTATTATAGCAACTGCCTGATAGTGTCTGGAACTGCCATTATAAGGCTCAAATACCTTGTAGGCTGCGCTGGCGGCCTGTCTCCGTGAGACGTAGCCCTCCTGCTTCCCGTCAAATTCCGGGATGGACTTAACAATGTCCAGTGGTTCGTCGCACCTGATTCCTGGCACTATTTCTATTTCTGTGTAAGCCTCAAATTGGGGGGATGCTCCCTTAAGTTCATTTAACTTTTCTGTTAGAGCAGCTAATTTTTGTTCAAAAATTTGTGTTTGATTTTCGAGGGCTTGACGCATCTGCGTTGCCAGTTCTGTTACTTGTTTTTCGGTCATTTTATTGTTTGCTCTATATTCTATATAGGAGGTAATGTACTCATCCTCGCTGCTGCAATCTGGACTACTTATACCTTGCATTCAAAATCGAAATCACTTTGTATCGAAAATAATTTGATTGACTTAACAAAAATAAAATTTTTATATTAAAAAATTCTAGCGATATAACAGAATACTCATATTCAAGGGAAAATTTAAATATTTATATTGTTTATTTAGAGAAAAAAATATTTCACACACTTATCTTGGCCAGCTGTGTAACATACACGAATAAGAATTTTTTATATTTTTATTCACTCTTTTTTTTATTTGATTGAATTGTTAAAGTAAAAAAAATGAGCATCTCACTTACATTTTTGTATTTTCTGTCTTTGTAAAATGATTCTTCGCTAGTGGCCGATGTGACAGACGCTGTCTTTGTGCTGATTTCAATTCCCCCGCTGCACTCTTTCGGACGCTTGTAGTTTTTATATGTTGATTTTTACTCTCTCAGCTTTTGCTGGAGTTTTATTTTTTTATTTATTACTTTTTTGTCACAATTGTTTTTGGTGTATTTTTTTTTTTTTTTTTTTTTTTGTTTTGTTTTTTAATCGTGTGTTTCAGAGTTAGTTTGTTTTCCGCAAATTAATTTGTTTTTAATGTTTTAATTTTTTTCACTTTAACTTACGGCGTTGGCTCGTAAAGTTATTTTTGTAAGAAGTTAAAACGATTCTATCCCTTTTTTTTAGGCAGTGGTAATCTTTGCCGTTGGGCGCCAAGTAAACCAAAGAGGTTTTTGTAGAATATTTTTTATTTGCAACTCGTTTGAGTTGTTCGAGAATAATTCTTAAACTGAAACTTAAAGTAACTTAAATAATTTTATGAAGCCGCCGCTGCCGGCAGACAGACCGGCAGACCGCTGAGTCGGCGCTTCTTGTGGACGATCAGACTGCTTAGGCGTGATGGTATCCAATTTCGCCTGCAACTCTGTCGCAACGGCATCCGGCCCAATTGCTCTATCAGCAACTTTGGCCGTGCGCGTGTTAACTTACATATATAATTTTTTGGAAATCAATAGAGGAGATCAGCAGTAATATCGCCCCCAGTATGCGTAGACATATAATTTTTGGCCAGTTCTTAGAAGTAGTGAAGGGTAACGTAAGCGTAAAATTTGGATGCTTACACTCAAAAAATTACAGGGTATTCTGGGCATGCCCCATAAGAGGCGTATGAATTATTAGGAGTTCACCAGTAACTCAACCATCCAAGTTTGAAGGTTCTAGCTCTAAAAATGTAGGAGCTATAAACTTTTGCTGTTTGCCACGCCCCCTACGGAAGTAGATATATCCGCCATATCTTTTTGATCTTGAGTTGTCAACACAAGTCTACATTCCAAATTACAACTCTCTAGCATTTCTAGAAGTAGTGTTTCTGAGATATCGGAAAATGCATTTTCCGATTTGCCACGCCCCTAGTGGGCGTGTCGGGAAAATCTTTACACTTTATAATTCGAGGGTATACACGAGCATATATTCCAAATTTCAACTCTCTAGCTTCAAAACTGTGCAAATGGTTTGCGTTCATACGGACAGACGGACGGACAGCGTGACGGACATTGCACAAAACCAATATACTCATTTCACTTTGTGAATGAGTATAGAGATATTAAAATAATACCACTAACCCGATGGGGGTATTTTATTTGCCAGTCCGGCCAGCTATGCCCCGATTCATAGCCTTGTAGGGTCAGTGAAGTTAACAATCATTGTATTGAGATGCTGTTCCACCTTTTGGGCGATCAGAATTTGGAGAGCGATCAGTATTTGGAATACTGTCGCAGGGTTTTCATGTCATTGTGTCACCGGGAAAATTTGAAATTGTTAGACCAAAATCTGTATACTGTTGTTACTGATACTGATCTTGTCGGCGAAGATAGGGATAAATTAAACAATTTTTTGGAAAATTATTCAAAATCTTTTATAAATTTTGTCAATGACGTTTGGTCTTAAAAATGCACTTTCAGTTTTTGAGCGTACAGTGATGCATACGCTTGGGGAACTTGCAAATACATTTGTAGTTGTCTATATGGAGGACGTATTGGTGGTGTCTACTACAAAAGGTGAAGCTTTAGAAAGATTACAGATTACCCTTGATATTCTCACGAAATCTGGATTTATGTTCAATATTTAAAAGTGTTCGTTTCTCAAGTCGATAGTTCAATATTTGGGATACGAAGTGAGCGCAGGCCAATTTCGTCCAAATTCACTTAAAGTTGCAGCGTTAACTGCTCTACCGCCTCCTCAGTCAGTCCCTGCTTTAAGACTATTTATTGGATTAGCGCCTTACTTTCGGCAATTAATGCAATGTTATGTTTCATGAAGCCTTTGTATCTTTTGACATCGGAAAAGAACGAGTTTGTTTGGAAGCCAGAACATGAACAAATAAGACAAAAAGTTATTTCTGTACTTACACAGAAGCCAGTTTTAGTTATTTTTGACCCTAAATATCCAATCGAATTGCATACTGATGCAAGTACTCGTGGATATGGAGCCATCTTGCTACACAAAATTGATAACAAGCCGCATGTTGTTGAATTTTTCAGTAAGGCTACTTCACCTGCAGAATCACGATACCATTCTTATGAGTTGGAGACCCTTGCGGTTGTCATGGCTGTATAGCATTTTCGTCATTATTTGATGGGTAGCGATTTTGTGGTTTTTACCGATTGCAACTCACTTAAAAGCATCAAGAACTAAACGTGACATATCTCCCAGAGCACAAAGATGGTGGGCTTATTTACAGTCGTTCTCATTTGATTTGCAGTATAGAGAGGGTAAACGAATGGCTCATGCTAATTTCTTTTCCAGAAATCTCTCATCCGCTAATGTGATTGATACTTCTAAAGTTCCTGAAAACGAGTTAATTTGGCAGAGATATCTAATGACAATCATGCACTTAGGTTGTGAGAAGAATTTAGATTAGGCCTATGATTATTATTGGTTCGATAGCATGTCTAAGTGTATACGAAAGTTTGATGAAAACTGTATTACTTGTAAGATGTCAAAGTCTTCCTCGGGTAAAATTCAAGCTAGACTTCATTCAATACCAAAGGTCAGCACACCTTGGCACACAGGAAAGTTGAGTGGCAAGTCTGATCAGAAGGAATATGTTATTGTCCAAGTGGACGCTTTTGCCAAATTTGTTTATTTAACACACACACTTAAGATTGATGCTGGCAATTGCATAGGTGCTGTGACATCGGCTGTATCTTTGTTTGGAGTACCAAACCGCATAATAGCAGACCAGGGTAGGTGTTTTGCTAGCTCTAAATTTAGTGAGTTTTGTTCTCAACAGAAAATAAGTTTGCATTTGATTGCGACAGACGCAAGTAGAACTAACGGACAGGTGGAACGCATATTGTTACAAATAGCTGAATTGTTGGACGGAGATAGATATATCCTAAGGTCATTGACAAATAATAGAAAATACAAGTATGCTCATGACGATATAAGAAAATTTCCAGAAGGGTATGTACCAGTTTAGTTAGAAAGTAGTAATGAGGATTTGAATAATGTTGGTAATGAAGCTGTTGAAAGGGACAGTATTGGAATGATTGAGAGTGAAACTGTTGAAAGAGTCAGTATTGGAATGGTTAAGAGTGAAACTGTTGAAAGAGTCAGTATTGGAATGGTTAAGAGTGAAACTGTTTTAAGAGACAGTATTGAAATGATTGAGAATGAAACTGTTGAAAGACACAGTATTGAAATGATTGAGAATGAAACTGTTGAAAGAGAGACAGTATTGAAACAATTGAGAGTGAAACTGCTGAAAGAGACAGTATTGAAACGATTGTAGTATGAATGCCTGAAGGGGCTGATAAGAAAAGTTTTGATCATGGCGTGTGAAGCATAAGATGATGTTATGTAAAGTTGAGTCTATGATGATAAAAAGGATAGTCAAGAAAGTTGAATTAAGCTAAAGATTATTTTTATAGCAGTTTAAGAACGAAACTAAAAGTTAAAGATAAAATAATGTATTCAGGGTATCAAAAATGGTTGTAATCAAAAAGGAAAATGTCAATCTTAAATTACTTTCGAAAATTTATGGATAAAATGAATTATGCAGTAAGGCATTTCGTAAAACTACACGAGGTCGTGTTATGGTCAGGATGGCCGTGTCGGAGCGTCAGAGGTTCGAGAGGGCTGGCGCTGTGTCGGGGCGTAACAACAGTGTGCGTTGCTGCGTCTTTGATGGCATTGGGAAGTCCCGTTTTAGAGGGTCGACAGCGTGTTGATGCGTAATAAGAACACGTGTGCGTTGGTGCGTCTTTGAGTACTGCGCAATATGATGAAATTGGGAAGTCCCGTTTTAGAGTGCGTCTTAGATATTTGACAGTAATGCACCGTTTTAGCAGGGCGACAGCGTTGCGTCGCTGTCGCCGAGTGTGGTTCGGGGGTAGGCTTGAGAGAAATAAGAGACACAAGAGTTAGTTGTGTTTGAGTTCTCAGAGCGACCGAAACTCGCTGCGCTAAAAAATTGGAAAATCATCTTAATGCTACAACACATACAAGTAATACACACATACACACATACACACATACACACATACACACATACACACATACACACATACACACATACACACATACACACATACACACATACACACATACACACATACACACATACACACATACACACATACACACATACACACATACACCCATACACACATACACACATACACACATACACACATACACACATACACACATACACACATACACCCATACACACATACACACATACACACATACACACATACACACATACACATACAGATTAGCGCGCGCTCTGTTGACTGCGCAGTTAACCCAGTGACTGAGCGAGGACAGCGCTTATAGGCTTTACTATGGGATATGAAATGTTTAATAACTTCTTTTGTAGATGGACTTTCTAAATCAAACTTGCAGAGTGTGACTATGTCATTCATATGTGTTTATTTTTTAAAGCACAAGTCTCTAGAATTTGAAATACGGTTTTTACAAATTTGGAAGGGAGCGAAGGAAAGGAGGGATGGTATTCAAATGTATGTGACAAAAATCAAAATTGTTGAAACTCCATAATATACTAAATACAAAATTTGGAGACTCTAGCTCTATGTGAAAGGTATAAATTTATCACTTATCGATAACTTTAAAACTATAAAACTTATCGATTTTTTTAAACAAACCAAATCTGCGCGTGCTATACACGGATCTACATAAAAAATTGCATTCTGAGATCGACGCGTTCACACATACGGACAAACGGACGGACGGACGGACAGACAGACGGACAGACAGACAGGGCCAAATCAACTCAGCTCGTCGCCCTGATCAAGAATATATATACTTTATGGCATCTGCCACGCCTCCTTCTGCCTGTTACATACATTTTAACAAAACCATTATACCCTGATTTCCCATTTTCAATGGGTTCAGGGTATAAAAAAAAGAGGAGAGAGAAAGATAAAGAAAAGAAAGGATTTGAAAATCACTCCACAATGTTGAAGATCTTGCAGGTCGTCAAATTTGTGCACCTGCTCACTCCTGGGCACTAGGATTCCCTAGGATGATCTGAAAGCAAGGATTAAAGGTAGAGAGAGTTCAGAAGAAAATACGTGATAAAATTTATTATAATTAAAACATAAAACGTGAAACGCGATTATGCAAGGAATAATCCGAAGTGCAGAATGGTAAACAAAACGGACGAAAGTGTCTGGTTGTTCTAGAAGGAACAGAAAAATTAAGTTGCAATAACAGGCAAGACGAGTCAATATTACCGATAGTCAAATTATGTAGAAAAACAATCCCCAGGATAGTTCTACAATTGATTAATGATGGAAGATCAATAAGAAGAAGCCTACTAAGATAAGACGGTAAACGAAGATTGGGGTCCCAGTTTAGATCTCGTAAGGCAAAGAGTAGAAACTGTTTCTGGAACGATTCAATACGATCCTGATACAATTTATGCTGTGGAGACCATGTAATTGAACAATATTCTAAGTTTGGTTATGAATGGATCCTTGAATTCTTTAATAAATAATAAATTACGTTTAATAAAGCCAAGAACACTTTTGGCTTCGTTTATGATAGGTGAGATATGAGAATTGAAATTAAGTTTCGAGTCAAAAAGTACACCAAGATCTTTTTCTGAAAAAATACGTTGAAAGGAATAATTATTAATTGAATAATTAGCAATATATGGAATAGTACGACAGAAGGTCATTGTCATACATTTATAACACTTTAAATGCAACCGATTAGCTACACACCAAAGTTGGAAGGAATTAAGATCATCTTGAAGGCGTAGATGATCAAGTGAATTAGCATACGAAAGACAAGGTTCATCTTTGAACTCGATATACGGTTTGGAAGGTCATTTATAAATAGGGAAAGAAGTAGCGGACCCAAATGACTACCCTGAGGTACACCCGACGAAACGAAAACAAGTTTCGAAAAAGCTGTTCTCAACACAACTCTTTGGGTTCTACCTTTTAAATAGGATGAAATCCAAGAAAGAAGTTTAGGGGAAAATCCTAAGTGATCAAGCTTTTGAAGTAATATATCGTGGTGTACTGAGTCAAATGCTTTACTGAAACCAGTATATATAACATCAGTTTGCATTTGATTTAAAAAACTGTCATTGACTAGGGAAGTAAATTCTAATCGATTAGTGGAAGTAGATCGATTTCGAACAAAACCATGCTTCGATGGTGAAATAATCGATTTATAAATATTGTAAGGTAGATGTTATTATTTTTTCAAAAAATTTCGGAATAGCAAATAGCTTTGCAATACCTCTATAACTAGAAATGTCAGACCTCCCACCTTTTTTATATAGAGGGATGATGAAAGACTCTTTCCAAATAGACGGAAAAACAGAGGTTTCCAGGTAATTACACAACTGGGAATATTATCAGCTCCTGGAGAAAAAGATGATTTCAATGACCGAATGGCTGAAGCCAGAGAAGCTGGGGAAACATTAGAGGCATTATTAATTTTAGTTGTAGAAATTAAGTAAGGGTATGAAGTGGTAAAGGGATCTACCGAGGAGTAAGTGGATTAAAAAAAATCTGCAAAAAGATCAGAGGAATCATGATCATTACAAGTTTTGTCCAATCCAAGGAAAAATGAGGAAGGTAAACTTGAAGATTTACGCTTCATGTTTACGAATGCATAGAATTGCTTTGATCACGAACAAACTGCCTTTTGCAACGAAAAAGGTAATTCTCATAACACTGAGAATTTAAAATATTAAAATTCGACTTGGCTATGGAATATTTAGACTAGTCTACATTCGAACCAGACTTTTTAAATTTTTTTAAATATTTAGACTTAGATTTAAATTAGAAAGAGTCTGAGTAAACCAGGGGGACTTATTAGAAACGGGCATAGGGAGACACATAGGAACACACTCGTCTAGAATAGAGTTTAAAGTATTATAGAAAAAAGTTGTTGCCAAATTAATGTCATCTGACTTATATAAAGGAGACCAATCTGTTGCATTAATAAGTTGATTAGGCAAAACAAAATTGCACTTATTATAACAACGACGTTGTTTTAAAATTTAAGGTGTGAAAACTGGTGGAGTACTTATGGATAATTGAACCTCCAAAGTGGGATGATGTGTACAAAAAGGTGATGATCTAGAGACTAATGCTAGAGTCATCATTAATAAAAACTAGATCAAGTGACTGATTCAGATGATTTGAAATAGAGTTCATCTGAAACATAGAAAGCGTGAATAATTTATTGAAAAGGTAATGATCTAATGTAGGAAAAAGAAAATTAGAGTTGGGACTAGAGGACCAAGAAGTGTTAGGTATATTAAAGTCACCCAAGACAAGAAACATATGGTTCTCATTAACATGTCCATAAATTTCTTTAATGCAAGTTATATGTTGAGCATAAACTTGAACATCGGAAGAGGGATGGATATATGAGCAAATAATAAATAGGGAACACGATGGAAGAGTTATTTTAACTACAATAATTTCAGCATCATGAGGTAACGAAAAAATAAAAGATTCTGAGAGGATATTGGATTTAACACCAATCAAGACACCACCACCTCTACGTAGCAGTCGATCGTGTCTATAAATGGTGAAATCATTTGAGAGAATCTCACTATTATAAACATTCGGACTTAGCCACGTTTCTGTGATTTAATATACAAAAACTACTAACAACAAGTAAGAAAGCTCTAGTCGGCAGTACCCGACTAGGAGATCCCCTGAACCCTGCGAAGAGCCGATACTCCAAACATTCTTTGCTTATTTAACACATCCATATATACAACCAATACATGCACACACACATACACACATACGCATAAGCACACGCTCTGCTGACTACGGAGTTAGCGCAGCGACTGAGCGTGAGCTGCGCTCATAGGCTTTACAATGGGAAATTAAATGTTTAATAACTTCTTTTGCAGATGGTCTTTCCTAATCAAACTTTCAAAACGTGTTCATGTCATTTATACACTTAGCAGAAAAACTATGCGTACAAGCTCAATGCAAAACTTTGATTGATAAAAAAAATGACTTGTAGGTAAGATATTGACAAAATTTTATTTTTTAATGAAAAACACATTCATTATAAACTTTTTCCAACAATTTTTTTTTTACTATGACATACTTTTTTTTTTTTATTTAAAAAACTAAGAAATGAACGGATTTCGGCCCAGAAAAAGTCTGCGTACAAACTAAAAGAACAACAGAAAAGCCACTTTTTTATAAAAAAATCAATAAATTTAGGATGATGATGGATACTTATTCCTTTTAAGTGTCTTTACCAATCATATTGGCAATGATATGACCTATCTTCGACTGAAATCAAGCGGAATTGGAGGCCACTCCTCCATTAATACGTTTTTCAGCATGTCCTTGCACATTATAGCTCGTGGGTGAATCCTACGGTCCAGAAAATCCCTAAAATGCTTAATCGGACTTAAATATGACCACTGGGTGGCGAGTGCAACTATTTCTTTGTATTATAAAGCGACCATAGCTTGACATTGTGGGCTGTATGCTGGGGATCATTGTCCTCTTGGAACGAAAAGTCGTCGCCAAACCCAAATTTTCGTGAGCCTTGGTGAAATTTTTTTATTTTTTATTTGTAAGTAAGCCTTGTGAACCATTGTAGACTCAAAGAAGTAAAGTTTGCCCTTTCCGTTTGCTACCATACGCCCCTCTACCATCACACCGTCACCACCGCGCTAAATAGTTGGAGCGAGGTTTTCCTTGTCGAAGGCTGTAAGACTTCTACGATACATAAATTTGCGTTCCTTGATGCCAAAAATGAAAAATATACTCTCGTTACTGAAAATAACGTTATTCCATAAATCTGGAGGTACTCCATCAACTTTTTGGACGAAATCCATTCGCTTCTCTTTGTTGGCATCTGATATATGCGACTTCTTCCGCGCAGCACGGGCATGTATGTCCTCCGTTTTTGAGATTTTCAGTATCGTCTGAGTCGAAGGGGGCGTGGCATCCAAAATCCAAAAATTACATACACATACACATACATACACAGTGAATTTGGAGTCTCTAGCTCTTACGGTATGCTTAACCCCAGAAAAGTTATCGATTTTTATCGATAATAAGGAAACGGGATAAGTTATCGAAAATCTAAAAACAAATCGTACTGCGTAGGCTATAGACGAGTATTCTCTGAAAATTTCATATATCTAGCTTTTGTGGTTTACGAGATCGCTGCGTTCATACGGACGGATGGACGGACGGACGGACGGACAGACGGACAGGGTTATTTCAACTCAGCTCATCGAGCTGATCAAGAATATATATACTTTATGGGGTCTGCGATGTCTCCTTCTGCCTGTTACATACATTTTCACAAAACCATTATACCCTGATTTCCCATTTTCAATGGGTTCAGGGTATAAAAAAGGATTGGGAAATCACTCCACAATGTTGAAGATCTTGCCGGTCGTCAAATTTGTGCACCTGCTCACTCCTGGGCACTGTGTGTGATTTCGCTAAGATGATCTGAAAGCAAGGATTTAATTAAAGGTAGAGAGAGTTCAGAGGAAAATACGTGATAAAATTTATTATAATTAACACATAAAAGGTGAAACGCGATTATGCAAGGAATAATCCGAAGTGCAGAATGGTAAACAAAACGGACGAAAGTGTCTGGTTTTTCTAGAAGGAACAGAAAAATTAAGTTGCAATAACAGGCAAGACGAGTCAATATTACCGATAGTCAAATTATGTAGAAAAACAATCCCCAGGATAGTTCTACAATTGATTAATGATGGAAGATCAATAAGAAGAAGCCTACTAAGATAAGACGGTAAACGAAGATTGGGGTCCCAGTTTAGATCTCGTAAGGCAAAGAGTAGAAACTGTTTCTGGAACGATTCAATACGATCCTGATACAATTTATGCTGTGGAGACCATGTAATTGAACAATATTCTAAGTTTGGTTATGAATGGATCCTTGAATTCTTTAATAAATAATAAATTACGTTTAATAAAGCCAATAACACTTTTGGCTTCGTTTATGATAAGTGAGATATGAGAATTGAAATTAAGTTTCGAGTCAAAAAGTACACCAAGATCTTTTTCTGAAAAAATACGTTGAAAGGAATAATTATTAATTGAATAATTAGCAATATATGGAATAGTACGACAGAAGGTCATTGTCATACATTTATAACACTTTAAATGCAACCGATTAGCTACACACCAAAGTTGGAAGGAATTAAGATCATCTTGAAGGCGTAGATGATCAAGTGAATTAGCATACGAAAGACAAGGTTCATCTTTGAACTCGATATACGGTTTGGAAGGTCATTTATAAATAGGGAAAGAAGTAGCGGACCCAAATGACTACCCTGAGGTACACCCGACGAAACGAAAACAAGTTTCGAAAAAGCTGTTCTCAACACAACTCTTTGGGTTCTACCTTTTAAATAGGATGAAATCCAAGAAAGAAGTTTAGGGGAAAATCCTAAGTGATCAAGCTTTTGAAGTAATATATCGTGGTGTACTGAGTCAAATGCTTTACTGAAACCAGTATATATAACATCAGTTTGCATTTGATTTAAAAAACTGTCATTGACTAGGGAAGTACGTAGATCGATTTTGAACAAAACCATGCTGCGATGGTGAAATAATCGATTTATAAAAATGTTGTAAGGTAGATGTTATTATTTTTTCAAAAAACCCATTGAAAATGGGAAATCAGGGTATAATGGTTTTGTTAAAATGTATGTAACAGGCAGAAGGAGGCGTGGCAGACCCCATAAAGTATATATATTCTTGATCAGGGCGACGAGCTGAGTTGATTTAGCCCTGTCCGTCTGTCCGTCCGTCCGTCTGTCCGTCTGTCCGTATGTTTGAACGCGTCGATCTCAGAATCTATAAGAGCTAGAGACTTGAAATTTTTTATGTAGGTCCGTGTATAGCACGCGCAGATCGAGTTTGTTTCAAAAATTCGATAACTTTTATCGTTTTAATGTTATCGATTAAAAACGAAATCGAAAGACAGTAATTAGATTATATCTTCTACATCTTTATAGCTAGGGACTCCTTATTTTGTATTTGGTTGCATGTGTGTTTAATACAATTTTGATTTTTGTTATATTTTAGATACCACTCCCCTTTCGCCCCAAATTTGCAAAAAACGTATTGCTAGAGACTTGTGCTTCGGCACATACACATATATGAATGACAGAATCACGCTCTGAAAGTTTGATTAAGCAAGTCCGTCTACACAGGAACTTATTCAACAATTAACTTCCCATAATACTGCTCTTACTGCAGCCCGAGAGCAGTCGCTGCGTAAACTGCGCAGTCAGCAGAGCGCTCGCTTATGCGTGCGTGCGTATGTGTGTGTGTGTGTATGTACATGTGTTGCTTGTTGTTAATAAGCACAGAACGTTTGTAATATCGGCTCATCGCAGGGTTCAGGGGATCTCGTAGTCGGGTACCACCGACTAGAGCTTTCTTACTTGTTTATATAGGGGGATGATGAAAGGCTCTTTCCAAATAGACGAAAAAACAGAGATTTCCAGCGACAAATTAAATAGTTTTAGTAATGGTGTCTGAAGCGAACCACTACATTCTTTAATTACACAACTTTGAATATTATCAGCTCCTGGAGAAAAAGATGATTTCAATGACCGAATGGCTGAAATCAAAGCTGGGGAAACATTAGAAGCATTAATAATATTAGTTGTAGAAATTAAGTAAGGGTATGAAGTGGTAAAGGGATCTACCGAGGAGTAAGTGGATTAAAAAAAATCTGCAAAAAGATCAGAGGAATCATGATCATTACAAGTTTTGTCCAATCCAAGGAAAAATGAGGAAGGTAAACTTGAAGATTTACGCTTCATGTTTACGAATGCATAGAATTGCTTTGATCACGAACAAACTGCCTTTTGCAACGAAAAAGGTAATTCTCATAACACTGAGAATTTAAAATATTAAAATTCGACTTGGCTATGGAATATTTAGACCAGTCTACATTCGAACCAGACTTTTTAAATTTTTAAAAATATTTAGACTTAATATTTTTATACTCATTCACAAGGTGAAATGAGTATATTGGTTTTGTGCAATGTCCGTCACGCTGTCCGTCCGTCTGTCCGCCTGTCCGTCTGTCCGTATGAACGCAAACCATTTGCACAGTTTTGAAGCTAGAGAGTTGAAATTTGAAATATATACTCGTGTATACCCTCGAATTATAAAGTGTCAAGATTTTCCCGATACGCCCACTAAGGGCGTGGCAAATTGGAAAATGCATTTTCCGATATCTCAGAAACACTACCTCTAGAAGTGCTAGAGAGTTACAATTTGACAACTCAAGATGAAAAAGCTATGGCGGATATATCTACGCCCATTGGGGGCGTGGCAAATCGGGTAAAACTGTATCTTCTACAGTTTCAGAGCTAGAACACCCAAAATTGGTACGTAGGTTACTGCTACGATCCTATGAATATCGCCCAAAAAGGCTTTTATCCACGCCTACTAGGGGCGTGGTAAATCGGATCTGACTATATAGTGATTTTTTAAATTCTGTAATATTTTGAGCACTATGAGACTTGAAACTTGGAATATATACTCGGGTTGACAACCCAAGATGAAAAAGATATGGCGGATATATCTACGCCCATGGGGGGCGTGGCAAACCGCAAAAGTTTATAGCTCCTACAGTTTTAGAGCTAGAAGCTTCAAATTTGGATGGTTGAGTTACTGGTAAGCTCCTCTATCGATGCCCTAAAAATAAATTTTACTTCCCTTATGGGGCATGCCCGGCTAAAAAAGACGCTGTAATTTTTGCACTTTTTGAGTGTAAACATCCAAATTTCACACTTACGTTACCCTTCACTACTTCTAAGAACTGGCCAAAAATTATGCGTCTACGCCCACTGGGGGCTTGGCAAATCGGGATAAACTGTACGTTTTTCCGATTCTCAGTGAGAAAATCAAAGTTTTTTTGATGATATTACTGCTGATCTCCTCTATTGATTTCCAAAAAAATATATATGTACTAACCAATTGGGGGCGTGGCATTGGGCGTGAGCTGTGCGGGTGTGAATGAGTATCCCGCAGTCGGAAGCGCCCGACTGCAACGTTCTTACTTGTTTAAATTAGAAAGAGTCTGAGTAAACCAGGGGGACTTATTAGAAACAGGCATAGGGAGACACATAGGAACACACTCATCTAAAAGAGAGTTTAAAGTATTAAAGCAAAAAGTTGTTGCCAAATTAATATCAACTGACTTATATAAAGGAGACCAATCTGTTGCATTAATAAGTTGATTAAGCAAAACAAAATTGCACTTATTATAACAACGACGTTGTTTTGAATATATTTATATATATCCTCAGGTGTACAAAAAGGTGATGATCTAGAGACTAATGCTAGAGTCATCATTAATAAAAACTAGATCAAGTGACCGATTCAGATGATTTGAAATAGAGTTCATCTGAAACATAGAAAGCGTGAATAATAAGTGTTCGGTATATTAAAGTCACCCAACACAAGAAACATATCGTTATCACAAGAAACATATATTATACCCTGATTTCCCATTTTCAATGGGTTCAGGGTATCTTAAATGTTATAAAAACCAAAATTGTATAAACTCCATATTATACTAAATACAATATTTGGAGGCTCTAGTTTTAAAGATGTAGTAGATATAAATTTATAGCTACATTTCGATAATGTTTTAAATCGATTTTTTAAACGATCAAATTGATCGATTTTTTTAAACAAACTCGATCTGCGCGTGCTATACACGGATCTACAAAAAAAATTTAAAGTCTCTCTACTCGACTCAGTTCGTCGAGCTGATCAAGAATATATATACTTTATGGGGTCTGCCACGCCTCCTTCTGCTTGTTACATACATTTTAACAAAACCATTATACCCTGTTTTCCCATTTTCAATGGGTTCAGGGTATAAAAATTACGGAGCACAAACAAAGCACGTCAAATACTTTCAACTGAGAGCTCTCTCTTGAGAATTCATTACACGGATCTACACAGTAAATTTGAAGTCTGCAGCTCTTACAGTATACAAAAACAAAAAAGTAAATTTATCGATTTTCATCGATAATAAGGAAACGGGATGAGTTATCGAAAATCTAAAAAAAACTCGTACTGCGTAGGGTATACACGAGTATGCACTGAAAATTTCAGATCTCTAGCTTTTGTGGATTACGAGATCACTGAATTCACACGGACGGACAGACGGACAGGGCTATGTCAACTCGGCTAATCGAGCTGATTAATACATACATGTTCACAAAAACATTATACCCTGATTTCACATTTTCAATGGGTTTAGGGTATATAAAAAAAAGAAGATAATTATGCATCATCATATAAAAATTATAGATTTCAGCTGACAGTTATTAATACATTCCCTAGATTTGCATGGGGTGTAGCACTTAAAAATAAAAATTCAGAAGATGTTGCAAAGGCTATATTAAGTATTTTCAGAACGTACCCTCAAGAACTAGCAAACTGATGATGGTAAATAGTGCTTCAACAGATCATTTAAACAATTAATGACTCAATTAAATATTAATAATTGTGTAACATATAGCAGCTAAAACTGTCAATTACTGAACGATTCAATAGAAAAACATATGATGATTTTAATGGAACATATCATTGGATCGTTATTTAGCAAAATTAAATAGATAAATACCAATCAAACCATCGGTCATACTTTCTTTTCATTTTTACATGCCGACCAGAGAAAGTCGAATTATTCTGCTGAAATTGTAAAAAAAAGAAACACTTAAATTTTGTTTATGTTATTTATAGAATTTAATGAAATAAGTTGAAGTGCCAAACAAAAATATTGAGTCAGAAAGAAAGAAGAAAAACAATGACAAATAGCGTCGGATAAATGACTATTCACCCGATTTTAACGTTCTTGTTCTATTCTATCTCTCTAATTTTTTTCGTCTGTAGTGATCGTTGACACTTGAACCGAACAAAAGCACGCCAATTAAAAAAATATATATATATGTACACAGAGAATGGAGTAGCAGTTTTCCTTCACTACCCTTCTCTTACCCAGACAGCAAATCAGCCGGATCAAGTGAATGCCCTGGAGATTCCATCCTATTTATAACAGCCGCGTGAACTGAAAGATACGTTATATGTTACAAGCTTTAGTCGATACTGCTCAACTGGGAGATCCCCTGAATCCTGCGAATAGACGATATTACAATCATTCTACGCTTCTTTTGTATATTACGCTAGCGGTTCGACCCGGCGTTGCACAGATTTTGACTCGACGTGTATAAGATGATTTATTTTTGTCGTTCAATTATAAAAGTGGACATTTCTTCAGCGCTATTGCATTGGGAATGCATTGGCGTCATTTGAAAAAGGCTTTGTACCTATGTGTAGGATCAGGAGCGTTTTTCAGTCCACCACAAAATTCAAGGAATGGGGGTGTTGAATGAATGCATGCAAATATATAGAGCATAGGTAAAAATAAGTCAACTTAAAGCTAAAATATCGGGGAACTTGACCCAATATTCCGGCCCCATTGCCTGACGCAGTCTTTCAAGAGACAGGAAGAAAAGCTAATTTAAGGATTTATCTCCGGATTATTCCATTGGGGATGTGTACGAATTTATTGATCTCGTCCAGGAACTGTAGCCGTAATGCGACCCATTATTGAAGTAATCTGCCTACTTGCGTCGCCAGGTTGTTTGATGCCAGTTGTCGAACGCCAGCGATCTAAAGACTTCAGCAGCATATATATATATATATATATATGTGTATGTGTGTGGTTGTAGTTTTCGGTATTTCACAATAGTGAACCGCTTTAGCGGGGCGACAGCGTGTCGGCGCGTATTGAGTGTGTGTTGTTGCATCTTTGGATATTTCGCAATAATTATCATCATCAGAATTAGCATCAGCCTTTGTAAGGGCTGTGATTGGTTGATTAAGTTGTCGGTTCTAAGAAGTCCTGTTTTAGCGAGGCGACAGCGTTTGACGCTGTTGCTGAGTGTGGTTCGGGGGTAAGCTCGAGAAATAAGAGACACGAGAGCTAGTTGTGTTTGAGTTCTCAGAGCGACCGAAACTCGCTGCGCTAAGTAATGGAAACTAATCTTAATGCTACAACATCAGAAGTGGGATCTGGCTCGCTACCTAATATGACAAATGATCCTTGGCAAGTGCCGTACGTGTTAGCAGGAGCGCGTTAGAAATTTGCTTCGTATCAATTTATCGTGCGTTTCCGTCGTTGTGCGAACATAAAGTGTGGCAATAATATTGAAAAGATCATGTTGGCACCGTCGCATCCGCGTGGTAACAGTAAATATGATTCTGGAGGAAAATAACATAAAAGGCAGTGCGTTGGTAATGGCTTTGAGTGCAGCGTTGGAAGGCAGTGCGTCGCAGTGGCTCTCACAAATATGTTATCCTGACATAAATTGGACCGAGTTTAAGGAAATTTTTGTACAGTGCTTCACCAGTGTAGAAACACCAGCAGCTATGTTTTTGACAATGTTTGACTCTGGAGCGGAATGTTCGTTGATTAAACAAAAGATAAGTACTCAGTTAGCCGGTAAAAGAATGAACAACGTAGTCATGTTAAAGGGTATTGGGAATGACAGCATTTTGTAGTAAATTGCAAATACTTGGCAACGTAAAAATTAACAATCATTGTATTGAGAAGCTGTTCCACGTTTTGGGCGATCAGTATTTGGAGAGCGACATTGTGATTGGTCGAGAAATACTGTCACAGGGTTTTCATGTCATTGTGTCACCGGGAAAATTTGAAATTGTTAGACCAAAATCTGTAAACTGTTGTTCAAATGATGATATATTTTCTAAAGTGGATACTGGTCTTGTCGGCGAAGATAGGGATAAATTAAATAATTTATTGGAAAATTATTCAAAATCTTTTATAAAGGGAATTCCTTCTTCTAGAGTCAGTACAAGTGAGATGAAAATTAAGTTAGTAGACCTCAGAAAAATTGTTCAAAGAAGACCATACAGACTTAGTCTAAATAAAAGAGAGTTGGTACGCGAGAAGATTAAAGAACTAGTAGAATGCAATGTCGTAAGGCCAAGTTGCTCACCTTATGCAAGTCCTATGATGTTAGTGAACAAAAAGGACGGGTCTCATAGCTTGTGTGTCGATTACCGTGAATTAAATACGAATACAGTCTCAGATAAATATCTGTTGCGTCTAATAGCAGATCAGATAGCCAGACTTCAGGGAGCGAAATATTTCATATGTCTGGATATAACAAGCGGATACTATCAAATCCCTTTGAATGAAGAGTCAATAGAGTGTACGGCTTTTGTCACTCCAGACGGCCAATACGAATTTTTGTCAATGCCGTTTAGTCTTAAAAATGCACCTTCAGTTTTTGAGCGTACAGTGATGCATACGCTTGGGGAACTTGCAAATACATTTGTAGTTGTCTATATGGATGACGTATTGGTGGTGGCTACAACAAAAGCTGAAGCTTTAGAAAGATCACAGATTATCCTTGATATTCTCACGAAAGCTGGATTTATGTTCAATATTTAAAAGTGTTCGTTTCTCAAGTCGACGGTTCAACATTTGGGATACGAAGTGAGCGCAGGCCAATTTCGTCCAAATTCACTTAAAGTTTCAGCGTTAACTGCTCCACCGCCTCCTCAGTCAGTCCCTGCTTTAAGACTATTTATTGGATTAGCGCCTTACTTTCGGCAATTAATGCAATGTTATGTTTCATGAAGCCTTTGTATCTTTTGACATCGGAAAAGAACGAGTTTGTTTGGAAGCCAGAACATGAACAAATAAGACAAAAAGTTATTTCTGTACTTACACAGAAGCCAGTTTTAGCATACTGATGCAAGTGCTCGTGGATATGGAGCCATCTTGCTACACAAAATTGATAACAAGCCGCATGTCGTTGAATTTTTCAGTAAGGCTACTTCACCTGCAGAATCACGATACCGTTCTTATGAGTTGGAGACCCTTTCGGTTGTCATGGCTGTATAGCATTTTCGTCATTATGTGATGTGTAGAGATTTTGTGGTTTTTACCGATTGCAACTCACTTAAAGCATCAAGAACTGAACGTGACATATCTCCCAGAGCACAAAGATGGTGGTCTTATTTACAGTCGTTCTCATTTGATTTGCAGTATAGAGAGGGTAAACGAATGGCTCATGCTGATTTCTTTTCCAGAAATCTCTCATCCGCTGATGTAATTGATACTTCTAAAGTTCCTGAAAAACGAGTTGATTTGGCAGAGATATCTAGTGATTGGCTTATGGCTGAACAGCGGAAGGATTTCGATATTATCAATATTGTGAACAAACTGAAGGATAATTCTCTTGCCGAGGACATTGCAAAAACTTATGAGTTGAGAGCAGAATTACTTTATCGAAAAATTCAGAGAAATGGTAGAACTCGATCTTTGCCAATTGTTCCAAGGGTATTCTGTAATAATCAGTCTGTAATAAATCAGATTCACGAGACAATCATGCACTTAGGTTGGGAGAAGACTTTAGATAAGGCCTATGATTATTATTGGTTCGATAGCATGTCTAAGTGTATACGAAAGTGTGTTTAAAACTGTATTACTTGTAAGATGTCAAAGTTATCCTCGGGTAAAATTCAAGCTAGACTTCATCCAATACCAAAGGTCAGCACACCTTGGCACACGATACACATAGACGTAACATGAAAGTTGAGTGGCAAGTCTGATCAGAAGGAATATGTTATTGTCCAAGTGAACGCCGTTACCAAATTTGTTTATTTAACACACACACTTAAGATTGATGCTGACAATTGCATAGGTGCTGTGACATCGGCTGTATCTTTGTTTGGAGTACCAAACCGCATAATAGCAGACCAGGGTAGGTGTTTTGCTAGCTCTAAATTTAGTGAGTTTTGTTCTCAACAGAAAATAAGTTTGCATTTGATTGCGACAGACGCAAGTAGAACTAACGGACAAGTGGAACGCATTATGAGCACTTTGAAAAACTTACTGACGGCAGTTGGCAAGACGCATTGAGTGAGGTACAGTTTGCCTTAAACTGTACAGTAAGTCGAGTGACAAAGGCAAGCCCTTAAGAATTGTTTATTTTCAAGGTTGCTCGTCCATTAGGGTTGCTTCCACCATGTGAAACGACACAAGAGGTTGATTTGGCAGAATCAAGATCTCGAGCAGTGCAAAATATATCAGCGGCAGCAGTATATAGCAAGAAACGGTTCGATAAAATCAAGGCTAAGGTTGTTGGATACGAGTAGGAGATTTTGTGTTGAATGAAGCAAGGCATCAAACGAAGTTAAGTCCAAAGTTTAGGGGACCGTTACAAAAAGCTGAATTGTTGAACGGAGATAGATATATCCTAAGGTCATTGACAAATAATAGAAAATACAAATATGCTCATGACGATATAAGAAAATTGCCAGAAGGATATGTACCAGTTCAGTTAAAAAGTAGTGATGAGGATTTGAATGATTGAGAATGAAACTGTTGAAAGGGACAGTATTGGAATGATTGAGAACGAAACTGTTGAAAGAGACAGTATTGAAATGATTGAGAATGAAACTGTGGAAAGAGACAGTAATGGAATGATTGAGAATTAAACTGTTGAAAGAGACGGTATTGAAACGATTGAGAGTGAAACTGTTTAAAGAGACAGTATGGATGAATGAAGGGGCTGATAAGAAAAGTTGAAAGAATTGGTCATAATGCAAGCACAAGTGCAAAACAAATGTTTTGATCATGGCGTGTGGCGCATAAGATGATGTTATGTAAAACCAGTTGAGTTTAAGATAATGAAAAGGATAGTGAAGATAGTTTAATTAAGCTAAAGATTAATTTTATAGCAGTTTAAGAACGAAACTAAAAGTTGAAGATAAAATTTTGTATAAAGCCCTGTAATCAAAAAGGAAAATGTTAATATTAAATTAATTTCGAAAATTTATAAATAAAATGAATTATGCAGTAAGGCAGTAAAACTACACGAGGTCGTGTTATGGTCAGGATGGCCGTGACGGCGCTTACTAAGTTTGTATGTGTGTGGTTGTAGTTTTCGGCATTTCACAATAATGAACCGCTTTAGCGGGGGATATTATATATTTCGCAATAATTATCATAATTAGCTTAGCATGAGCCTTTGTAAGGGCTGTGATTGGTTGATTAAGTTGTCGGTTATAGGAAGTCCCGTTTTAGCGAGGCGACAGCGTTTGACGCTGTTGCTGAGTGTGGTTTGGGGGTAGGCTCGAGACAATTAAGAGACACGAGAGCTAGTTGTGTTTGAGTTCTGAGAGCGACCGAAACTCATTGCGTTAAATAATGGAACATAATCTTAATGCTGCAACATATATATATATATATATATATATATATATATATATATATATATATATATATATATATATATATAATTTATATATATATATATATATATACTTACCAGAATAACTATGCGTACAAGTAAAATATTGATTGAAAAAAATGACTTGATATTGATATCAATGATATGGACAAAATTACATTTTTTAATGAAAAACACATTCATTATAAACAATTTCAAATTTCTTTTACTTGACTTATACTTTTATTTTTATACCCTGAACCCATTGAAAATGGGATGGAGGCGTGGTAGACCCCATAAACTATATATATTCTTATTCAGCTTGACGAACCGTCTGTCCGTCCGGTCGTCCGTCCGTATGTTTGAACGCATCGATCACAGGACATATAAGAGCTAGAAAATATTTCACGTACTAGAGACTTGTGGCAAATACACACATATGAATAGCATAATCACGCTCTGAAAGTTTGAACTAGAAAATCTATCTACAAAAAAAATTATTCAACATTTAATTTCCAATTGCGCCTATGAGCGCAGCCCAAGTGCAGTCGCTGCGTAAACTGCGCAGTCAACAGAGCGCGTGCTCATGCGTGCGTATGCATGTGTGTATGTATGTGTGCATGTATTGCTAGTATATATATGTTAAATAGCATAGAATGTTTGGTATATCGGCTCTTCGCAGACTAGAGCTTTCTTACTTGTTTTCTATTTTTTATACCCTGAATCCATTGAAAATGGGAAATCAGGGTATAATGTTTTTGTGAAAATGTACGTAACAGCCAGAAAAAGACATGGTGGACCCCATAAAGTATATATATTCTTGATCAGCTCGATGAGCTGAGTTGAAATAGCCCTGTCCGTCTGTCCGTCCGTCCGTCCATCCGTCCGTATGAACGCAACGATCTCGTAAGCCACAAAAGCTAGAGATCTGAAATTTTCAGTGTATACTTGTGTATACCCTACGCAGTATGAGTTTTTTTTTAGATTTTTAAAACTCAACCCGTTTCCTTATTATCGATAAAAATCGATAACTTTTCTTCTTTTTTGTATACCATAAGAGCTAGAGACTCCAAATTTACTGTGTAGATCCGTGTAATGAATGCGGAGATTTTGTAATTTTTAGATTTTCGATGCCATGCCCCCTTGGCCCCAAATTTGCAAAAAGGCGTACCTATGCGTGCTTGCGTATGTATGTGTGTGTGTGTGTTGCTCGCAATATTTGTATATTAAAAATAAGCATAGCATATTGGGAATATTGGCTCTTCACAGGAGATCTCCTAGTCGGGTACCCCGGACTAGAGCTTTCGTAATTGTTGTTTTTGGAAGGAAAAAAACTCTGTACCACTGTACACTCGTTCCGCTCACACACCCTGGTCACTCTTTTTATTCTTCGTAGTCTTTGGCTCTCGGTCCATTGTTCACTTTTCGCTCGCCCGTTTTCTCTAGTCGCGTACGGTCCTCTTTGGCGCCGCTGTGCCTTAACTATTCTAGTCACCGTTTCATTCGTCGTTCTCGATTCTCGCGACGGATAATCACATCGCGCCAAAAGAATGTGTTAGGGTATCCCCGACTACACATGCATTTTGCACCTTTCACCAACCAACACCTTTATTTGGGCATGTGCGCTGGCTTTTATGCCGTCAATATGACACATCCCTTGTTAGTCCCAGGGTCCCTGCTCGGGCGCCACTTTTAAGGTTACAATTCTTGGCCGGGGTGCAGACTCAGTCTACCCAGGACCAGCACTCACAGGAACATTTATGCAGAGTCGCATCGCCGATCGTATGTATTATTGTATAAACATTTAAGAATTCAAATTTAAAGGTAACGGCTCGAGCGCGCGCTGACGATCGGCGATGCGACTCTTCACAGCGTGGTGAAAGCTCCGTGGTGAGGAGCGAGGGCTGTGGGGAGTTGCGTGGCCGAGGCGATCGGCCGGCTCGAGCGCGATAGGTTAAGGAGAGAAGCTAATTAGTTTTCGGGCACGCGATGAGATGGGTGGCGTAGAAGTTGTGAGCGTACGTCGGCGCTCAAACAGAGAAGAAGCGCGAAAAATATAAAAGGCGCGAGGCACATGGGCTTCGCGACAAACGGTGCGGCAGGGTTTGCGACCGCGGCATTGGAGTATAGAGTTAACTTTAGTGAATATAGCATTAACCAACTAAATCAACGCCTTTCCTCTTGTGAGTGCTGGTCCTGGGTAGACTCTTAACAAAACCTTATATATTAATATACATACGCTCTCTTACATACATACATTGTAAATAAGGATGTGCGGCAACAGTACTGAGAAAAAATACCATTTTTGACTTCAGATGCTGTAAGGAACCTCGGTTTATCCCGAGTTTTAAGCCGGGCCGAACTCAGCCGACTGTGTGTTCGTGCCAACAAATTTGTATATAGCACCTTGCGATAAATTAGAAGTCAGTGTGTTATGGTTTGCGATTTGTTATATTCTCTCACTTATTTGAGGCTAGCTTACACGTTATATGTTTACAAATCTAACGTTTACACAGGATCGCAGGTAGATGTTTTAGCGCACTCTGGCTATCCGAATGGTACTGCACTCTTGGGTCTCCAAGGATCCGCTTGAGTACTCCAGGGGACGCCACAGTCACACACTCTTTCGCACAGCTACGTAAACGTTACCTCTACTCCTGCTCCAGGATCCGCCACTAATGCTATAGATTCAGCCGCGTTGCACCGCATTCCTGGTTGGTGGCAGCTGCTGTCCTTCCTGTGTCCTTCGCGTAGAGCCTATGTCCTCAATAGGCGTCTAGGATGTCCCTCGTAGATATCCTTTCCCACGATGTCCTTCCACTTGAGGTCCTTGGCAGCGATGTCCTTCTGATAGCACTGTTCCTTTGACTGATCACTTTTTGATTTGATTTTGTTCCTTCGGCACTGCGGGTACCTTTTTATAGCAGCGGCGCGGGCCCTGCTTCGCGCTATAATGGCGCCAGCTCGGCTCTGGAGCGGGGCCTGTCTGCCGCTCGTGTCCACTTTAACGGAAGCATCATGTGCTGAATACATAAGAGCCACAGAGACGGACTAAGTCGGACTCTGACTCCTTTCCGTCGCTTGTGGAACGATACATGCAGGCACGCATATATGCATAAGTGCACAGCAAATACATTCACTCATACATATCATACGTGCCCGTCTATATTGTTCCTCACAATATATTCTTGATCAGCTTGATGAGCTGAGTCGATATAGCCATATCCGGCTGCCCGTCTATCCATCCGTATGAACGCAGTGATCTCGTAAACCACAAAAGCCAGAGATCTGAAATTTTCAATGGATACACATGTATGCCATACGCAGTATATCTTTGATTTTCGATAACTATTTCCGTTCGCCTATTATCGATTAAAATCAATAAATTTCTAAAACCTTTGTATTCAGTATGATGTGTAGCTTACACAATTTTAATTTTTTTCACATTTTGGATACCATCCCCCTTTTCTTCCCTTCTCCAAAAACTTAAAAAACCCGTATTTCAAATACTAAAGACTTGTGCTTAAGAAAATATACACATATAAATGACATAATCACGCTTTAAACGTTGGATTAAGAAAGTCCATCTACAAAAGAAGTTATTAAACATTTCATTTCTCACTATAAAGCCTATGTGCGCAGCCCACGCTCAGTCGCTGCGCTAACTCCGTAGTCAGCAGAGAGCGTGCTGATCCGTATGTGTATGTGTGTGTGCATGTATTGCTTGTATATATGTATATGTTAAATAAGCTTAGAATGTTTGGAGTATCGGCTCTTCGCAGGGTTCAAGGGATCTCCTAGTCGGGTACCGCCGACTAGAACTTTCTTACTTGTTTTTTTAAACTCACTAAAAAAAAAAAAACTCTTTGTACTACTGTTCATTTGTTTTTTCGTTGTTGCCGTTGTCTGTCTTTTATTCTTGTCTCTCTATTATTCTTGTCTTTCCTTTTTATTTGTGGAAAAAAACTCACTCAAAAAAAAAAACGCTTTGCACCACTGTTCACTTGTTGTCGCTGCCGGTTTCATTTTTCATTCTTGACTCTTCCTTTTTATACGCTGAACCCATTAAAAATGAGAAAACGGGGTATAATGTTTTTATTAAAATGTATGTAACAGGCAGTAATATAGAATGAGGCGTGGCAGACCCCATAAAATATATATATTCTTGATCAGTTCAACGAGCTGAGTTGATTTAGCCCTGTCCGTCCGTCCGTATGTGTGAACGCGTCGATCTCAGATTCTATAAGAGCTAGAGACTGGAAATTTTTTATGTAGATCTGTGTATAGCACGCGCAGATCGAGTTTGTTTAAAAAATCGATAACTTTGATCTTTTTAATGTTATCGATTAAAAACGAAATCGAAAACCAATTATAAAATTATATCTCGCACATCTTTCAAGCTAGAGACTCCTAATTTTGTACTTGGTTGCATTGGTTGTGTTTCGCGAAAAACGTATTTCAAGTACTAGAGACATAATCACGTTTTAAAAATTTGATCAAGAAAGTCCATCTCCAAAGAAACTTATTCAATAATTAAATTTCCATAATAAAGCAATACTGCAGTCCAAGCGCAGACGCTGCGTAAGCTGCGCAGTCAGCAGAGCGCTCGCTTATGCGTGCGTGCGTATGCATGTGTGCATATGTTGTTTATATATATGTTAAATAAACATATAATGTTTGGAATATCGGCTCTTCGTAGGGTTTAGGGGATCTCCTAGCCAGGTACCACCGACTAGAGCTTGCTTACTTCTTTGAATTTACTATTTTTGTTTATTTTTTCAACTTCTTACACCCTCCACTACTATTTTTATGAACAGCCCATTTTCACTGAATCTCTCTAAAATCGTCAAAAACAAATTAATTCTGACTTATTAACGGATATTTTTTTTAGTAATTCTCTTCTTTAAATTATATTCTAAAATAAAAAACAAGTGGTCGTGGACATATAGTTATAGCCAATCCTTAAACTTTAAAATGCATGATTAAGTTACTGTTTACCTAGTTTATTGATGATCCAAAAATAAAACTTACTTCTTTATAGGGGCGTGGCATATCGATAATGACCTGCAATATCCACAAATTATGCTGCTATGTATGAATACTAATGAGTGATCAAAAAATAAATATATATATCTAAATAAATTATGGAATTTAATATCTTTGTCAGAGGCGTTAGCCAACTCACTGATATAACTCCGTTAGGTTTGTGTTTTATATCGACAGCGATAGCTGGTCGAATTAAAGAATGAGTGTTAAGGAATTAGAATTGTTGCGAGCGGTACGCTGCGCGTTTATTGAATTCACACTTAAGACTAACAATTAGAGAATCAAAAACTAAATCTGCGACCAAGCGCAGAGTCGGCGCTGCCGCTACGCTGCCGCCAGTGCACAGCCGCTGCTGCCGTTGCGGGCGTCGCCGTTAGTGTTCTTTGAACACCAGCGGCGTTGATCGTTGCTAGTGCAAAGCCGCTGCCACCGTCGCAGGCGCCGCCGTTAGTGTTCTTTGAACTCCAGCGTCGTTGACCGTTGCTAGTGCAAAGCCGCTGCAGGCGTCGCCGTCGCTGTTCTTGGAACTCCAGCGTCGTTGCTGGTGCTCCTCAAAACTGCTGACTTGCGCCTCGTGTGTGGCGTCGCATTATCACGGCGTCCGCTAACATTGTTGCGGTACATCCGCAGCTGCCGCTGGAGCTGCCAACATTGTTGCGACCCATTCGTAGCTACCGCTGGAGCTGTCATCATTGTTGCGACACATTCATAGCTGCCGCTGTGCTGTCATCATTGTTGCATCACATTCGTAGCTACCGCTGGAGCTGTCATTATTGTTCCGACACATTCGTAGCTGCCGCTGTAGCTGTCATCATTGTTGCAACACATTCGTAGATACCGCTGGAGCTGTCATCCTTGTTGCGACACATTCGCAGCTGTGACTCTGGGCGTGGACTTCGCAAATATGATAAGTCAGCATGCGCCCAGTGTCAGTGGTTAACTTATATAATGTAACGAACCTCGGCTTATCCCGAGTTTTAGGCCGGGCCGAACTCAGCCGACAGTGTGTTTGATGCCAACAAATTTATTTGTAGCACCTTGCGATAAATTATAAGTCAATGTTTTAAGGTTTGAGAGTTGTTTATATTCTTTCACTTATTTGAGGGAATTTTACACTTTATTATTTATTTTGTAAATCTAACGCTTAGCAACTGCACACTTTGCTCGTTTTTGACTGTCCCCGTGCCGAGTTGCGGGCGCCTCTTTATTGCAGCGGCGCGGGCCCTGCTTCGCGCTATAACGGCGCCAGCTCGGCTCTGGAGCGGGGCCTGTGAGCCGCTCGTGTCCACTGTAACGGCAGCATCACGTGATTTGGCGCGGCGCCAAATCGCGCCAAATCTGCGTGGCAGCCCCTCATTGGCCAAAGCACCGTTATTGGCATACGAGTGAAAGCATTCACTACTTTCTCGCCGCCACAAACGGTACTTTGGCCAATGGTCGCCGATGATCGACGTGAGAGCGACGCGAGCAATGCGCTGAACACATACGAGCGACAGAGACAGACTAAGTCGGTCTCAGCGCCCTTTCCAGTAGCGAGGGTCGTTCCTGTCGTACTCGTGTCGCTGTGGGGAACAATACGTGCAGGCACGCATATATGCATAAGTGCACAGCAAATACATTCACTCATACATGTAATACGTGCCCGTCTATATTGCTCCTCACAATGAAAAAATAATTGTATTTTATTCAAATAAATTAAATTTTGCAAGATAAACCGATGAAATCAGCGTTTTCTTTCGTGTTGTTTTCTGTCTTGTCGCTTTTGGTCAACCTTATGCATAATAAAGCGATCTGTCCCTCAGTAACTCTTGCCCACCTGTGCCCTTTTCATCAAGTCTGTCTTCGTTTTCGCGATTTTTTATACCCTGAACCATACATTGAAAATGGGAAATCAGGGTATACTGGTTTTGTTAAAATGTATATAAAAGGCAGGCGTGGCAGACCCCATAAGGTATTTATATTCTTGATAAGCTCAATGAGCTGAGTCGATATAGCCATGTCTGTCCGTCCGTCCGTATGAACGCAGCGATCTCGTAAACCACAAAAAATAGAGATCTGAAATTTCAGGGTATCTCTTGGGCTAGAGCACTCTTACTTCTTTTAAATTGAATTCATACGCAAGGTACTGTAACGAGCCTCGGTTTATCCCGAGTTTAAGCCGGGCCGGACTCAGACGACTGTGCGTTCGTGCCAACAAATTTATATGTAGCGCCTTGCGATAAATTATAATGCAGTGTGTTTTATGGTTGCGTTGGGTATATTTTCTCAATTTACAAGTTTATATTATTTACCAAATCTAGCGCTTAGTAAAACACACCTTTCCACAGGCTCGCAGGTAGACGTTTAGCGCATTCTGGCGAATGGTACTGCACTCTTGGTTCTCCAAGGATACGCTTGAGCACTCCAGGTGACGCCAGGTGAACACTGAATACTCCGACAGTTCGCTCGGCTATTGCAGTGCCTCCTACGGCTGGATACGATCACAAGCACACCTTGAGATCTTTTCAAGCTACAATCACCACTCTTACGCACAGCTACGCAAACGTTACCTTTGCTCCTGCTCCAGGATCCGCCACTAATGCTGTAGATTTGGCCGTGCTGCACCAATGTCCTGGTTGGTGGCAGCTGATGTCCTTCCGGTGTCTGCGTCTCGAGCCTATGTCCTCAATAGGCGTCCAGGATATCCCTCGTAGATATCCTTCCAGCGATGTCCTTCCTCTCGAAGTCCTTGGCAGCGATGTCCTTCCTCTCGAAGTCCTTGGCAGCGATGTTCTTCCTCTCGAAGTCCTTGCTGGTCACTTTTCCACTCGCGTAACTTGTTTTCGTCGGCACTCAATACTTTCACTTTTACTTTCTTTGACTGTCCTGTTGCCGAGTTGCGGGCGCCTTTTTATAGCAGCGACGCAGGCCCTGCTTCGCGCTATGACGGCGCCGGCTCGGCTCTGGAGCGGGGCCTGTGAGCCGCTCGTGTCCACAGTAACGGCAGCGACGCCAAATCGCGCCAAATTTGAGTGGCAGCCCCTCATTGGCCAAAGCACCATTATTGGCATACGAGTGAAAGCATTCACTACTTTCTCGCCGCCACAAACGGTACTTCGGCCAATGGTCGCCGATGATCGACGTGAGAGCGATGCGAGCAATGCGCTGAACACATACGAGCGACAGAGACAGACTAAGTCGGTCTCAGCGCCCTTTCCAGTAGCGAGGGTCGTTCCTGTCGTACTCGTGTCGCTGTGGGGAACAATACGTGCAGGCACGCATATATGCATAAGTGCACAGCAAATACATTCACTCATACATGTAATACGTGCCCGTCTATATTGCTCCTCACAATGAAAAAATAATTGTATTTTATTCAAATAAATTAAATTTTGCAAGATAAACCGATGAAATCAGCGTTTTCTTTCGTGTTGTTTTCTGTCTTGTCGCTTTTGGTCAACCTTATGCATAATAAAGCGATCTGTCCCTCAGTAACTCTTGCCCACCTGTGCCCTTTTCATCAAGTCTGTCTTCGTTTTCGCGATTTTTTATACCCTGAACCATACATTGAAAATGGGAAATCAGGGTATACTGGTTTTGTTAAAATGTATATAAAAGGCAGGCGTGGCAGACCCCATAAGGTATTTATATTCTTGATAAGCTCAATGAGCTGAGTCGATATAGCCATGTCTGTCCGTCCGTCCGTATGAACGCAGCGATCTCGTAAACCACAAAAAATAGAGATCTGAAATTTCAGGGTATCTCTTGGGCTAGAGCACTCTTACTTCTTTTAAATTGAATTAATACGCAAGGTACTGTAACGAACCTCGGTTTATCCCGAGTTTAAGCCGGGCCGGACTCAGACGACTGTGCGTTCGTGCCAACAAATTTATATGTAGCGCCTTGCGATAAATTATAATGCAGTGTGTTTTATGGTTGCGTTGGGTATATTTTCTCAATTTACAAGTTTATATTATTTACCAAATCTAGCGCTTAGTAAAACACACCTTTCCACAGGCTCGCAGGTAGACGTTTAGCGCATTCTGGCGAATGGTACTGCACTCTTGGTTCTCCAAGGATACGCTTGAGCACTCCAGGTGACGCCAGGTGAACACTGAATACTCCGACAGTTCGCTCGGCTATTGCAGTGCCTCCTACGGCTGGATACGATCACAAGCACACCTTGAGATCTTTTCAAGCTACAATCACCACTCTTACGCACAGCTACGCAAACGTTACCTTTGCTCCTGCTCCAGGATCCGCCACTAATGCTGTAGATTTGGCCGTGCTGCACCAATGTCCTGGTTGGTGGCAGCTGATGTCCTTCCGGTGTCTGCGTCTCGAGCCTATGTCCTCAATAGGCGTCCAGGATATCCCTCGTAGATATCCTTCCAGCGATGTCCTTCCTCTCGAAGTCCTTGGCAGCGATGTCCTTCCTCTCGAAGTCCTTGGCAGCGATGTTCTTCCTCTCGAAGTCCTTGCTGGTCACTTTTCCACTCGCGTAACTTGTTTTCGTCGGCACTCAATACTTTCACTTTTACTTTCTTTGACTGTCCTGTTGCCGAGTTGCGGGCGCCTTTTTATAGCAGCGACGCAGGCCCTGCTTCGCGCTATGACGGCGCCGGCTCGGCTCTGGAGCGGGGCCTGTGAGCCGGTCGTGTCCACAGTAACAGCAGCATCACGTGATTTGGCGCGGCGCCAAATCGCGCCAAATCTGAGTGGCAGCCCCTCATTGGCCAAAGCACCGTTATTGGCATACGAGTGAAAGCATTCACTACTTTCTCGCCGCCACAAACGGTACTTCGGCCAATGGTCGCCGATGATCGACGTGAGAGCGACGCGAGCAATGCGCTGAGCAATGAGCGACGCGTCGCTGTGTGGAACAATACATGCAGGCACGCATATATGCATAAGTGCACAGCAAATACATGCACTTATACATACACTATGTGCCCGTCTATATTGTTCCTCACAATCCCCTCTTCCTTCGGGAAACATGAAGCCTTCGTGTTAACATCGGTCCGGGACTCACATTTGGCGCTCCCTTTTGTTTGCACTGCTTGCTTCTCTTCAGCAAGCAGTTCGCCGCGCTCCTCCAGCTTCAAGCAGTGTTACGCACAGGGCCGCTGTTAACACTCTGTTGTTAACAGCGCCGCTGCTACGCAACTCTGCGTACAGCTGATCGCTCCAGCCTCCAGCAACTCTGTGCGCTGCAGGTAAGTGGCTGAAACGTGTTAGCAAATTTTCTCAGAAATTTACCAATTTTCTTCCAAATCCATATAGCGCGATCCTCTCCATGTTGTCCTTCCCATGGACCGGGTTGTGTTCTCCTCTGGCCACGCCCGCCGTTGCAGAAAGACACCCGTTTTTCGCTGCTTTGCCAGCCTCCGTGGCTACAATGCGGCTGCTGCTGTCCCGATGTCGCTGCTGTTCCTTGTTGCTGGGATGGTGGTAACGAAACGATCTTCCGTTGCAGATGCCTTTCACAACTGACCCGGCTCACTCCTCATTCGCGCACAGCTCCAGCGAAGTCGCTGGCCAATGCGCGAGGATTGGCCAGTCCGCCCTCCCGACACCTTTGCCGGACCGCTGGATTTCGCCAGTCATGTGGCTCGCATCTGCCGCGGCTGACCTCCCTGTACCCCACCCCACCGTCGCAGTAAGTACGCAGCGGTGAACAAATTATTTTTAGACTGTGGCGGCGACTGCGGCTGCTGTGGTGTCTGCTCCTCACCTTCTTGGCTGCTGCTGCTGCTTTTCTGGTCACCGCTACTCCTCTGGTCGCCGATGCTCCTCTGGCCGCTGCCAGTGACTGCAACTGGGCTTTGTTGGAGAATTTTCCTACTATAGACGACGTTCGAGGCTGGTTCCGGCCCGCCGACACTTTGACGCTTTGACTCACTTTGACTCACTCCTCATTCGCGCACAGCTCCAGCGGAGTCGCTGTCCAGTGCGCGAGGATCGGCCGGGCAAACCCTTCCGACGCCCAAGTCCGGACGGCCGAGAAATCTAGCTACGTAGCAGAAGTCTATACAGTTGAATTTCCACAAAAGCCCTGTTCATATGCATGCATGCCCTTTTATACCCTCTGCTGCAGCGCTGCCGCCAGCGGAGTGTCGGAAATTAACGGATCCTGCACCAGCTAGTTCTCTCACTCTCTACAGGTCACGCTCTTCCAACACTCTGGCCTTATGGCTGAACACGAGGTATTGTTGTTGCATCTCTAATGCATTTCGCGCACACTCTCTTTTTCCTTTCGCATATATGTATGTGTACAGCTACTACATGCAATCATACATACACTGCGTGCCCTATTTTGTTGTTGGCCGTTTTGCATGTCGCTAGCATCGACACCTTCGTGTCATCTCGTGCGCTAGCGATCGTGCGTAGCCGACAAAGTTCAGTAGCCGTTTGCTGTGGCTGTTGAACTTTGGGCGCTCTGCGTTGTTGTTGCCTACCACGCTCATCGTGATTTTCGTCCCATTTTTGCGCATGCGCTGACCACTGTGCGCCTTTCATGCTGTCGCTGTTTTCGTTCTGCGTGTGTGTGCGCGTCGATCTCAGATTCTATAAGAGCTAGAGACTGAAAATTTTTTATGTAGATCTGTGTATAGCACGCGCAGATCGAGTTTGTTTAAAAAATCGATAACTTTGATCGTTTTAATGTTATCGATTAAAAACGAAATCGAAAACCAATTATAAAATTATATCTCGCACATCTTTCAAGCTAGAGACTCCTAATTTTGTACTTGGTTGCATTGGTTGTATTTTGCAAAAAACGTATTTCAAGTACTAGAGACATAATCACGTTTTAAAAATTTGATCAAGAAAGTCCATCTCCAAAGAAACTTATTCAATAATTAAATTTCCATAATAAAGCAATACTGCAGGCCAAGCGCAGTCGCTGCGTAAGCTGCGCAGTCAGCAGAGCGCTCGCTTATGCGTGCGTGCGTATGCATGTGTGCATATGTTGTTTGTATATATGTTAAATAAACATATAATGTTTGGAATATCGGCTCTTCGTAGGGTTTAGGGGATCTCCTAGTCAGGTACCACCGACTAGAGCTTGCTTACTTCTTTGAATTTACTATTTTTGTTTATTTTTTCAACTTCTTACACCCTCCACTACTATTTTTATGAACAGCCCATTTTCACTGAATCTCTCTAAAATCGTCAAAAACAAATTAATTCTGACTTATTAACGGATATTTTTTTTAGTAATTCTCTTCTTTAAATTATATTCTAAAATAAAAAACAAGTAAGAAAGCTCTAGTCGGCGGTACCCGACTAGGAGATCCCCTGAACCCTGCGATGAGCCGATATTCCAAACATTCTATGCTTATTTAACATATACATATATACAAGCAATACATGTACACACACATACACACACACATACGCACGCACGCATAAGCGAGCGCTCTGCTGACTGCGCAGTTACGCAGCGACTGCGCTCGGGCTGCAGAAGAGCTATATTATCGGAACTTAATTGTTGAATAAGTTCTTTTGTAGATGGACTTTCTTAATCACACAGAGCGTAATTATGTCATTCATATGTGTGTATTTGCCGAAGCACAAGTCTCTAGCACTTGAAATACGTTTTTTGCAAATTTGGGGCGAAGGGGGCGTGGCATCCAAAATATAACAAAAATCAAAATTGTATAAACTCTACATTATACTAAATACAAAATAAGGAGTCTCTAGCTTTGAAGATGTGCGAGACATAATTTTATTACTGGTTTCCGATTTCGTTTTAAATCGATAACATTAAAACGATTAAAGTTATCGATTTTTTGAAACAAACTTGATATGCGCGTGCTATACAGGAACCTACATAAAAAATTTCAAGTCTCTAGCTCTTATAGATTCTGAGATCGACGCGTTCATACATACGGACAGACGGACAGACGGACAGACGGACAGACGGACAGACAGACAGACAGACAGACAGGGCTAAATCAACTCAGCTTGTCGCCCTGATCAAGAATATATATACTTTATGGGGTCTGCCACGCCTCCTTCTGCCTGTTACATACATTTTAACAAAACCATTATACCCTGTTTTCCCATTTTCAATGGATTCAGGGTATAACAAGTGGTCGTGGACATATAGTTATAGCCAATCCTTAAACTTTAAAATGCATGATTAAGTTACTGTTTACCTAGTTTATTGATGATCCAAAAATAAAACTTACTTCTTTATAGGGGCGTGGCATATCGATAATGACCTGTAATATCCACAAATTATGCTGCTATGTATGAATACTAATGAGTGATCAAAAAATAAATATATATATCTAAATAAATTATGGAATTTAATATCTTTGTCAGAGGCGTTAGCCAACTCACTGATATAACTCCGTTAGGTTTGTGTTTTATATCGACAGCGATAGCTGGTCAAATTAAAGAATGAGTGTTAAGGAATTAGAATTGTTGCGAGCGGTACGCTGCGCGTTTATTGAATTCACACTTAAGACTAACAATTAGAGAATCAAAAACTAAATCTGCGACCAAGCGCAGAGTCGGCGCTGCCGCAACGCTGCCGCCAGTGCACAGCCGCTGCTGCCGTTGCGGGCGTCGCCGTTAGTGTTCTTTGAACACCAGCGGCGTTGATCGTTGCTAGTGCAAAGCCGCTGCCACCGTCGCAGGCGCCGCCGTTAGTGTTCTTTGAACTCCAGCGTCGTTGACCGTTGCTAGTGCAAAGCCGCTGCAGGCGTCGCCGTTGCTGTTCTTGGAACTCCAGCGTCGTTGCTGGTGCTCCTCAGAACTGCTGACTTGCGCCTCGTGTGTGGCGTTGCATTATCACGGCGTCCGCTAACATTGTTGCGGTACATCCGCAGCTGCCGCTGGAGCTGCCAACATTGTTGCGACCCATTCGTAGCTACCGCTGGAGCTGTCATCATTGTTGCGACACATTCATAGCTGCCGCTGTAGCTGTCATCATTGTTGCATCACATTCGTAGCTACCGCTGGAGTTCTCATTATTGTTCCGACACATTCGTAGCTGCCGCTGTAGCTGTCATCATTGTTGCAACACATTCGTAGATACCGCTGGAGCTGTCATCCTTGTTGCGACACATTCGCAGCTGTGACTCTGGGCGTGGACTTCGCAAATATGATAAGTCAGCATGCGCCCAGTGTCAGTGGTTAACTTATATAATGTAACGAACCTCGGCTTATCCCGAGTTTTAGGCCGGGCCGAACTCAGCCGACAGTGTGTTTGATGCCAACAAATTTATTTGTAGCACCTTGCGATAAATTATAAGTCAATGTTTTAAGGTTTGAGAGTTGTTTATATTCTTTCACTTATTTGAGGGAATTTTACACTTTATTATTTATTTTTTAAATCTAACGCTTAGCAACTGCACACTTTGCTCGTTTTTGACTGTCCCCGTGCCGAGTTGCGGGCGCCTCTTTATTGCAGCGGCGCGGGCCCTGCTTCGCGCTATAACGGCGCCACCTCGGCTCTGGAGCGGGGCCTGTGAGCCGCTCGTGTCCACAGTAACGGCAGCATCACGTGATTTGGCGCGGCGCCAAATCGCGCCAAATCTGCGTGGCAGCCCCTCATTGGCCAAAGCACCGTTATTGGCATACGAGTGAAAGCATTCACTACTTTCTCGCCGCCACAAACGGTACTTTGGCCAATGGTCGCCGATGATCGACGTGAGAGCGACGCGAGCAATGCGCTGAACACATACGAGCGACAGAGACAGACTAAGTCGGTCTCAGCGCCCTTTCCAGTAGCGAGGGTCGTTCCTGTCGTACTCGTGTCGCTGTGGGGAACAATACGTGCAGGCACGCATATATGCATAAGTGCACAGCAAATACATTCACTCATACATGTAATACGTGCCCGTCTATATTGCTCCTCACAATGAAAAAATAATTGTATTTTATTCAAATAAATTAAATTTTGCAAGATAAACCGATGAAATCAGCGTTTTCTTTCGTGTTGCTTTCTGTCTTGTCGCTTTTGGTCAACCTTATGCATAATAAAGCGATCTGTCCCTCAGTAACTCTTGCCCACCTGTGCCCTTTTCATCAAGTCTGTCTTCGTTTTCGCGATTTTTTATACCCTGAACCATACATTGAAAATGGGAAATCAGGGTATACTGGTTTTGTTAAAATGTATATAAAAGGCAGGCGTGGCAGACCCCATAAGGTATTTATATTCTTGATAAGCTCAATGAGCTGAGTCGATATAGCCATGTCTGTCCGTCCGTCCGTATGAACGCAGCGATCTCGTAAACCACAAAAAATAGAGATCTGAAATTTCAGGGTATCTCTTGGGCTAGAGCACTCTTACTTCTTTTAAATTGAATTCATACGCAAGGTACTGTAACGAACCTCGGTTTATCCCGAGTTTAAGCCGGGCCGGACTCAGACGACTGTGCGTTCGTGCCAACAAATTTATATGTAGCGCCTTGCGATAAATTATAATGCAGTGTGTTTTATGGTTGCGTTGGGTATATTTTCTCAATTTACAAGTTTATATTATTTACCAAATCTAGCGCTTAGTAAAACACACCTTTCCACAGGCTCGCAGGTAGACGTTTAGCGCATTCTGGCGAATGGTACTGCACTCTTGGTTCTCCAAGGATACGCTTGAGCACTCCAGGTGACGCCAGGTGAACACTGAATACTCCGACAGTTCGCTCGGCTATTGCAGTGCCTCCTACGGCTGGATACGCTCACAAGCACACCTTGAGATCTTTTCAAGCTACAATCACCACTCGTACGCACAGCTACGCAAACGTTACCTTTGCTCCTGCTCCAGGATCCGCCACTAATGCTGTAGATTTGGCCGTGCTGCACCAATGTCCTGGTTGGTGGCAGCTGATGTCCTTCCGGTGTCTGCGTCTCGAGCCTATGTCCTCAATAGGCGTCCAGGATATCCCTCGTAGATATCCTTCCAGCGATGTCCTTCCTCTCGAAGTCCTTGGCAGCGATGTCCTTCCTCTCGAAGTCCTTGGCAGCGATGTTCTTCCTCTCGAAGTCCTTGCTGGTCACTTTTCCACTCGCGTAACTTGTTTTCGTCGGCACTCAATACTTTCACTTTTACTTTCTTTGACTGTCCTGTTGCCGAGTTGCGGGCGCCTTTTTATAGCAGCGACGCAGGCCCTGCTTCGCGCTATGACGGCGCCGGCTCGGCTCTGGAGCGGGGCCTGTGAGCCGGTCGTGTCCACAGTAACAGCAGCATCACGTGATTTGGCGCGGCGCCAAATCGCGCCAAATCTGAGTGGCAGCCCCTCATTGGCCAAAGCACCGTTATTGGCATACGAGTGAAAGCATTCACTACTTTCTCGCCGCCACAAACGGTACTTCGGCCAATGGTCGCCAATGATCGACGTGAGAGCGACGCTAGCAATGCGCTGAACACATACGAGCGACAGAGACAGACTACGTCGATCTCTGCGCCCTTTCCAGTAGCGAGGGTCGCTACTATCGTACTCGCGTCGCTGTGTGGAACAATACATGCAGGCACGCATATATGCATAAGTGCAGAGCAAATACATGCACTTATACATACACTATGTGCCCGTCTATATTGTTCCTCACAATCCCCTCTTCCTTCGGGAAACATGAAGCCTTCGTGTTAACATCGGTCCGGGACTCACATTTGGCGCTCCCTTTTGTTTGCACTGCTTGCTTCTCTTCAGCAAGCAGTTCGCCGCGCTCCTCCAGCTTCAAGCAGTGTTACGCACAGGGCCGCTGTTAACACTCTGTTGTTAACAGCGCCGCTGCTACGCAACTCTGCGTACAGCTGATCGCTCCAGCCTCCAGCAACTCTGTGCGCTGCAGGTAAGTGGCTGAAACGTGTTAGCAAATTTTCTCAGAAATTTACCAATTTTCTTCCAAATCCATATAGCGCGATCCTCTCCATGTTGTCCTTCCCATGGACCGGGTTGTGTTCTCCTCTGGCCACGCCCGCCGTTGCAGAAAGACACCCGTTTTTCGCTGCTTTGCCAGCCTCCGTGGCTACAATGCGGCTGCTGCTGTCCCGATGTCGCTGCTGTTCCTTGTTGCTGGGATGGTGGTAACGAAACGATCTTCCGTTGCAGATGCCTTTCACAACTGACCCGGGTCCGGACATCGGATATCGGTGGGGTTCTCGGCTCACTCCTCATTCGCGCACAGCTCCAGCGGAGTCGCTGTCCAGTGCGCGAGGATCGGCCGGGCAAACCCTTCCGACGCCCAAGTCCGGACGGCCGAGAAATCTAGCTACGTAGCAGAAGTCTATACAGTTGAATTTCCACAAAAGCCCTGTTCATATGCATGCATGCCCTTTTATACCCTCTGCTGCAGCGCTGCCGCCAGCGGAGTGTCGGAAATTAACGGATCCTGCACCAGCTAGTTCTCTCACTCTCTACAGGTCACGCTCTTCCAACACTCTGGCCTTATGGCTGAACACGAGGTATTGTTGTTGCATCTCTAATGCATTTCGCGCACACTCTCTTTTTCCTTTCGCATATATGTATGAGTGTACAGCTACTACATGCAATCATACATACACTGCGTGCCCTATTTTGTTGTTGGCCGTTTTGCATGTCGCTAGCATCGACACCTTCGTGTCATCTCGTGCGCTAGCGATCGTGCGTAGCCGACAAAGTTCAGTAGCCGTTTGCTGTGGCTGTTGAACTTTGGGCGCTCTGCGTTGTTGTTGCCTACCACGCTCATCGTGATTTTCGTCCCATTTTTGCGCATGCGCTGACCACTGTGCGCCTTTCATGCTGTCGCTGTTTTCGTTCTGCGTGTGTGTGCGCGTCGATCTCAGACTGAAAATTTTTTATGTGGATCTGTGTATAGCACGCGCAGATCGAGTTTGTTTAAAAAATCGATAACTTTGATCGTTTTAATGTTATCGATTAAAAACGAAATCGAAAACCAATTATAAAATTATATCTCGCACATCTTTCAAGCTAGAGACTCCTAATTTTGTACTTGGTTGCATTGGTTGTATTTTGCAAAAAACGTATTTCAAGTACTAGAGACATAATCACGTTTTAAAAATTTGATCAAGAAAGTCCATCTCCAAAGAAACTTATTCAATAATTAAATTTCCATAATAAAGCAATAATGCAGGCCAAGCGCAGTCGCTGCGTAAGCTGCGCAGTCAGCAGAGCGCTCGCTTATGCGTGCGTGCGTATGCATGTGTGCATATGTTGTTTGTATATATGTTAAATAAACATATAATGTTTGGAATATCGGCTCTTCGTAGGGTTTAGGGGATCTCCTAGTCAGGTACCACCGACTAGAGCTTGCTTACTTCTTTGAATTTACTATTTTTGTTTATTTTTTCAACTTCTTACACCCTCCACTACTATTTTTATGAACAGCCCATTTTCACTGAATCTCTCTAAAATCGTCAAAAACAAATTAATTCTGACTTATTAACGGATATTTTTTTTAGTAATTCTCTTCTTTAAATTATATTCTAAAATAAAAAACAAGTGGTCGTGGACATATAGTTATAGCCAATCCTTAAACTTTAAAATGCATGATTAAGTTACTGTTTACCTAGTTTATTGATGATCCAAAAATAAAACTTACTTCTTTATAGGGGCGTGGCATATCGATAATGACCTGTAATATCCACAAATTATGCTGCTATGTATGAATACTAATGAGTGATCAAAAAATAAATATATATATCTAAATAAATTATGGAATTTAATATCTTTGTCAGAGGCGTTAGCCAACTCACTGATATAACTCCGTTAGGTTTGTGTTTTATATCGACAGCGATAGCTGGTCAAATTAAAGAATGAGTGTTAAGGAATTAGAATTGTTGCGAGCGGTACGCTGCGCGTTTATTGAATTCACACTTAAGACTAACAATTAGAGAATCAAAAACTAAATCTGCGACCAAGCGCAGAGTCGGCGCTGCCGCAACGCTGCCGCCAGTGCACAGCCGCTGCTGCCGTTGCGGGCGTCGCCGTTAGTGTTCTTTGAACACCAGCGGCGTTGATCGTTGCTAGTGCAAAGCCGCTGCCACCGTCGCAGGCGCCGCCGTTAGTGTTCTTTGAACTCCAGCGTCGTTGACCGTTGCTAGTGCAAAGCCGCTGCAGGCGTCGCCGTCGCTGTTCTTGGAACTCCAGCGTCGTTGCTGGTGCTCCTCAGAACTGCTGACTTGCGCCTCGTGTGTGGCGTTGCATTATCACGGCGTCCGCTAACATTGTTGCGGTACATCCGCAGCTGCCGCTGGAGCTGCCAACATTGTTGCGACCCATTCGTAGCTACCGCTGGAGCTGTCATCATTGTTGCGACACATTCATAGCTGCCGCTGTAGCTGTCATCATTGTTGCATCACATTCGTAGCTACCGCTGGAGTTCTCATTATTGTTCCGACACATTCGTAGCTGCCGCTGTAGCTGTCATCATTGTTGCAACACATTCGTAGATACCGCTGGAGCTGTCATCCTTGTTGCGACACATTCGCAGCTGTGACTCTGGGCGTGGACTTCGCAAATATGATAAGTCAGCATGCGCCCAGTGTCAGTGGTTAACTTATATAATGTAACGAACCTCGGCTTATCCCGAGTTTTAGGCCGGGCCGAACTCAGCCGACAGTGTGTTTGATGCCAACAAATTTATTTGTAGCACCTTGCGATAAATTATAAGTCAATGTTTTAAGGTTTGAGAGTTGTTTATATTCTTTCACTTATTTGAGGGAATTTTACACTTTATTATTTATTTTGTAAATCTAACGCTTAGCAACTGCACACTTTGCTCGTTTTTGACTGTCCCCGTGCCGAGTTGCGGGCGCCTCTTTATTGCAGCGGCGCGGGCCCTGCTTCGCGCTATAACGGCGCCAGCTCGGCTCTGGAGCGGGGCCTGTGAGCCGCTCGTGTCCACAGTAACGGCAGCATCACGTGATTTGGCGCGGCGCCAAATCGCGCCAAATCTGCGTGGCAGCCCCTCATTGGCCAAAGCACCGTTATTGGCATACGAGTGAAAGCATTCACTACTTTCTCGCCGCCACAAACGGTACTTTGGCCAATGGTCGCCGATGATCGACGTGAGAGCGACGCGAGCAATGCGCTGAACACATACGAGCGACAGAGACAGACTAAGTCGGTCTCAGCGCCCTTTCCAGTAGCGAGGGTCGTTCCTGTCGTACTCGTGTCGCTGTGGGGAACAATACGTGCAGGCACGCATATATGCATAAGTGCACAGCAAATACATTCACTCATACATGTAATACGTGCCCGTCTATATTGCTCCTCACAATGAAAAAATAATTGTATTTTATTCAAATAAATTAAATTTTGCAAGATAAACCGATGAAATCAGCGTTTTCTTTCGTGTTGCTTTCTGTCTTGTCGCTTTTGGTCAACCTTATGCATAATAAAGCGATCTGTCCCTCAGTAACTCTTGCCCACCTGTGCCCTTTTCATCAAGTCTGTCTTCGTTTTCGCGATTTTTTATACCCTGAACCATACATTGAAAATGGGAAATCAGGGTATACTGGTTTTGTTAAAATGTATATAAAAGGCAGGCGTGGCAGACCCCATAAGGTATTTATATTCTTGATAAGCTCAATGAGCTGAGTCGATATAGCCATGTCTGTCCGTCCGTCCGTATGAACGCAGCGATCTCGTAAACCACAAAAAATAGAGATCTGAAATTTCAGGGTATCTCTTGGGCTAGAGCACTCTTACTTCTTTTAAATTGAATTCATACGCAAGGTACTGTAACGAACCTCGGTTTATCCCGAGTTTAAGCCGGGCCGGACTCAGACGACTGTGCGTTCGTGCCAACAAATTTATATGTAGCGCCTTGCGATAAATTATAATGCAGTGTGTTTTATGGTTGCGTTGGGTATATTTTCTCAATTTACAAGTTTATATTATTTACCAAATCTAGCGCTTAGTAAAACACACCTTTCCACAGGCTCGCAGGTAGACGTTTAGCGCACTCTGGCGAATGGTACTGCACTCTTGGTTCTCCAAGGATACGCTTGAGCACTCCAGGTGACGCTAGGTGAACACTGAATACTCCGACAGTTCGCTCGGCTATTGCAGTGCCTCCTACGGCTGGATACGCTCACAAGCACACCTTGAGATCTTCTCAAGCTACAATCACCACTCTTACGCACAGCTACGCAAACGTTACCTTTGCTCCTGCTCCAGGATCCGCCACTAATGCTGTAGATTTGGCCGTGCTGCACCAATGTCCTGGTTGGTGGCAGCTGATGTCCTTCCGGTGTCTGCGTCTCGAGCCTATGTCCTCAATAGGCGTCCAGGATATCCCTCGTAGATATCCTTCCAGCGATGTCCTTCCTCTCGAAGTCCTTGGCAGCGATGTCCTTCCTCTCGAAGTCCTTGGCAGCGATGTTCTTCCTCTCGAAGTCCTTGCTGGTCACTTTTCCACTCGCGTAACTTGTTTTCGTCGGCACTCAATACTTTCACTTTTACTTTCTTTGACTGTCCTGTTGCCGAGTTGCGGGCGCCTTTTTATAGCAGCGACGCAGGCCCTGCTTCGCGCTATGACGGCGCCGGCTCGGCTCTGGAGCGGGGCCTGTGAGCCGGTCGTGTCCACAGTAACAGCAGCATCACGTGATTTGGCGCGGCGCCAAATCGCGCCAAATCTGAGTGGCAGCCCCTCATTGGCCAAAGCACCGTTATTGGCATACGAGTGAAAGCATTCACTACTTTCTCGCCGCCACAAACGGTACTTCGGCCAATGGTCGCCAATGATCGACGTGAGAGCGACGCTAGCAATGCGCTGAACACATACGAGCGACAGAGACAGACTACGTCGATCTCTGCGCCCTTTCCAGTAGCGAGGGTCGCTACTATCGTACTCGCGTCGCTGTGTGGAACAATACATGCAGGCACGCATACATGCATAAGTGCACAGCAAATACATGCACTTATACATACACTATGTGCCCGTCTATATTGTTCCTCACAATCCCCTCTTCCTTCGGGAAACATGAAGCCTTCGTCTTAACATCGGTCCGGGACTCACATTTGGCGCTCCCTTTTGTTTGCACTGCTTGCTTCTCTTCAGCAAGCAGTTCGCCGCGCTCCTCCAGCTTCAAGCAGTGTTACGCACAGGGCCGCTGTTAACACTCTGTTGTTAACAGCGCCGCTGCTACGCAACTCTGCGTACAGCTGATCGCTCCAGCCTCCAGCAACTCTGTGCGCTGCAGGTAAGTGGCTGAAACGTGTTAGCAAATTTTCTCAGAAATTTACCAATTTTCTTCCAAATCCATATAGCGCGATCCTCTCCATGTTGTCCTTCCCATGGACCGGGTTGTGTTCTCCTCTGGCCACGCCCGCCGTTGCAGAAAGACACCCGTTTTTCGCTGCTTTGCCAGCCTCCGTGGCTACAATGCGGCTGCTGCTGTCCCGATGTCGCTGCTGTTCCTTGTTGCTGGGATGGTGGTAACGAAACGATCTTCCGTTGCAGATGCCTTTCACAACTGACCCGGCTCACTCCTCATTCGCGCACAGCTCCAGCGAAGTCGCTGGCCAATGCGCGAGGATTGGCCAGTCCGCCCTCCCGACACCTTTGCCGGACCGCTGGATTTCGCCAGTCATGTGGCTCGCATCTGCCGCGGCTGACCTCCCTGTACCCCACCCCACCGTCGCAGTAAGTACGCAGCGGTGAACAAATTATTTTTAGACTGTGGCGGCGACTGCGGCTGCTGTGGTGTCTGCTCCTCACCTTCTTGGCTGCTGCTGCTGCTTTTCTGGTCACCGCTACTCCTCTGGTCGCCGATGCTCCTCTGGCCGCTGCCAGTGACTGCAACTGGGCTTTGTTGGAGAATTTTCCTACTATAGACGACGTTCGAGGCTGGTTCCGGCCCGCCGACACTTTGACGCTTTGACTCACTTTGACTCACTCCTCATTCGCGCACAGCTCCAGCGGAGTCGCTGTCCAGTGCGCGAGGATCGGCCGGGCAAACCCTTCCGACGCCCAAGTCCGGACGGCCGAGAAATCTAGATACGTAGCAGAAGTCTATACAGTTGAATTTCCACAAAAGCCCTGTTCATATGCATGCATGCCCTTTTATACCCTCTGCTGCAGCGCTGCCGCCAGCGGAGTGTCGGAAATTAACGGATCCTGCACCAGCTAGTTCTCTCACTCTCTACAGGTCACGCTCTTCCAACACTCTGGCCTTATGGCTGAACACGAGGTATTGTTGTTGCATCTCTAATGCATTTCGCGCACACTCTCTTTTTCCTTTCGCATATATGTATGAGTGCACAGCTACTACATGCAATCATACATACACTGCGTGCCCTATTTTGTTGTTGGCCGTTTTGCATGTCGCTAGCATCGACACCTTCGTGTCATCTCGTGCGCTAGCGATCGTGCGTAGCCGACAAAGTTCAGTAGCCGTTTGCTGTGGCTGTTGAACTTTGGGCGCTCTGCGTTGTTGTTGCCTACCACGCTCATCGTGATTTTCGTCCCATTTTTGCGCATGCGCTGACCACTGTGCGCCATTCATGCTGTCGCTGTTTTCGTTCTGCGTGTGTGTGCGCTCTTTTTCGGCTCGGGTGCGTGATGTTGTTGTTGTTTTTGCGGAGTGCGCGCGCAACTTAAACGGTTTCGGCCGTGCCTGTTGTTGTTGTCCCGTTTCGTAGTTGACGATTATTTTGCTGCTGCGCATGCTCCCCCGTTTCGTGTGTGTGCGCGCGCAAATTCAAACAACTTTGTTGTTGCGCTCACAACATTTTAGCTGTTTTTGCCGTGGATTTGATTTTTGCGGCCGATGTTCATTTTTGTTTATGTTTACAAAAAACTTTTTCACCTACATACATATATAGGTTTTTGGCTGTTTTTGCCGTGGATTTGACTTGTGCGGCCGATGTTTATGTTTACAAAAAATTTTTTCCCCTACATACATATATAGGTTTTTGGTTAATACACATAGCTATGTGTATTCACTCCATTTTTATACCCTGAACCCATTGAAAATGGGAAATCAGGGAATAATGGTTTTGTTAAAATGTATGTAACAGGCAGAAGGAGGCGTGGCAGACCCCATAAAGTATATATATTCTTGATCAGGGCGCCGAGCTGAGTTGATTTAGCCCTGTCTGTCTGTCTGTCTGTCTGTCCGTCTGTCCGTATGTGAACGAACGCGTCGATCTCAGAATCTATAAGAGCTAGAGACTTGAAATTTTTTATGTAGATCTGTGTATAGCACGCGCAAATCGAGTTTGTTTAAAGAATCGATAACTTTGATCGTTTTAATGTTATCGATTAAAAACGAAATCGGAAACCTGTTATAAAAAGTTGTCTCGCACATCTTTTAAGCTAGAGACTCCTAATTTTGTATTTAGTATAATGTAAAGTTTTTAAAATTTTGATTTTTGTTATATTTTGGATGCCACGCCCTTTTCGCCCCCAATTTGCAAAAAACCTATTTCAAGCGCTAGAGACTTGTGCTTCGGCAAATACACACATATGAATGACATGATCACGCTCTGAAAGTTTGATTAAAAAAGTCCATCTACAAAGGAACTTATTCAACAATTAACTTCCCATAATATAGCTCTTGCTGCAGCCCAAGCGCAGTCGCTGCGTAAACTGCGCAGTCAGCAGAGCGCTCGCTTATGCGTGCGTGCGTATGTGTGTGTATGTGTGTGTGTATGTGTTGCTCGTAATGTACATATTAAGAGAAGTGTAGAACGTTTGGAATATCGGCTCTTCGCAGGGTTCAGGGGATCTCCTAGTCGGGTACCGCCGACTAGAACTTTCTTACTTGTTATACCCTGAACCCATTGAAAATGGGAAATCAGGGTATACTGGTTTTGTTAAAATGTATGTAACAGGCAGAAGGAGGCGTGGCAGACCCCATAAGGTATATATATTCTTGATCAGGGCGACAAGCCGAGTTGATTTAGCCCTGTCTGTCTGTCTGTCCGTCTGTCCGTCTGTCCGTATGTATGAACGCGTCGATCTCAGAATCTATAAGAGCTAGAGACTTGAAATTTTTTATGGAGGTTCCTGTATAGCACGCGCAGATCAAGTTTGTTTCAAAAAATCGATAACTTTGATCGTTTTAATGTTATCGATTAAAAACGAAATCGGAAACCAGTTATAAAATTATGTCTCGCACATCTTTAAAGCTAGAGACTCCTTATTTTGTATAAATTTGCATGTGTGATTTATACAATTTTGATTTTTGTTATATTTTGGATGCCACGCCCCCTTCGCCCCCAATTTTCAAAAAACGTATTTCAAGTACTAGAGACTTGTGCTTCGGCAAATACACACATATGATTAACATAATCACACTCTGAAAGTTTGATTCAAAAAGTTCATCTACAAAGAAACATATTCAACAATTAAATTTTCATAACATAGCCTTACTGCACTCCGAGCGCACTCGCTGCGTAAACTGCGCAGTCAGCAGAGCGCGTGCTTATGCGTGCGTGTGTATGTGTGTGTATGTGTGTGTATGTGTTGCTCGTAATGTATACATATTAAGAGAAGTGTAGAACGTTTGGAATATCGGCTCATCGCAGGGTTCAGGGGATCTCCTAGTCGGGTACTCCCGACTAGAGCTTTCTTACTTGTCTTTTATAAACTGGCTGGCAACTCACCCGCTTCTGCTCGATATGGCTTGAGGTCCGCCACATGGGCCGTCCTGCTCCGTTTATCTGCCTCTGAAGTGATCCGACAGATAACCGGGGAGATCAAACTGACCACCGTATATGGTCCTCCATATCGTGGGGCCAGTTTCGCTGCGAATCCATCCGCGGCATTGGACATGTGGCGTTCTTTTGTCCACACCTTGTCCCCTACGGCCGGCTTCCACTGCCGCCGCCGTAGATTGTAGTGCCGCGCTTGATCCTGAGCAGCTTTCTCCAGGCTGCGTCGCACCACCTGGAACACCTCGGCCATTTTCGTTGCTCGCTCCACCGGACTCTGTTCCTCTTGGCCTGTTCCCACAGTTTGTGCGTCGAACAGTGATTTTGGCAATCTTGGCTCACGTCCTTGCGTGAGGAAGGCTGCCGTATAGCCTGTTGACGCTGAAACTCTGCTGTTGACTGCCAATGTCAACTCCGGCAACGCCTCGTCCCAACACCTCTGATCACTGCCCGCAAAATGCGCGATCATGGTCTTCACCGTGCGATTTGCCCTTTCGGTGGAATTTTCCTGGGGCGTATATGGCGCTGTCTGATGGTGATGGACGCCTAGCTTGTCCAGGAACACCTTGAATGCGCGACTCGTGAATTGAGTGCCATAGTCGGTGATGAGTACCTTTGGCACGCCAAATCGTGCCAATATCCTCTACCGGAACGCCTTTTGGAGCGCCGCCGTGTTCGCGCTTCTTAATGGCACCATCTCCGTCCATTTTGAGAAGCGATCGATGAACACCAACAACATCGTATGGCCATGCTTGGACCTGGGTAGCGGACCTACCAAATCGGCTCACACCGTTGCCCATGGTTCCTCGGGGATCTTGGTCAGCATCTGCCCCGCCGCTTGGAGTTGGCTGGACTTGTAGCGCTGGCATAGCTCGCACCGCTGCACGTATGTACGCACGTCGCGATACATACCCGGCCAGTAGTACCTCGCGGCCACCCGAGCAATTGTTTTCCGGCTCCCAAGGTGACCAGCGTTGGATGCGTCGTGGTTCTCCTCTAGAACTTGTTTGCGCTCCTCTGTCGGCACACATAATTTCCACGCAGCCACGTCCTCATGGCCTGTCTGGTGTGGAATGTGTCTGTATACACTTCCAGCCTCCTCCCGATAATCCGGAAACTTCTTTGGGCTCCTACGCAGGTCCTGGCGAAGCTTGACAATCCAGCGATATCCTGTCCCAGCTGCATTGTCCTTGCTCGTCACCAAGCGGCATGCCTCTTCGCCCAGCGGCTGCCGTGATAGTGCATCGGCCACAACATTTTGCTTGCCTCTCCGGTATCTGATCTCTAAGTCGTACTGCTGCAACTCCAGAGCCCATCTAGCAATCCTCCCTGAAGGGCTCTCAATAGAGTTGAGCCACTTCAGTGCCATGTGATCTGTTACCACAGTAAAATGGTAGCCTTCTAGATATGGCCTCAGCTTCCGAATGCCCCAGATGATGGCCAGACACTCCTTTTCTGTTGCCGAATAATTCCGCTCTGCGCTATTCAGCGTTCGGCTGGCGTACGAGATCACACGCTCTCCATCCGTCCGTTTCAAGCAGAAAGGCTTTGAGAAATCTGGGCACGCCAAGACTGGTGATTCCGTCAGCTTGGCCTTTACCGTCTCAAAAGCCCTCTGACGCTCCTCTGCCCACTCCCATTTGGTGCCCTTTTTCAGCAGTGCATTGAGCGGATGCACTGTGGTCGCAAAATCTGGCACAAAACGGCGGTACCACGAAGCCATTCACACGTATTGCCGCAACTCTTTTACGTTGGAAGGTGGTTTCAACTCAGCAATTGCGGCCACTTTCTCCGGGTCCGTGCGGATGCCATGTTCCGTCACCTTATGGCCAAGATATTTGAGCTCCTTCTTAAAGAAATCGCACTTGTCGATGTTGATCCTTAAGTTGGCCGCTCGTAGCCGCCGGAACACCTCCCGCAGGTTGTCCATGTGTTCCTGGCGTGACGATGATATCATCCAGGTAGGCAAAGGCATGCGGCATAATTTCTGGGCCAATAACTTGGTGCAGTGCTCGTTGGAATGTTGCCGTCGCCGAATGGAGCCCGAACGGCATCACCTTCCATTGGAACAGCCCTTTTCCTGGGACTGTGAACGCTGTCAATGGCCGGCTGGATTTCTCCATCGGTATCTGCCAATACCCATCCTTAAAATCCAGGCTAGTTATGAATCGAGCCTCTCGCAGCTGGTCCAAAATATGGTGCACCCGCGGCAGCGGTTATGCGTCCTTAATCGATCGGCTGTTCAACTGCCGAAAATCCACACACAGATGCCATTTCCCAGTCTTCTTCTTGACCATCATGATTGGCGCGCTGTGAAGACTCTTGGACGGCTCGATGCAGCCTTTGGCCAGCAGCTCATCCACCTGGTGATTAATCTCGGCCTGCATTTTTGGATTTTTCGGAAAATAGCGCTGTTTTATGGGCCGCTTGTCCTGCATCGTGATCCGATGCTCCGTGATCCTCGTAGTGCCCTTCACGTCCTGAAACTTCACAAGTTCCCTCCTCAGGAACGTATCCACCTCCACATCCTCATGGAGTGGGGTTTGAAGTCCCGGACTCGCCTCCATCGGCGTCTGTGGACTCACCTCAATGCTGCTGACAGCCACTGAGAGCCTCTTCTCCAGCTGTCCACCTGGTGTCGGATTTCTGGGCTTAATCTGCAGCTCCAAGCCACCGCACTCAAATGCGATGCCCATTCTGGCCAAGAAATCCCAGCCCAGCACCAGATCGTCGATCACGCCTGGCAGCACCAGCAATGAAATGCGGATTTGCTGACTTCCCAGCCTGATCCTTGTTTTCAGTTGCGAGTCCACCTGACTGCAACTGCCATCTGCCAATCTTACGCGTCTTCGTGTATCGCGCCTCAAGCCCACTTTTCGGAGCCTATCGGCCAGCTTTTCACTCACAGAGCTGCTGGTGGCCCCAGTATCAATTGTGGCCTTGTGCTGATCAGCTCCAATGACCACAATCGCCGACAACTGGGTGCCTTCATCCAGAAGACTACCCACTAGTGTCTGGGGCCTCCGTGACGCTGCTCCCGCTCGCCCCTGGATGGCGGGTGCCTCTGGCCGTTTCCCGACTGGCAACAAGTCGCTGTTCGCACGCCGATGCGCCCGCATTGCCAGCAAAACTCCAGACGCTCGTTGCGGCACTCAATGGCGTATCCCGGGCGGGGCTCTGGACATGTGTCCTTAGCCCTGCTGTGCCTGTTCTGGGCGCGGGTCGAGGTTTCGACTCTTCAACGGCCATGCTCCGGTGGTATTCTTCTTCATCCGGGCTCCCAGCGTCGTCCATGGCCATCAGTCGCGTCCTACGCCAGCAGCAAGTTGCAGAACTGATATGGACGAGCATATGCGCGCAGATCGCGCAAACTATTGCTGTAAATAGGTTTTAGCTCACGATCTGCCGCATAGCGTAGTGGCCGCATCAAGGTTTGCATATCCACCATGTAAACCTTGAAGGGCTCGCCCATCATCTGCCTCCGTCGAGCAACCTCGTCCTTCAACTCCCGCATATAGACCCTGGGCAGAAAGAACTCCTGGAAGCTTCTGACGAACGTTTCCCACGCTGTCCAGTGCCTGTTGTTGGCCACGTACCACTTTAAGGCCATGCCTTTGAGCAGCTCTGGCATCCCCCTCGGGATCAGGTCCAGATCCAGACCATAGGTGTCGGCCGACCACTCCACTTGCTCCAAAAACTCCAGCGGCTTCGTTGTGCCATCGAAGCGGAAGCCCCATTCTCGCACCTGCTTGGCGACCTTTGGATAGTCCAGCGCTGTGCAGCTCGGCCCTCGTGGCCTTATTTCTGGTTGCGGGGTGGATGTGGCTCTTCACGATCCTCGTTGCATCTCTTGCAGGCGGGCGGTGGCGGCACTGGTGGATGGCAGAGACAATCGTGCCACGTTCACGATTTCATCTTGCTCACCCAGCTCGTTTTCCTCGACGGCGGTCAGCGCCTCGTCTCTCAGCGGCGAATGGCGTCCATGCAGCTTCGCAATCTCTGCGATCCTGATTGAATAGGGAATCCTTCCCTCATTCATGGTGACCCACTCGCCGAACTGCCTCCGCATTGCGTCCAGAGTGCCAGTCAGACTTACGCCGAACTCGATCCCGTAGCGCAGCACATCATCCTTCTTGAGATTATATACCCAAGCTCGCACCATTTTTCTACACTGACTATATTATGACTGTATTTATCGCAGGGCCCCACGTTGGGCGCCAGTTGTAAGGAACCTCGGTTTATCCCGAGTTTAAGCCGGGCCGGACTCAGCCGACTGTGCGTTCGTGCCAACAAATTTATATGTAGCGCCTTGCGATAAATTATAATGCAGTGTGTTTCATGGTTGCGTTGGGTATATTTTCTTAATTTAGACGTTTAGCGCACTCTGGCGAATGGTACTGCACTCTTGGTTCTCCAAGGATACGCTTGAGCACTCCAGGTGACGCCAGGATCCACACTGAATACTCCGGCAGTTCGCTCGGCTATTGCAGTGCCTCCTACGGCTGGATACGCTCACAAGCACACCTTGAGATCTTCTCAAGCTACAATCACCACTCTTACGCACAGCTACGCAAACGTTACATTTGCTCCTGCTCCAGGATCCGCCACTAATGCTGTAGATTTGGCCGTGCTGCACCAATGTCCTGGTTGGTGGCAGCTGATGTCCTTCCGGTGTCTGCGTCTCGAGCCTATGTCCTCAATAGGCGTCCAGGATATACCTCGTAGATATCCTTCCAGCGATGTCCTTCCTGTCGAAGTCCTTGGCAGCGATGTCCTTCCTCTCGAAGTCCTTGCTGGTCACTTTACCACTCGCGTAACTTGTTTTCGTCGGCACCCAATACTTTCACTTTTACTTTCTTTGACTGTCCCGGTGCTGAGTTGCAGTCGCCTTTTTATAGCAGCGACGCAGGCCCTGCTTCGCGCTATAACGGCGCCGGCTCGGCTCTGGAGCGGGGCCTGTCTGCCGCTCGTGTCCGCGAAAACGGCAGCATCACGTGATTTAGCGCGACGCCAAGTCGCCCAAATCTGCGTGGCAGCCTCTCATTGGCCAAAGCACCGTTATTGGTATACGAGTGAAAGTGTACACTACTTTTTCGCAGCCACAAGCGGTACTTCGGCCGCCGATGATCGCCGTGAGAGCGACGCGAGCAATGCGCTGAACACATACGAGCGACAGAGACAGACTACGTCGATCTCTGCGCCCTTTCCAGTAGCGAGGGTCGCTACTATCGTACTCATGTCGCTGTGTGGAACAATACATGCAGGCACGCATATATGCATAAGTGCACAGCAAATACATTCACTTATACATACACTACGTGCCCGTCTATATTGTTTCTCACAGTACTTTTAAGTCGACGACGAAGTGTTACATCACTAACCGGCAGATTTAATTCGTTTTTAGCTTATTTTGTTGAAGGTAAAAGATTAATCCTAGCATATCGAAAAATTTGTTTCAAATGTGCTTCCATGGTTTTCTGGCTTCTACTTATAGTAAATGGCGTTAATATCGAAGGAACTGTGTATTCAATATTTTCAAATTCTCTATAGGTTTTTCCCTGATTTTTAATTTTTACATGTAAAATTCTCTTTTCTGCCGAGCAACGCTTTCCTCTATCCATCAAAATCAACAAAAATATTTCATCCTGTGGATAGGTTTTTTTTTTTTATACCCTGAACCCATTAAAAATGGGAAAACGGGGTAAATTGGTTTCGTTAAAATGTATGTAACAGGCAGAAGGAGGCGTGGCAGACCCCATAAAGTATATATATTCTTGATCAGTTCGACGAGCTGAGTTAATTTAGCCCTGTCCGTCTGTCCGTCCGTCCGTCTGTCCGTCCGTCCGTATGTGTGAACGCGTCGATCTCAGATTCTATAAGAGCTAGAGACTTGAAATTTGTTATATAGATCTGTGTATAGCACGCGCAGATCGAGTTTGTTTAAAAAATCGATCACCTTGATCGTTTTAATGTTATCGATTAAAAACGAAATCGAAAACCAATTATAAAATTATATCTCGCACATCTTTCAAGCTAGAGACTCCTAATTTTGTACCTGGTTGCATTGGTTGTATTTTACAAAAAACGTATTTCAAGTACTAGAGACTTGTGCTTTAGCAAATGACATAATCACGTTTTAAAAATTTGATCAAGAATGTCCATCTCCAAAGAAACTTATTCAATAATTAAATTTCCGAAAATCCACACACAGATGCCATTTCCCAGTCTTCTTCTTGACCATCACGATTGGCGCGCTGTGAGGACTCTTTGACGGCTCGATGCAGCCTTTGGCCAGCAGCTCATCCACCTGGTGATTAATCTCGGCCTGCATTTTTGGATTTTTCGGAAAATAGCGCTGTTTTATGGGCCGCTTGTCCTGCATCGTGATCCGATGCTCCGTGATCCTCGTAGTGCCCTTCACGTCCTGAAACTTCACAAGTTCCCTCCTCAGGAACGTATCCACCTCCACATCCTCATGGAGTGAGTTTTGAAGTCCCGGACTCGCCTCGATCGGCGTCTGTGGACTCACCTCAATGCTGCTGACAGCCACTGAGAGCCTCTTCTCCAGCTGTCCACCTGGTGGCGGATTTCTGGGCTTAATCTGCAGCTCCAAGCCACCGCACTCAAATGCGATGCCCATTCTGGCCAAGAAATCCCAGCCCAGCACCAGATCGTCGATCACGCCTGGCAGCACCAGCAATGAAATGCGGATTTGCTGACTTCCCAGCCTGATCCTTGTTTTCAGTTGCGAGTCCACCTGACTGCAACTGCCATCTGCCAATCTTACGCGTCTTCGTGTATCGCGCCTCAAGCCCACTTTTCGGAGCCTATCGGCCAGCTTTTCACTCACAGAGCTGCTGGTGGCCCCAGTATCAATTGTGGCCTTGTGCTGATCAGCTCCAATGACCACAATCGCCGACAACTGGGTGCCTTCATCCAGAAGACTACCCACTAGTGTCTGGGGCCTCCGTGACGCTGCTCCCGCTCGCCCCTGGATGGCGGGTGCCTCTGGCCGTTTCCCGACTGGCAACAAGTCGCTGTTCGCACGCCGATGCGCCCGCATTGCCAGCAAAACTCCAGACGCTCGTTGCGGCACTCAATGGCGTAGTGGCCCTCTTGGCCACATATCCCGGGCGGGGTTCTGGACATGTGTCCTTGGCCCTGCTGTGCCTGTTCTGGGCGCGGGTCGAGGTTTCGACTCTTCAACGGCCATGCTCCGGTGGTATTCTTCTTCATCCGGGCTCTCAGCGTCGTCCATGGCCATCAGTCGCGTCCTACGCCAGCAGCAAGTTGCAGAACTGATATGGACGAGCATATGCGCGCAGATCGGGCAAACTATTGCTGTAAATAGGTTTTAGCTCACGATCTGCCGCATAGCGTAGTGGCCGCATCAAGGTTTGCATATCCACCATGTAAACCTTGAAGGGCTCGCCCATCATCTGCCTCCGTCGAGCAACCTCGTCCTTCAACTCCCGCATATAGACCCTGGGCAGAAAAAACTCCTGGAAGCTTCTGACGAACGTTTCCCACTCTGTCCAGTGCCTGTTGTTGGCCACGTACCACTTTAAGGCCATGCCCTTGAGCAGCTCTGGCATCCCCCTCGGGATCAGGTCCAGATCCAGACCATAGGTGTCGGCCGACCACTCCACTTGCTCCAAAAACTCCAGCGGCTTCGTTGTGCCATCGAAGCGGAAGCCCCATTCTCGCACCTGCTTGGCGACCTTTGGGTAGTCCAGCGCTGTGCAGCTCGGCCCTCGTGGCCTTATTTCTGGTTGCGGGGTGGATGTGGCTCTTCACGATCCTCGTTGCATCTCTTGCAGGCGGGCGGTGGCGGCACTGGTGGATGGCAGAGACAATCGTGCCACGTTCACGATTTCATCTTGCTCACCCAGCTCGTTTTCCTCGACGGCGGTCAGCGCCTCGTCTCTCAGCGGCGAATGGCGTCCATGCAGCTTCGCAATTTCTGCGATCCTGATTGAATAGGGAATCCTTCCCTCATTCATGGTGACCCACTCGCCGAACTGCCTCCGCATTGCGTCCAGAGTGCCAGTCAGACTTACGCCGAACTCGATCCCGTAGCGCAGCACATCATCCTTCTTGAGATTATATACCCAAGCTCGCACCATTTTTCTACACTGACTATATTATGACTGTATTTATCGCAGGGCCCCACGTTGGGCGCCAGTTGTAAGGAACCTCGGTTTATCCCGAGTTTAAGCCGGGCCGGACTCAGCCGACTGTGCGTTCGTGCCAACAAATTTATATGTAGCGCCTTGCGATAAATTATAATGCAGTGTGTTTCATGGTTGCGTTGGGTATATTTTCTTAATTTAGACGTTTAGCGCACTCTGGCGAATGGTACTGCACTCTTGGTTCTCCAAGGATACGCTTGAGCACTCCAGGTGACGCCAGGATCCACACTGAATACTCCGGCAGTTCGCTCGGCTATTGCAGTGCCTCCTACGGCTGGATACGCTCACAAGCACACCTTGAGATCTTCTCAAGCTACAATCACCACTCTTACGCACAGCTACGCAAACGTTACCTTTGCTCCTGCTCCAGGATCCGCCACTAATGCTGTAGATTTGGCCGTGCTGCACCAATGTCCTGGTTGGTTGCAGCTGATGTCCTTCCGGTGTCTGCGTCTCGAGCCTATGTCCTCAATAGGCGTCCAGGATATACCTCGTAGATATCCTTCCAGCGATGTCCTTCCTGTCGAAGTCCTTGGCAGCGATGTCCTTCCTCTCGAAGTCCTTGGCAGCGATGTCCTTCCTCTCGAAGTCCTTGCTGGTCACTTTACCACTCGCGTAACTTGTTTTCGTCGGCACCCAATACTTTCTCTTTTACTTTCTTTGACTGTCCCGGTGCTGAGTTGCAGTCGCCTTTTTATAGCAGCGACGCAGGCCCTGCTTCGCGCTATAACGGCACCGGCTCGGCTCTGGAGCGGGGCCTGTCTGCCGCTCGTGTCCGCGAAAACGGCAGTATCACGTGATTTAGCGCGACGCCAAGTCGCCCAAATCTGCGTGGCAGCCTCTCATTGGCCAAAGCACCGTTATTGGTATACGAGTGAAAGTGTACACTACTTTTTCGCAGCCACAAGCGGTACTTCGGCCGCCGATGATCGCCGTGAGAGCGACGCGAGCAATGCGCTGAACACATACGAGCGACAGAGACAGACTACGTCGATCTCTGCGCCCTTTCCAGTAGCGAGGGTCGCTACTATCGTACTCATGTCGCTGTGTGGAACAATACATGCAGGCACGCATATATGCATAAGTGCACAGCAAATACATTCACTTATACATACACTACGTGCCCGTCTATATTGTTTCTCACAGTACTTTTAAGTCGACGACGAAGTATTACATCACTAACCGGCAGATTTAATTCGTTTTTAGCTTATTTTGTTGAAGGTAAAAGATTAATCCTAGCATATCGAAAAATTTGTTTCAAATGTGCTTCCATGGTTTTCTGGCTTCTACTTATAGTGAATGGCGTTAATATCATAGGAACTGTGTATTCAATATTTTCAAATTCTCTATAAGTTTTTCCCTGATTTTTAATTTTTACATGTAAAATTCTCTTTTCTGCCGAGCAACGCTTTCCTCTATCCATCAAAATCAACAAAAATATTTCATCCTGTGGATAGGTTTTTTTTTTTATACCCTGAACCCATTAAAAATGGGAAAACGGGGTAAATTGGTTTCGTTAAAATGTATGTAACAGGCAGAAGGAGGCGTGGCAGACCCCATAAAGTATATATATTCTTGATCAATTCGACGAGCTGAGTTAATTTAGCCCTGTCCGTCTGTCCGTCCGTCCGTCTGTCCGTCCGTCCGTCTGTCCGTCCGTCCGTATGTGTGAACGCGTCGATCTCAGATTCTATAAGAGCTAGAGACTTGAAATTTGTTATATAGATCTGTGTATAGCACGCGCAGATCGAGTTTGTTTAAAAAATCGATCACCTTGATCGTTTTAATGTTATCGATTAAAAACGAAATCGAAAACCAATTATAAAATTATATCTCGCACATCTTTCAAGCTAGAGACTCCTAATTTTGTACCTGGTTGCATTGGTTGTATTTTACAAAAAACGTATTTCAAGTACTAGAGACTTGTGCTTTAGCAAATGACATAATCACGTTTTAAAAATTTGATCAAGAATGTCCATCTCCAAAGAAACTTATTCAATAATTAAATTTCCATAATAAAGCAATACTGCAGCCCAAGCGCAGTCGCTGCGTAAGCTGCGCAGTCAGCAGAGCGCTCGCTTATGCGTGCGTGCGTATGCATGTGTGCATATGTTGTTTGTATATATGTTAAATAAACATAGAATGTTTGGAATATCGGCTCTTCGTAGGGTTTAGGGGATCTCCTAGTCAGGTACCACCGACTAGAGCTTGCTTACTTCTTTAAATTTACTATTTTTGTTTATTTTTTCAACTTCTTACACCCTCCACTACTATTTTTATGAACAGCCCATTTTCACTGAATCTCTCTAAAATCGTCAAAAACAAATTAATTCTGACTTAATAACGGATCTTTTTAGTAATTCTCTTCTTTAAATTATATTTTAAAATAAAAAAAAGTGGTCGTGGACATATAGTTATAGCCAATCCTTAAACTTTAAAATGCATGATTAAGTTACTGTTTACCTTATTTATTGATGATCCAAAATAAAACTTACTTCTTTATGGGGGCGTGGCATATCGATAATGACCTGTAATATCCACAAATTATGCTGCTATGTATGAATACTAATGAGTGATCAAAAATTAAATATATATATATATATATATATATATATATATATGTTGTAGCATTAAGATTAGTTTCCATTATTTAGCGCAGCGAGTTTCGGTTGCTCTGAGAGCTCAAACACAACTAACTCTTGTGTCTCTTATTTCTCTCAAGCCTACCCCCGAACCACACTCGGCGACAGCTACGCAACGCTGTCGCCCCGCTAAAACGGTAACTGTCAAATATCTGAAGACGCACCAACGCACACGTGTTCTTATTACGCATCAACACGCTGTCGACCCGCTAAAACGGGACTTCCCAATGCCATCATATTGCGCAGTACTCAAAGACGCAGCAACGCACACTGTTGTTACGCCCCGACACAGCGCCAGCCCTCTCGAACCTCTGACGCTCCGACACGGCCATCCTGAGCATAACACGACCTCGTGTAGTTTTACAAAAATGCCTTACTGCATAATTCATTTTATCTATAAATTTTCGAAAGTTATTTAAGATTGACATTTTCCTTTTTGATTACAACTATTTTTGATTCAGGGTTTCATACAAAATTTTATCTACAACTTTTAGTTTCGTTCATAAACTGCTATAAAATTAATCTTTAGCTTAATTCAACTTTCTTCACTTTCCTTTTTATCATCATAGACTCAACTGGATTTACATTACATCATCTTATGCGTCACACGTCACACACACAGCCCCTTCAGGCATCCATACTGTCTCTTTCAGCAGTTTCACTTGCAATCGTTTCAATACTGTCTCTTTCAACTGTTTCATTCTCAATCATTTCAATAGTGTCTCTTTTAGCTGTTTCATTCTCAATCGTTTCAATACTGTCTCTTTCAACAGTTTTCACTCTCAATCATTTCAATACTGTCTCTTTCAACAGTTTCATTACCAACATTATTCAAATCCTTATTACTACTTTCTAACTCAACTGGTACATACCCTTCTTGCAATTTTCTTATATCGTCATGAGCATACTTGTATTTTCTATTATTTGTCAATGACCTTAGGACATATCTATCTCCGTCCAACAATTCAGCTATTTGAAACGGTCCCCTAAACTTTGGACTCAACTTTGTTTGATGCCTTGCCTCATTCTTTAACAACACACAATCTCCTACTTCGTATCCAACAACCTTAGCCTTGGTTTTATCGAACCGTTTCTTGCTATATACTGCTGCCGCTGATATATTTTGCTCTGCTCGAGCTTTTTGATTCTGCCAAATCACAATTCACAATGCCAATAAACAATTCTAAAGGGCTTGCCTTTGTCACTCGACTTACTGTACAATTTAAGGCCAACTGTACCTCACCTAATGTGTTTTACCAAGATCGGCGTTAGTCTCAACTGCCGTTAGTAAGTTTTTCAAAGTGCTCATAATGCGTTCCACCCGTCCGTTAGCTCTACTTGCGCCTGTCGCAACCAAATGCAAACTTATTTTCTGTTGAGAACAAAACTCACTAAAAATAAAGAGCTAGCAAAACACCTACCCTGGTCTGCTATTATGCGGTTTGGTACTCCAAACAAAGATACAGCCGATGCAACAGCACCTATGCACTTGTCAGCATCAATCTTTAGTGTGTGTGTTAAATAAACCAACTTGGTAAAAGCGTCCACTTGCACAATAACATATTCCTTCTGATCAGACTTGCCACTCAACTTTCCTGTTACGTCTATGTGTATCGTGTGCCAAGGTGTGCTGACCTTTGGTATTGGATGAAGTCTAGCTTGAATTTTACCCGAGGATAACTTTGACATCTTACAAGTAATACAGTTTTCAACAAACTTTCGTATATACTTAGACATGCTATCGAACCAATAATAATCATAGGCCTTATCATAGTCTTCTCCCAACCTAAGTGCATGATTGTCTCGTGAATCTGATTTATTACAGACTGATTATTACAGAATACCCTTGGAACAATTGGCAAAGATCGAGTTCTACCATTTCTCTGAATTTTTCGATAAAGTAATTCTGCTCTCAACTCATAAGTTTTTGCAATGTCCTCGGCAAGAGAATTATCCTTCAGTTTGTTCACAATATTGATAATATCGAAATCCTTCCGCTGTTCAGCCATAAGCCAATCACTAGATATCTCTGCCAAATCAACTCGTTTTTCAGGAACTTTAGAAGTATCAATTACATCAGCGGATGAGAGATTTCTGGAAAAGAAATCAGCATGAGCCATTCGTTTACCCTCTCTATACTGCAAATCAAATGAGAACGACTGTAAATAAGACCACCATCTTTGTGCTCTGGGAGATATGTCACGTTAAGTTCTTGATGCTTTAAGTGAGTTGCAATCGGTAAAAACCACAAAATCTCTACACATCACATAATGACGAAAATGCTTTATAGCCATGACAACCGCAAGGGTCTCCAACTCATAAGAACGGTATCGTGATTCTGCAGGTGAAGTAGCCTTACTGAAAAATTCAACGACATGCGGCTTGTTATCAATTTTGTGTAGCAAGATGGCTCCATATCCACGAGCACTTGCATCAGTATGAAATTCGATTGGATATTTAGGGTCAAAAATAACTAAAACTGGCTTCTGTGTAAGTACAGAAATAACTTTTTGTCTTATTTGTTCATGTTCTGGCTTCCAAACAAACTCGTTCTTTTCCGATGTCAAAAGATACAAAGGCTTCATGAAACATAACATTGCATTAATTGCCGAAAGTAAGGCGCTAATCCAATAAATAGTCTTAAAGCAGGGACTGACTGAGGAGGCGGTGGAGCAGTTAACGCTGAAACTTTAAGTGAATTTGGACGAAATTGGCCTGCGCTCACTTCGTATCCCAAATGTTGAACTGTCGACTTGAGAAACGAACACTTTTTAATATTGAACATAAATATAGCTTTCGTGAGAATATCAAGAGTAATCTGTAATCTATCTAAAGCTTCAGCTTTTGTTGTAGCCACCACCAATACGTCATCCATATAGACAACTACAAATGTATTTGCAAGTTCCCCAAGCGTATGCATCACTGTACGCTCAAAAACTGAAGGTGCATTTTTAAGACTAAACGGCATTGACAAAAATTCGTATTGGCCGTCTGGAATGACAAAAGCCGTACACTCTATTGACTCTTCATGCAAAGGGATTTGATAGTATCCGCTTGTTATATCCAGACATATGAAATATTTCGCTCCCTGAAGTCTGGCTATCTGATCTGCTATTAGAGGCAACAGATATTTATCTGAGACTGTATTCGTATTTAATTCACGGTAATCGACACACAAGCTTTGAGACCCGTCCTTTTTGTTCACTAACATCATAGGACTTGCATAAGGTGAGCAACTTGGCCTTACGACATTGCATTCTACTAGTTCTTTAATCTTCTCGCGTACCAACTCTCTTTTATTTGGACTAAGTCTGTATGGTCTTCTTTGAACAATTTTTCTGAGGTCTACTAACTTAATTTTCATCTCACTTGTACTGACTCTAGAAGAAGGAATTCCCTTTATAAAAGATTTTGAATAATTTTCCAATAAATTATTTAATTTATCCCTATCTTCGCCGACAAGACCAATATCCACTTTAGAAAATATATCATCATTTGAACAACAGTTTACAGATTTTGGCCTAACAATTTCAAATTTTCCCGGTGACACAATGACATGAAAACCCTGTGACAGTATTTCTCGACCAATCACAATGTCGCTCTCCAAATACTGATCGCCCAAAACGTGGAACAGCTTCTCAAGACAATGATTGTTAATTTTTACGTTGCCAAGTATTTGCAATGTACTACAAAATGCTCTCATTCCCAATACCCTTTAACATGACTACGTTGTTCATTCTTTTACCGGCTAACTGAGTACTTATCTTTTGTTTAATCAACGAACATTCCGCTCCAGAGTCAAACATTGTCAAAAACATAGCTGTTGGTGTTTCTACACTGGTGAAGCGCTGTACAAAAATTTCCTTAAACTCTGTCCAATTTATGTCAGGATAACATATTTGTGAGAGCCATTGCGACGCACTGCCTTCCAACGCTGCACTCAAAGCCATCACCAACGCACTGCCTTTTATATTATTTTCCGCCAGAATTTTATTTACTGTAGCACCCCACGCGGATGCGTCTGCGCCAACAAGATCTTTTCAATATTATTGCTACACTTTATGTTCACACAACGATGGAAACGCACGATAAATTGATACGAAGCAAATTTCTAACGCGCTCCTGCTAACACGTACGGCACTTGCCAAGGATCATTTGTCATATTAGGTAGCGAGCCAGATCCCACTTCTGATGTTGTAGCATTAAGATTAGTTTCCATTACTTAGCGCAGCGAGTTTCGGTCGCTCTGAGAACTCAAACACAACTAACTCTTGTGTCTCTTATTTCTCTCAAGCCTACCCCCGAACCACACTCGGCGACAGCGACGCAACGCTGTCGCCCCGCTAAAACGGTAACTGTCAAATATCTAAAGACGCACCAACGCACACGTGTTCTTATTACGCATCAACACGCTGTCGACCCGCTAAAACGGGACTTCCCAATGCCATCATATTGCGCAGCACTCAAAGACGCAGCAACGCACACTGTTGTTACGCCCCGACACAGCGCCAGCTCTCTCGAACCTCTGACGCTCCGACATATATATATATAGTGACATAATCATACGGATTACGTCCACAATATCCAAAAGCTGTTCCCATTATTAATGTAAATATTCCCAAGCTCGCAACATGCATCACCCACAAGTAAACATTTGTTCCTAGCAACATGCATCATCCGAAAGTTGCAAACATTCTAATAGAGCTCACTTTATTGTGCTGCGAAACAATACACATACACTTTGACTCCAATCCAGAATAAACCGCATAGCCAAATCATAAACAAACGGACTGGCGCAGAATTGGGAAAGTGCCGTTGCACATTGCTGCCGAATAACAACAAAAATAGCAAAGAACAAATTCTGAGAATAACGCGTCCGACGGTCACCAAGAGTAACGGTTGCATCACATGAAATAAGCCTATGATGAAATTGTCTTTAGTCTTAAGCTACTATTCAATAAAGCAAGTTGTCATAATCTAACATTGACTTCGTCTTTTGAATAAAGCAAGTTGTCATAATCTAACTTTGACTTCGTCTTTTAAATAAAGCAAGTTGTCATAATCTAACTCTGACTGTGTCGCGGAATTAGTTCGACTCAAACACACAGTAAATATTAAACTAAATATTTAATTATATATGTATATGTTATATAAGCATAGAATATTTGAAGTATCGGCTCTTTGCTGGGTTCAGGGGATCTCGTAGTGGGGTACCGCCGCTTTCTTACTTGTTTAAATTGTGTTTTATAATGACGTGTGATTGTTTTTTTGTTAGTAATTTGGTAATGATCGGGATTGGGAGTAATTTTCATCGGCATGTTTGTGTTTCTGTGTTCGGTTTTTGCTAAGTTGCAAATGTTACATTCGTTTATTATGTTTTGTGTTAGTAATTGGCTGTTAGGGAAATAGTAAGTTTCACAGAAGAGTTTATTTGTTTTTTGAATTCCGGGGTTTTCAAAATAAGTTCTTTAAATTCGGCATATGAGTTTATATTTTTTAATTGAATGAGACTTCGAAGAATTTTAGTATGGTTAGTGTTGATTATGTCTTTGTGTGCGTTTTGAATGATTTCAAAATCTGCATCACTGTCTATAAACAGTACACTAGTCTTTGTACAAAAATAGTCAATCAAATATTTTCCGGCTTTGTTTTTAGTCATGTTATCGTATGTAATGTGAATTATTAATTTTTTGAAGTAATTATGTTTTTTAATATTTGGAATGCCTTTAGAAAATATAATTTGTCTTTTGAATGTGTTTATTGGTTTCTCTGTAATGCAAATTAAATTACTATTGTTTTCGTCAGCGCTATGTTGTGTTTTATCTCTGATTGGATTGTTAAAGTGTTGATTAGTTCAAGATTTGGTTGAGCTACGAAATGATTTTTGTTTGTGGTCGGAATATCGTTGATTAATTTGTACTTTCTATTGTATAAATTTACATTTTGGGATTTATAATCTATAACGGCTTGTGCTTCTGAAAGCAGTTTTCTACCAATTAACAGATCATAATCTGGTGAAAATTGATGTAGAAGAAATTCATTATTACTCTTGAACAAGTTGTTGGAAAGGACATTCACTTTTTTTGTGATAGTTAAAGGTCCGTTGCTGGTTTGAATAAAACAATCGGTATCATGAATTGGTAAATTAAAAAGATTGGATGTCATCATATTGACAGTAGATCCTGTATCTATTAAACATTTTAAATTTTTGCCCTTATAAGTGATAATTATGTACTGTTGGTTTCCGAGGCTGGCAGCTGAAAAATTTTCGGCTTTCTCGATTTTTATTTCATTTGTTTGCACCGTCTCATGTTCGACTGTGGCTGTTTGTGTGTATGTTTCGTCTGAACTTTGTGGATAACTTTGTTCTTGGTAATATTATGGAGAGTATTCGGAATAAGAAGCTAATTGATTATAATATTCTTGCTGCATATAATCGTGATAATTTATTTCTTCTTGATTTCTAGTTTCTTCAACTATGCTCATTATACTCATTTACAAAGTGAAATGAGTATATTGGTTTTGTGCAATGTCCGTCACGCTGTCCGTCCGTCTGTCCGTCTGTCCGTATGAACGCAAACCATTTGCACAGTTTTGAAGCTAGAGAGTTGAAATTTGGAATATATACTCGTGTATACCCTGGAATTATAAAGTGTCAAGATTTTTCCGATACGCCCACTAGGGGCGTGGCAAATCGGAAAATGCATTTTCCGATATCTCTGAAACACTACTTCTAGAAGTGCTAGAGAGTTGCAATTTGAAAAGTAGACTTGTGTTGACAACCCAAGATGAAAAAGCTATGGCGGATATATCTACGCACATTGGGCGCGTGGCAAATCGGGTAAAACTGTATCTTCTACAGTTTTAAAGTTAGAATGCCCAAATTTATAAAGATCGAAGAAAAATCTATATGTTCACGCCTACTAGGGGCGTGGCAAATCGGAACTGACTATATAGTGATTTTTCAAATTCTGTAATATTTTGAGCACTATTGATGCTAGAGACTTGAAATTTGGTATATATCGGGTTGACAACCCAAGACGAATAAGATATGGCGGATATATCTACGCCCATATGGGGCGTGGCAAACCGCAAAAGTTTATAGCTCCTACAGTTTTAGAGCTGGAAGCTTCAAATTTGGATGGTTGAGTTACTGGTGAGCTCCTCTATCGATGACCCAAAAATAATTTTTACGCCCCTTTTGGGGCATGTCCGGCTAAATAACACCCTGTAATTTTCGCATTTTTTGAGTGTAAGCACTTAAATCACACTTACGTTACCCTTCACTACTTCTAAGAACTGGCCAAGAATTATATGTCTACGCCCACTGGGGGCGTGGCAAATCGGGAAAAACTATATGATTTTCCGATTCTCAGTGAGAAAATCAAAATTTTAAGACGATACTATCCTCTATTGATTTTCCAAAATATATTATATTATATGTGTACAAACCAATTGTTTGCGTGGCAATGGGCGTGATCTGTGTTGGTGTGAATGAGTATTCCGCAGTCGGTAGCGCCCGACTGCAACGTTCTTACTTGTTTTTTATTTATTTTTAATATACTCATTTCAATATACTCATTTCACTTTGTGAATGAGTATATTGGTTTTGTGCAATGTCTGTCACGCTGTCCGTCCGTCTGTCCGTATGGACGCAAACCATTTGCACAGTTTTGAAGCTAGAGAGTTGAAATTTGGAATATATTCTCGTGTATACCCTCAAATCATAAAGTGTCAAGATTTTCCCGATACGCCCACTAGGGGCGTGACAAATCGGAAAATGCATTTTCCGATATCTCAGAAACACTACTTCTAGAAGCGCTAGAGAGTTGCAATTTGGAATGTATACTCGCGTTGACAACCCAAGATCAAAAAGCTGTAGCGAATATATATACGCCCATTGGGGGCGTAGCAAATCGGGTAAAACTGTATCTACTACAATTTTAAAGCTAAAACGCCTAAATTTGGCACGTAGGTTACTGCTACGATCCTATGAAAATTGACAGAAAAACTATATATCCACGCCTACTAGGGGCGTGGCAAATCGGATCTGACTATATAGTGATTTATCAAATTCTGTAATATTTTGAGCACTATGAATGCTGGAGACTTGAAACTTGGTACATATAATCGGGTTGACAACCTAAGTTGAAAAATATATGGCGGATATACCTACGCTCATAGGGGGCGTGGCAAACCGCAAAAGTTCATAGCTCCTACAGTTTTAGAGCTATAAGCTTCAAAATTTAATGGTTGAGTTACTGATGAGCTCCTCTATCGATGCCCCGAAAATAATTTTTACGTACTTTTTCTATGAACTGGCCAAAAATTATATGTCTACGCCCACTGGGGGCTTGGCAAATCGGGAAAAACTGTATGATTTTCCGATTCTCAGTGAGAAAATCAAAATTTTATGACGATATTATTAATGATCTCCCCTATTGATTTCTAAAAAATTATATATGTACAAACCAATTGTGGGCGTGGCAATGGGCGTGATCTGTGAATGAGTACTCCGCAGTCGGTAGCTTGTTTTGTTATACCCTGAACCCATTGAAAATGGGAAATCAGGGTATAATGGTTTTGTTAAAATGTATGTAACAGGCAGAATGAGGCGTGGCAGACCCCATAAAGTATATATATTCTTGATCAGGGTGACGAGCTGAGTTGATATAGCCATGTCCGTCTGTCCGTCTGTCCGTCCGTCCGTCCGGCCGTCCGTCCGTCCGTATGTGTGAACGCGTCGATCTCAGAATCTACAAGAGCTAGAGACTTGAAATTTTTTATGTTGGTCCGTGTATAGCACGCGCAGATCGAGTTTGTTTCAAAAAATCGATAAATTTGATTGTTTTAAAGTTATCGATTTAAAACGTTATCGAAATGCAGTTATAAATCAATTTCTCCCACATCTTTAGAGCTAGAGTCTCTAAATTTTGTATTTAGTATAATGTGGAGTTTATACAATTTTGAATTTTTGTCTAATTTTGGATACCATCTATCCATTCCTTACCTTCCCCCCAAACTTGTAAAAGCCGTATTTCAAATACTAGAGACTTGTGGTTTGGCAAATACATACATATAAATGACATTATTACGCTGTGAAAGTTTGATCAAGAAAGTCAATATACAAAAGAAGTAATTAAGCATTTAATTTCCCATACAATAGGCATATAGTTCAGTTTCCTTTTATTGTAAATTATTATTTGTTTAATTGTATTCACTTCATTTTAAGTTCAGTTTGTTTCTATTGTAAATTATTATTTGTTTAATTGTATTCACTTAATTTTAAGTTCAGTTTGTTTGCACAGATAGCTCATTCGAATTTTCTTGAGATAACCAGAAGCTTCTGGAATTATGTTCTCTTCGAATTCTATCGCGTCTTCTTGAATTGTTTTCAAGTTTTTTGCACAATCTGCGGCTTTGGCAATATGCGAATTTCGGTATACACGTCACTGTCGAGGTTTTATTTAAACAAGTAAGAAAGCTCTAGTCGGGAGTACCCGACTTGGAGATCCCCTGAACCCTGCGATGAGCCGATATTCCAAACATTTTATACGTATTTAACATATACATATACACAAGCAACACATGCACACACACAAACACACACAAATACGTACGCACGCATAAGCGAGCGCTCTGCTGACTACGCAGTTTACGCAGCGGCTGCGCTCGGTCTGCAGTAAGAGCAGTATTATGGGAAGTTAATTTTTGAATAAGTTCCTTTGTAGATGGACTTTTTATACCCTGAACTCATTGAAAATGGGAAATCAGGGTATAATGGTTTTGTTAAAATGTATGTAACAGGCAGAAGGAGGCGTGGCAGACCCTATAAAGTATATATATTCTTGATCAGCTCGACGAACTGAGTCGATATATCACTGTCCGTCTGTCCGTCCGTCCGTCCGTCCGTATGTGTGAACGCGTCGATTGAAATTTTTTATGTAGATCCGTGTATAGCACGCGCAGATTGAGTTTGTTTCAAAAAATCGATAAATCTGATCGTTTTAAAGTTATCGATTTAAAACGTTATCGAACGGCAGTTATACATTTTGATCTCCCACATCTTTAGAGCTAGAGACTCCAAATTTTGTATTTAATATAATGTGGAGGTTTTTCAATTTTGGTTTTTATTACATTTTGAATACCATACCCCCTTCCCTTCCCTTGGCACCAAATTCGTAAAAACCGTATTTCAAATACTAGAGACTTGTGCTTTGGCAAATACACACATATAAATGAGATACTCACGCTCTAAAAGTTTAATTAGGAAAATCCATCTACAAAAGAAGTTATTAAACATTTCATTTCCCATTGTAAAGCCCATGAGCGCAGCCTACGCTCAGTCGCTGCGCTAACTGCGCAGTCAGCAGAGCGTGTGCTTATGCGTATGTGTATGTGTGTATGTGTGTGTGCATGTATCACTTGTATAGATGCATATGTTAAATAAGCATAGACTGTTTGGAGTATCGGCTCATCGCAGGGTTCAGGGGATCCCCTAGTCGGGTACCGCCGACTTGAGCTTTCTTACTTGTTTAATAAAACTTTCAGAGCGTGATTATGTGAATTATATGTGTGTATTTGCCGAAGCACATGTTTCTAGCACTTGAAATACGTTTTTTGTAAATTTGGGGCGAAAGTTGCGTGGCATCCAAAATATAACAAATTTCAAAAATGTAAAAACTCTACATTATACTAAATACAAAATAAGGAGTCTCTAGCTTTAAAGATGTGCAAGACATAATTTTATAACTGGTTTTCGATTTCGTTTTTAATCGATAACATTAAAACGATCAAAGTTATCGATTCTTTAAACAAACTCGATTTGCGCGTGCTATACACAGATCTACATAAAAAAAAAAGTCTCTAGCTCTTATAGATTCTGAGATCGACGCGTTCGTTCACATACGGACAGACGGACGGACGGACAGACGGACAGGGCTAAATCAACTTAGCTCGTCGCCCTGATCAAGAATATATATACTTTATGGGGTCTGCCACGCCTCCTTCTGCCTGTAACATACATTTTAACAAAACCATAATACCCTGATTTCCCATTTTCAATGGGTTCAGGGTATAAAAGCTTGACGCGATATTGACCGTCGCGTGGATTGCCTTCGCGTTAGTTGTTTAGCGGATAGCAGTAAACGGGGCACAAGAATTAATAACTTAGTTATTGCATCAGGATCCACAATTTATTGCTATCCTACCGGCTGAGCCAATTAAATATTTAGTTGAATATTTACTGTGTGTTTGAGTCGAACTTATGCCGCGACACAGGCTAACGGCAACGCTAATATAATTTAAAAGACGAAGTCAAAGTTACATGATGACAACTTGCTATATTTAAAGGACGAAGTCAAAGTTAGATTATGACAACTTGCTTTATTTAAAAGACAAAGTCAAAGTTAGATTATGACAACTTGCTTTATTTAAAAGACGAAGTCAAAGTTAGATTATGACAACTTGCTTTATTCAAAAGACGAAGTCAATGTTAGATTATGACAACTTGCTTTATTGAACAGTAGCTTAAGACTAAAGACAATTTCATCATAGGCTTATTTTATGTGCTGTTAAAATTACGCAGCAGCAACATGACGCGTCGATGCAACCGTTACTCTTGGTGACAGTCGGACGCGTTATTCTCGGAATTTGTTCTTTGCTATTTTTGTTGTTATGCGGCAGCAATGTGCAACGGCACTTTCCCAATTCTGCTCCAGTCCGATTGTTTACGATTTGGCTATCCGGTTTATTCTGGATTGGAGTCAAAGTGTATGTGTATTGTTTCGCAGCACAATAAAGTGAGCTCTATTAGAATGTTTGCAACTTTCGGATGATGCATGTTGTTAGGAACAAATGTTTACTTGTGGGTGATGCATGTTGCGAGCTTGGGAATATTTACATTAATAATGGGAACAGCTTTTGGATATTGTGGACATAATCAGTATGCTTATGTCACTGCCCTCTCCTTAAGAGGCGAGCCTGCGAGTCAAGGTGACACAGAACGGTAAAGTTTTGATAAAGTTGATTGTGTCATCTCGATAGTTGTGTTTTCTTGTTGTTGTTCTTCTGGTTGAACTGATGGCGTTGTTTGATTTTACGGATTAATATTATGGGGTTACAAGATATGTATATAAAATATAAGATTACAATTATAAATATGATTATTGTGATTATTACAATGGTATTTGGCTCGATATATTTGATCATTTCTTTGCCATTTATATGTTCATAATGTAAGGCGGCTGCCAGAGTAGCCGCCTCACATTGCATAGGTATATAGTTAGTTAGGTAATTAGTAATCATAGAACATAGTTTTAAGTTAAAAACAAGTAAGAGTGCTCTAGTCGAGACGGCTCGACTACGAGATACCCTGAACCCTGCGAAGAGCCAATCTTCCCAACATTATATTCTTATTTTACATATAAAAATATTGCGAGCAACGTACACACACACACACACATGCATACGCACGCACGCATAAGCACGCGCTCTGCTGACTGCGCAGTTGACGCGGCGACTGCGCTTGGGCTGCAATATGCCTATTGTATGGGAATTTAAATGTTTAATAACTTTTTTTGTGGATGGACTTTCTTAATCAAACTTTCACAGCGTAATTATGTCCTTCATATGTGTGTATTTGCCAAAGCAGAAGTCTCTAGTATTTGAAATACGAATTTTTCAAATTGGGGGCGAAGGGGGCGTGGCATCCAAAATCCAAAAATTACATAATGTCCGCATTCATAACACGGATCTACACAGTGATTTTGAAGTCTCTAGCTTTTACGGTATGCTTAACCGAAGAAAAGTTATCGATTTTTATCGATAATAAGGAAACGGGATGAGTTATCGAAAATCTAAAAAAAACTCGTACTGCGTAGGCTATAGACGCGTATTCTCTGAAAATTTCAGATCTCTAGCTTTTGTGGTTTACGAGATCGCTGCGTTCACACGGACGGACGGACGGACGGACGGACGGACGGACAGACGGACAGGGCTATTTCAACTCAGCTCATCGAGCTGATCAAGAATATATATACTTTATGGGGTCTGCGATGCCTCCTTCTGCCTGTTACATACATTTCCACAAAAACATTATACCCTGATTTCCCATTTTCAATGGGTTCAGGGTATAATGAGACGCAGGGAGCGCGAATAGTTTGAAGTTAAAAATAAGACGCAAGGAGCGCGAATAGTTTTAAGTTAAAAACAAGTAAGAACGTTGCAGTCGGGCGCTACCGACTGCGGGATACTCATTCACACCCCCACAGATCACGCCCATTGCCACGCCCACAATTGGTTTGTACATATATAATTTTTTGGAAATCAATAGAGGAGATCAGCAGTAATATCTGTATATAATTCTGATTTTCTCACTGAGAATCGGAAAAACGTATAGTTTTTCCCGATTTGCCACGCCCCCAGTAGGCGTAGACATATAATTTTTGGCCAGTTCTTAGAAGTAGTGAAGGGTAACGTAAGTGTGAAATTTGGATGCTTACACTCAAAAAATGCGAAAATTACAGGGTATTTTTTAGCCGGGCATACCCCATAAGGGGCGTAAAAATTATTTTTGGGGCATCGATAGAGGAGCTCACCAGTAACTTACCATCCAATTTTGAAGCTTCTAGCTCTAAAACTGTAGGAGCTACAAACTTTTGCGGTTTGCCACGCCCCCTATGGGCGTAGATATATCCGCCATATCTTTTCCAACTTGGGTTGTCAACCCGAGTATATATACCAAGTTTCAAGTCTCTAGCATCAATAGTGCTCAAAATATTACACAATTTGAAAAATCACTATATAGTCAGATCCGATTTGCCACGCCCCTAGTGGGCGTGGATATACAGATTTTTGGTCGATCTTCATAGGATCGTATCAGTAACCTACGTGCCAAATTTGGGCGTTCTAGCATTAAAACTGTAGAAGATACAGTTTTACCCGATTTGCCACGCCCCCAATGGGCGTAGATATATCCGCCATAGTTTTTTGATCTTGGGTTGTCAACACGAGTATATATTCAAAATTGCAACTCTCTAGCACTTCTAGAAGTAGTGTTTCTGAGGTATGGGCAAATGCATTTTCCGATTTGCCACGCCCCTAGTGGGCGTATCGGGAAAATCTTGACACTTTATAATTCGAGGGTATACACGAGTATATATTCCAAATTTCAACTCTCTAGCTTCAAAACTGTGCAAATGGTTTGCGTTCATACGGACAGACGGACAGACGGACAGACGGACAGACGGACGGACAGCGTGACGGACATTGCACAAAACCAATATACTCATTTCACTTTGTGAATGAGTATAATAAGACGCAAGGAGCGCAACATAGTCTTAAGCTAAGACGCAAGGAGCGCAACATATTTGAATTTGAATGTAACGGCTCGAGTGCGCGCCGATGATCGGCGATGCAACTCTGCGCAGCGTGGTGAAAGCTCCACCGTGGCGAGCGAGCGCTGTGGTGAGTTGCGTCGCCGAGGCGATCGGGCGGCTCGAGTGTGGTAGAATCAAGGGCTTAAGGCTAATTAGTTTTTGGCACGCGACCAAGACGGTCGAAAAGGAAAAGATATAAGATCAGCGAGCGCGGGGCGCCGCTGACAGGAAAATAAGGTTATTTGGACACGTGACCGGTGCGGCAGGGCTCGACCGGCAGCCAAGGTGTAATAAGAAGAAGGTGCAAACTTATAATAAATAAGAAAATTAGTTTTCGGGCACGCGACGAGATGGGTCGCTGGAGAGTAAGGAGCGCGCGTCGGCGCTCAAACGAAGAGTAGGCGGGAAGAATATGGAAAAGGCGCGAAGCACGTGGGCTTTGCGAGAAACGGTGCGGCAGGGCCCGGATCGCGACAGGTAAGTTTAATTTATAAATAAATATCGCAGCCAACCAAAACCAACACCTTTCCTCTCTCTTAAGTCCCCGTCCCCGCACTTAACAAATATTCTTGTAAGTGCTGGTCCTGGGAGACTGAGTCTGCACCCCGGCCAGATTTGTAACTTTACAATAATTACAGATTGGTTTTGTGTGTAATAGAATTTTTGTTATGCATTCATCAATTATTGGTTTATTGTCTTGATTAAAAAATTGTATTATCTTTTTCATAAAAGTAACGTGTAATTCTATTTTTGTTAGTAATTTGGTAATGATCTTGATCTATTTTTTCAACATTTTTATTGGCTTTAAAGGGATTTTCTAATTTTCCTTTTTGTAACGGTCCTTTTCGATATCTGGTATCGACTTCGTATTCTTGTCGGTCACTGTTGATTTTATTAATTACTTTTTCTTTTTTTTCTTGAGTGTCTAACTTTGGTTGTCCAGCATATAAAAATATGTGTGCAGGAGTTTGTCCAGTTGTGTCATGTTTTGTTTTGTGATTGTAAATGTAAAGAATGGTTTCTATTTTACTGAGTTTATTTTCTTTGTCATTTAAAGTGTTTATTGTTCTAATTTTTTTCGTTTATTGTTTTGTGTAGTCGTTCGATGTCTGCTATTCCTGTTTTTGTAGTTTTAGTTGTATTTCTACTCCTTCATTTTCAAGACATTTTTTGAGTGCTAAGCTGGAAAATGCGCCGTCTCGGTCAGCTTTTAATAATATTGGTTTTCCTAACTGATTAAATATACGCATTAATGCATTCTTGCATTCTATCCAATCTTATGTTTTAATATTTAGAGTTTTAATAGAAGAGTAGCGAATTTTGAATAAATGTCTATGCAACTAAGATAATGTTTGCCTTCAGAGGAATAAATGTCTATTACAAATTTATCGGGCCTGGGAGTAATTTTCATCGGCATGTTTGTGTTTCTGTGTTCGGTTTTTGCTAAGTTGCAAATGTTACATTCGTTTATTATGTTTTGTGTTAGTAATTGGCTGTTAGGGAAATAGTAAGTTTCACAGAAGAGTTTATTTGTTTTTTTAATTCCGGGGTGTAAGAGTTTTTCATGGGCTTTCAAAATAAGTTCTTTAAATTCGGCATATGAGTTTATATTTATATATATTATATTTTATATATATATGGGTTCAGGGTATCCCATTGAAAATGGGAAATCAGGGTATAATAGTTTTGTTGAAATGTATGTAAGTTAACCACTGACACTGGGCGCGTGCTGACTTATCATATTTGCGAAGTCCACGCCCAGAGTCACAGCTGCGAATGTGTCGCAACAATGATGACAGTCCCAGCAGTAGCTACGAATGTGTCGCAACAATGTTGGCGGCTCCAGCGGCAGCTGCGAATGTACCGCAACAATGTTAGCGGCCGTCGTGATAATACGGCGCCACACATAAGGCGCAAGTCAGCAGTTCTGAGGAGCACCAGCAACGACGCTGGGGTTCGAAGAACAGTAACGGTCAACGGCGCTGGAGTTCCATGAATAGCGACGACAGCGCCTGCGCCTACGACGGCGGCAGCGGCTTTGCTTTAGCAACGATCAACGCCGCTGGTGTTCCAAGAACGCCAACGACAGCGCCTGCGCCTGCGACGGCGGCAGCAGCTTTGCACTAGCAACGACCAACGCCGCTGGTGTTCCAAGAACACCAACGTCGACGCCCGCAACGGTAGCAGCGGCTGTGCACTGGCGGCAGCGCTGCGGCAGCGCCGAATCTGCGCTGGGTCGCAGACTTAGTTTTTAATTCTCTAATTGTTAGTCTTAAGTGTGAATTCAATAAACGCGCAGCGTACCGCTCGCAATAATTCTAATCGCTTATTGCTCACTCTTTAATTCGACCAGCCATCGCTGTCGATATTAAACACAAACCTTACGGAGTTATATCAGTGAGCTGGCTAACGCCTCTGACAAAGATATTAAATTCCATAATTGGCGCCCAACGTAAAAAAACATAAATAAGTGAATTTCATTTTCTGCCAAAAGAAAACTGAAAAGTGTTTTGTTTAACAAAATCAGTGCAGTGAACATCAAAACGTCTGCTCAAAGACAAAACAAAGACAAAACCAAGACAAAATAAAAATAAAATTAAAAATACATAAAGAAGTGAAACTTCAACACATCGGCTGCGGCAAGACGACCTAATTCTACAGCACCAACTCGACTGCGGCAAGACGACCTGATTCTCCAGCACCAACCCGACGGCTGCGCGGGATACTTCTAAAACTAGATAACATGTAAGTGATTTGCAAAGTGAGAATTTAGCTAAGTCAACTAAAAGTAGAAACTAAATAAAGTAAAGTGAGTTTGAGGATCTTAATTCGGAGAATACTCATGCCGTAGTCCTATCGCAAATTTTTTCAAAAAATCGAATGGACAGAAACAGACCGTACAAAAAACAAAAACGACACGAACTTGGTACCAGAACGTTAGCAAGTCTGATAGGAGGATTTATTGACCTACAAGTGTCAGATCAAGTTAGTCAACCCACAATAAGCAGCCAAATCAAAAGCACAGACATGGAACCTGAGCACCTCAGAGTTATAATTGACACTGCCGTGCAAAGCGCACTTACGGCGCGGGCACAAGAGTACACTAGGAGGGAGGAAGCTCTTAAACAAGAGCTACAACAACAAATAGCATTAGTAAATTCTAAAATTCCAGTCCCACCTCTCTCAGTACCAGAAGTCAGAGTCTATAAAGACGTCGAGATAGTGGACGGAATCACTTGTGATGAGCCCCTCGACGCAGTGAAGTGCGTGCCTGAGTTTCATGGAACTCAGGAGACATACGTGGCATGGAGACAAGCAGCCCATGCAGCGTACAAAATTTTCAAAAGATTTGACGGAAGCTCCCGTCATTACCAAGCTATGGTCATAATTCGCACAAAGATTAGGGGCGCAGCGGATGCAGTTTTGGCATCATTCAGTACGCCACTAAATTTTGAAGCGATCATAGCCAGACTAGACTTTACCTACAATGACAAAAGACCCATACATGTCATAGAGCAGGAAATGGGCACGCTGAGGCAAGGCGGAATGACAATTCTGCAATATTACGATGAGGTAGAAAAAAAGCTTAACTTGTTAACCAATAAAGCTAACATGACCTACGACATCAGCCTAGCTAGGGGCATGTGCGAAAAGTTCAGGAATGACGCGCTCCGTGTGTTCATTTCCGGACTAAAGCGCAGTCTGACCGACGTGCTCTTCTCCGCTCACCCCCCTGATATGCCAACAGCTCTCGCATTGGCACAGGAGGTTGAAGCAAATCATGAGAGGTACGCTTTCGCAACTAGCTATGCTAGGGGCGTAGAAGAAAAGGGACGCACCGACCAACGACAGCAAAGTCGTCAGCATCAGCAGACGCAAAATGCGCAAAATGCTACCCAAAGCAACCAGGGGAAAACCCCCTACTTTAAAAAACAGAGCGGACAGTACACAGAAAAAAATCAGGTCAGCGGCGAAAAAGCCCCAGAACCCATGGAGATCGATCCATCGTCCTCAAAGTATAGGCAACAAACAAACTACCAGAAACCTCAAGGTCAGGGTAACAAACGTCCCGCCGGCTCTGATCGAGCGACTGGCCAAAGACGACAAAAGATAAATCTTTTAAAGGCCAGCACTGGCCAAGATGCGACCTATGCGCAAGCAGCGCAGGAAGCGATAGATGAGGCTAACGATGACGCCGACTCTGACAGTAGCGGCAACGTCAATTTTTTAGGGGGAGGTCCCTGCTGCCGTTCATTCGGCGCAGAATAGCAGGGACAGACATGTCATTCCTAATCGACACGGGTGCGTCCAAAAACTTCATTAGACCGCATAAACGGCTAAAGGACGTCTTCCCTGTCGAAACCCCTTTCGTCGTGCACTCCATTCATGGCTCGAACAACATCACACAAAAGTGCAAAATTCCCATGTTCGGACACGACACATTTTTTTTCCTATTAGATTCCCTATCTACATTTGACGGGATCATAGGGCTCGACCTGCTAAAGCAAGTAGGAGCAGTACTATGCCTTAAAGAAGGTGTATTAAAAATAGGTGCAACTTCAGAGGCATTGCAGTACCTTAAATGTACTAATGTCAACTATACCAAAGGTAAAGAAATCCATGCACCACCTGCGGTAAAAGAAGATTTTCTAAAAATGCTTCACCGTAACAAAAGGGCTTTTGCGGACTCTAACGAGTCGCTACCTTACAATACAAACGTAGTAGCTACGATTCGTACCACCGACGAAAACGCAGTATACTCGAAATTGTACCCGTACCCCAAAGGTGTCGAAGAAATCGTGGCCTCAGAGGTCAAAGACCTTTTACGAAACGGCATCATTAGAAAGTCTAAGTCCCCATACAATAACCCAGTGTGGGTAGTAGACAAGAAAGGTTCTGACGAGATGGGCAATAGGAAGAAACGCCTAGTGATAGATTTCAGGAAACTAAATCTAAAAACCATCCCAGACACTTACCCCATGCCGAGCATCACCATGATTTTGGCAAATTTGGGTAAAGCAAAATACTTCACCACTCTCGATCTTAAATCAGGTTATCACCAGATTACTCTGGCAGAATCTGATCGAGAGAAAACGGCCTTCTCAGTAAGCGGGGGGAAGTACGAATTTTGTCGTCTCCCCTTCGGTTTAAAAAACGCCGGAGGTATTTTTCAGCGCACTATCGATGACGTTCTACGAGAACAAATCGGTAAGTCGTGCTACGTGTACGTCGACGACGTCATCGTTTTCTCCGAGAACGAGGCGGATCACGTTAAGCACGTCAATTGGGTACTAAAGAGCCTTCATAGTGCAAACATGAGGGTGGCCCATGAAAAGTCACAATTTTTTAAAGAGAGCGTCGAGTACCTCGGCTTTATCGTGACAAAAAACGGCGCAAAAACGGACCCTGAAAAGGTGAAAGCCATTCAGCACTACGTTGAGCCTACAACGTTATTTAGTGTTAGGTCATTCATGGGCTTAGCGAGCTATTACCGTTGTTTTATTAAGGATTTCGCAGCAATCGCGAAACCTATCTCCGATATCCTAAAAGGGGAAAACGGAACAGTCAGCAAGTACAGGTCCAAGAAGATAGAGGTACAGTTTAACGAAACCCAGCGCAATGCGTTTCAAAAGCTCAGAAATATTCTAGCCTCAGAGGACGTTACACTAATGTATCCTGACTACCAAAAGCCATTCGACCTCACAACTGACGCCTCGGCTTATGGTATTGGGGCTGTACTGTCCCAGAACGGACGCCCGATAACTATGATATCTCGGACACTAAAGGATAGAGAAGCAAACTACGCTACTAACGAGCGAGAATTGCTAGCTATCGTCTGGGCTTTGGCAAAACTCCGCCACTTTCTTTATGGTGCGAAGAATATTAACATATTCACCGACCATCAACCACTCACATTCTCGGTATCCGAGAGCAACCCTAACGCCAAGATCAAGCGCTGGAAAGCGCGCATTGACGAAACTGGGGCCAAACTTTTTTACAAGCCAGGCAAGGAGAATCACGTGGCCGATGCTTTATCGCGCCAAAACGTGAATGCCCTACAGAACGGTTACATAAACCAAGGGTCCGATGCGGCCACAATCCACAGTGAGTTATCTCTGACTCACACGATTGACATTACTGACAAACCGTTGAACTGCTTCCGTAACCAAATAGTGTTGGAAGAGGCACGGTATCCGTTAAAAAACAAGTTTACTGTATTCGGCGAAAAAACCCGCCACCAGATAAACTTCACTGACAAGGAGGACTTAGTAGAAACAGTCAAGTCCGTCATAGTCCGAGGCGTAGTAAACGCGTTTCACTGCAGTCTGCCAACCTTGGCCAAAATTCAACATGAGGTTGTAAAGGCCTTCCCAGCCACAAAATTCTGGCACTGCAAAAATTTCGTAGCTGATGTATTCAACATTAGTGATAGGAGGGAAATAATCACCAAAGAGCATAACAGAGCACATAGGGCAGCTCAGGAAAACGTCAAGCAAATAATGACGGAGTATTATTTCCCCAAAATGTCTAAGTTAGCCAATGAAGTGGTCCTGAATTGTAAAATTTGCGCAAAGGCAAAGTACGACAGGCACCCAAAAAACCAGGAGCTCGGCCCGACGCCGATTCCATCACAGGTTGGAGAAATGTTACATGTCGACATCTTTTCCACAGATAAGAAATATTTCCTGACGTGCATAGACAAGCTGTCCAAATTCGCAATGGTACAACCCATTGCATCAAGGACTATAGAGGATTTACGACCCCCCCTATTAATACTAATGAATGTGTTTCCCCGAGCAAGGCAAGTCTATTGCGACAATGAGCCTGCACTCAAGTCTGAGACTATAAGGTCCCTTCTAAAAAACATTTACGATGTAAACATCGTAAACGCGCCGCCACTTCACAGCACATCGAACGGCCAAGTGGAACGCTTCCATAGCACCCTGTTAGAAATAGCTAGGTGCCTAAAGCTCCAAAGGGGGATCGTGGATACAGTTGACCTTATCCTACAAGCGACTACTGAGTATAATAGTTCGATTCACTCGGTAACAGAGCAAAGACCCAAGGATGTTTTTAATACCGCTTCGCCGGCATGCATTCAGGACATTGCTAGGAAGATAGAGGGAGCTCAGCTCGAGCAAAAGGCCCGACTTAACAAAAAACGGCAGAACAGGATCTTCGAGGTAGGTGAGGCGGTCCTAGTAAAGACCAACCGCAGACTGGGAAACAAACTTTCGCCCCTCTGCGAGGAAAAGGTTGTTGAAGCGGACTTGGGGACAACGGTCCGCATTAAGGGGAGGGTGGTCCACAAGGACAACCTCCATAGATAATTTGTAGTTTTAATCATTTCCTTTGCAACATCTTAGGCTTATCATCCTGACACTTGTAACCTTGACAACGACGACAGCACGAACAACGGACACCGTGAATTAAACTCTTAAAATTACAAAAGACAAACAGGTTGACACAGGTCATCTGTTTGAAACTCTTACTGCGCGCAATAGAATATTAATTACCGAATTGGGAGCGCTCATGCTCACTTTAACACTTGAAAAAATTAATATCATAAATCCAGCCATTCAGACATCAAATCAATTCTCACTGACCAAATCACAGGGACCTCAATTACCACCTAATGAAAGTGTCTAGCATTAAAGTAGATCGTAAGATAGATATAATTAAATTTAATCATAAGCAAGCTATGCAGAAAGGTCACCATCTTCCCAGTCGCACACAACGGCTGACTCTCCAGCTACAGAACAACCTGGTAGCCGAATGCAAAGGAAAGGTTGTGGTAGTGACAACTTGCACCCAGAGAGCAACAGCCACATTCTGCAAGAGGTCTGAGGATGTCACCTGTGCGCAAGGCCTCCACTCAGGCGATATCGCGCATTGCCAGACACAGCCAAGCCACGCCGACCCTGTCACCATAGTTGACGACGGCATCATCATTGCGAATGATCATAGCGCCGCCAGCAGCTGTGACGATTACGCCCCAGTGAGGGTCAATGGAACGAATCTCATCATGTTCCGTTCACACGCCACCGTCGACAGTGCTCGATTCCTAAACCGAACGATATTCGGAATCGTGTCCCTGCTGTAGCGGCATCTGCTCACCTCAACGTTAGCGGCCACAACACAACGCTGAGCTTACCTTACATTCACCGGCTAAGCGAACAAAACTTAGCTCCATCAACGAGGTCAGAGATAGCACCGCCGTCAATATTACTAGTAGTGGCATGCGCCATGGGCTCCGGAATCTACAACTTCACCAGGAGACGTCGCGTTGCCCTACAAAATCTCGGAGACCGTCAAGAACTACGACACGACCGAGGACGGTCGGGCTTGAGAGGGGGAGTAGTTAACCACTGACACTGGGCGCGTGCTGACTTATCATATTTGCGAAGTCCACGCCCAGAGTCACAGCTGCGAATGTGTCGCAACAATGATGACAGTCCCAGCAGTAGCTACGAATGTGTCGCAACAATGTTGGCGGCTCCAGCGGCAGCTGCGAATGTACCGCAACAATGTTAGCGGCCGTCGTGATAATACGGCGCCACACATAAGGCGCAAGTCAGCAGTTCTGAGGAGCACCAGCAACGACGCTGGGGTTCGAAGAACAGTAACGGTCAACGGCGCTGGAGTTCCATGAATAGCGACGACAGCGCCTGCGCCTACGACGGCGGCAGCGGCTTTGCTTTAGCAACGATCAACGCCGCTGGTGTTCCAAGAACGCCAACGACAGCGCCTGCGCCTGCGACGGCGGCAGCAGCTTTGCACTAGCAACGACCAACGCCGCTGGTGTTGCAAGAACACCAACGTCGACGCCCGCAACGGTAGCAGCGGCTGTGCACTGGCGGCAGCGCTGCGGCAGCGCCGAATCTGCGCTGGGTCGCAGACTTAGTTTTTAATTCTCTAATTGTTAGTCTTAAGTGTGAATTCAATAAACGCGCAGCGTACCGCTCGCAATAATTCTAATCGCTTATTGCTCACTCTTTAATTCGACCAGCCATCGCTGTCGATATTAAACACAAACCTTACGGAGTTATATCAGTGAGCTGGCTAACGCCTCTGACAAAGATATTAAATTCCATAATTTGTAACAGGCAGAAGGAGGCGTGCCAGACCCCATAAAATATATATATTCTTGATCAGGGCGACGAGCTGAGTTGATTTAGCCCTGTCCGTCTGTCCGTCCGTCTGTCTGTCTGTCCGTCTGTCCGCATGTTTGAACGCGTCGATCTCAGAATCTATAAGAGCTAGAGACTTGAAATTTTTTATGTAGGTTTGTGTATAGCACACGCAGATCGAGTTTGTTTCAAAAATTCGATAACTTTTATCGTTTTTATGTTATCGATTAAAAACGAAATCGAAAACCAGTTCTAAAATTATGTCTTGCACATCTTTCAAGCTAGAGACTCCTTATTTTGTATATATTTGTCCGACGGTCACCAAGAGTAACGGTTGCATCGACGCGTCATGTTGCTGCTGCGTGATTCTAACAGCATATAAAATAAGCCTATGCTGAAATTGTCCTTAATATTCAGCTACTATTCAATAAAGCAAGTTGTCATAATCTAACATTGACTTCGTCTTTTGAATAAAGCAAGTTGTCATAATCTAACTTTGACTTCGTCTTTTAAATAAAGCAAGTTGTCATAATCTAACTCTGACTGTGTCGCGGCATTAGTTCGACTCAAACACACAGTAAATATTAAACTAAATATTTAATTATATATGTATATGTTATATAAGCATAGAATGTTTGAAGTATCGGCTCTTTGCTGGGTTCAGGGGATCTCCTAGTGGGGTACCGCCGCTTTCTTACTTTGTTTAAATTGTGTTTTATAATGACGTGTGATTGTTATACTCATTCACAAAGTGAAATGAGTATATTGGTTTTGTGCAATGTCCGTCACGCTGTCCGTCCGTCTGTCCGTCTGTCCGTCCGTGCGTCTGTCCGTCTGTCCGTATGAACGCAAACCATTTTCCGATATCTCAGAAACACTACTTCTAGAAATACTAGAGAGTTGAAATTTGGAATGTAGACTTGTGTTGACAACTCAAGATGAAAAAGCTATGGCACATATATCTACGCCCATTGGGGGCGTGGCAAATCGGGTAAAACTGTATCTTCTACAGTTTTAAAGCTAGAACGCCCAAATTTGGCACGTAGGTTACTGCTATGATTCTATGGAGATCGACTAAAAATATATAATAACTATATATCCACGCCTACTAGGGGCGTGGCAAATCGGATCTGACTATACAGTGATTTCGCAAATTCTGTAATATTTTGAGCACTATGAATGCTTGAAACTTGGTATGTATACTCGGGTTGACAACCCAAGTTGAAAAAGATATAGCGGATATATCTACGCTCTAAGGGGGCGTGGCAAACCGCAAAAGTTTATAGCTCCTACAGTTTTAGAGCTAGAAGCTTCAAAATTAGATGGTTGAGTTACTGGTGAGCTCCTCTATCGATGCCCTGAAAATAATTTTTACGCCCCTTATGGGGCATGCCCGGCTAAAAAATACCCTGTAGTTTTGAAATTTTTTGAGTGTGGGCATCCAAATTTCGCACATACGTTATCCTTCACTACTTCTAAAAGCTGGCCAGAAATTATATGTCTACGCCCACTGGGGGCGTGGCAAATCGGGAAAAACTGTACACTTTTCCGAATCTCAGTGAGAAAATCAAAGTTTTATGACGATGTTACTGAAAAAATTATATGTGTACAAACGAATTGTGGGCATGGCAATGGGCGTGATCTGTGCGGGTGTGAATGAGTATCCCGCAGTCGGTAGCGCCCGACTGCAACGTTCTTACTTGTTTTTTTGTTAGTAATTTGGTAATGATCGGGATTGGGAGTAATTTTCATCGGCATGTTTGTGTTTCTGTGTTCGGTTTTTGCTAAGTTGCAAATGTTACATTCGTTTATTATGTTTTGTGTTAGTAATTGGCTGTTAGGGAAATAGTAAGTTTCACAGAAGAGTTTATTTGTTTTTTGAATTCCGGGGTTTTCAAAATAAGTTCTTTAAATTCGGCATATGAGTTTATATTTTTTAATTGAATGAGACTTCGAAGAATTTTAGTATGGTTAGTGTTGATTATGTCTTTGTGCGCGTTTTGAATGATTTCAAAATCTGCATCACTGTCTATAAACATTACACTAGTCTTTGTACAAAAATAGTCAATCAAATATTTTTCGGCTTTGTTTTTAGTCATGTTATCGTATGTAATGTGAATTATTAATTTTTTGAAGTAATTATGTTTTTTAATATTTGGAATGCCTTTAGAAAATATAATTTGTCTTTTGAATGTGTTTATTGGTTTCTCTGTAATGCAAATTAAATTACTATTGTTTTCATCAGCGCTATGTTGTGTTTTATCTCTGATTGGATTGTTAAAGTGTTGATTAGTTTCAAGATTTGGTTGAGCTACGAAATGATTTTTGTTTGTGGTCGGAATATCGTTGATTAATTTGTACTTTCTATTGTATAAATTTACATTTTGGGATTTATAATCTATAACGGCTTGTGCTTCTGAAAGCAGTTTTCTACCAATTAACAGATCATAATCTGGTGAAAATTGATGTAGAAGAAATTCATTATTACTCTTGAACAAGTTGTTGGAAAGGACATTCACTTTTTTTGTGATAGTTAAAGGTCCGTTGCTGGTTTGAATAAAACAATCGGTCTCATGAATTGGTAAATTAAAAAGATTGGATGTCATCATATTGACAGTAGATCCTGTATCTATTAAACATTTAAAATTTTTGCCCTTATAAGTGATAATTATGTACTGTTGGTTTCCGAGGCTGGCAGCTGAAAAATTTTCGGCTTTCTCGATTTTTATTTCATTTGTTTGCACCGTCTCATGTTCGACTGTGGCTGTTTGTGTGTATGTTTCGTCTGAACTTTGTGGATAACTTTGTTCTTGGTAATATTATGGAGAGTATTCGGAATAAGAAGCTAATTGATTATAATATTCTTGCTGCATATAATCGTGATAATTTATTTCTTCTTGATTTCTAGTTTCTTCAACTATGCTCATTATACTCATTTACAAAGTGAAATGAGTATATTGGTTTTGTGCAATGTCCGTCACGCTGTCCGTCCGTCTGTCCGTCTGTCCGTATGAACGCAAACCATTTGCACAGTTTTGAAGCTAGAGAGTTGAAATTTGGAATATATACTCGTGTATACCCTCGAACTATAAAATGTCAAGATTTTCCCGATACGCCCACTAGGGGCGTGGCAAATCGGAAAATGCATTTTCCGATATCTCAGAAACACTACTTCTAGAAGTGCTAGAGAGTTGAAATTTGAAAAGTAGACTTGTGTTGACAACCCAAGAGGAAAAAGCTATGGCGGATATATCTACGCACATTGGGCGCGTGGCAAATCGGGTAAAACTGTATCTTCTACAGTTTTAAAGTTAGAATGCCCAAATTTGGCACGTGGGTTACTGCTTTGATCCTATAAAGATCGAACAAAAAACTATATGTTCACGCCTACTAGGGGTGTGGCAAATCGGAACTGACTATATAGTGATTTTTCAAATTCTGTAATATTTTGAGCACTATTGATGATAGTCACTTGAAATTTGGTATATATACTCGAGTTGAAAACCCAAGATGAAAAAGATATGGCGGATATATCTACGCCCATAGGGGGCGTGACAAACCGCAAAAGCTTATAGCTCCTACAGTTTTAGAGCTAGAAGCTTCAAAATTAGATGGTTGAGTTACTAATAAGCTCCTCTATCGATGACCCAAAAATAATTTTTACGCCCCTTATGGGGCATGCCATGCTAAAAAAAAACCCTGTAATTTTCGTATTTTTCTAGTGTATGCATCCAAATTTCACACTTACGTTGCCCTTCACTACTTCTAAGAACTTTAACTTTAAGAAATTATATGTCTACGCCCACTGGGGGCGTCGCAAATCGGGAAAAACTGTACGCTTTTCCGATTCTCATTAAAAAAATCAAAATTTTGTGACGATATTACTGCTGATCTCCTCTATTGATTTCCCAAAAATTATATATGTACAAACCAATTGTGGGCATGGCAATGGGCGTGTTCTGTGCGGGTGTAAATGAGTATTCCGCAGTCGGTAGCGCCCGACCGCAACGTTCTTACTTGTTATACCCTGAACCCATTGCTAATGGAAAATCAGGGTATAATGGTTTTGTAAAAATGTATGTAACAGGCAGAGGAAGGCGTGGCAGACCCTATAAAGTATATATATTCTTGATCAGCTCGACGAACTGAGTCGATATAGCCATGTCCGTCTGTCCGGCCGTTCGTACGTCCGTCCGTATGAACGCGTCGATCTCAGAATCCATAAGAGCTAGAGACTTGAAATTTTTATGTAGATCTGTGTATAGCACGCGCAGATTGAGTTTGTTTCAAAAAATCGATAAATTTGATCGTTTTAAAGTTATCGATTTAAAACGTTATCGAAAGGCAGTTATACATTTTTATCTCCCACATCTTTAGAGCTAGAGACTCCAAATTTTGTATTTAATATAATGTGGAGGTTTTTCAATTTTGATTTTTATTACATTTTGAATACCATACCCCCTTTCCTTCCCTTTCCTCCAAATTCGTAAAAACCGTATTTCAAATACTAGAGACTTTTGCTTTGGCAAATACACACAAATAAATGAGATAATCACGATCTGAAAGTTTGATTAGGAAAATTCATCTACAAAAGAAGTTATTAAACATTTAATTTCCCATTGTAAAGCCCATGAGCGCAGGCCACGCTCAGTCGCTGCGCTAATTGCGCAGTCAGCAGAGCACGTGCTTATGCGTATGTGTATGTGTGTATGTGTGTGTGCATGTATCGCTTGTATAGATGCATATGTTAAATAAGCATAGACTGTTTGGAGTATCGGCTCTTCGCAGGGTTCAGGGGATCTCCTAGTCGGGTACCGCCGACTAGAGCTTTCTTACTTGTTTAACAAAACTTTCAGAGCGTGATTATGTGAATTATATGTGTGTATTTGCCGAAGCACAAGTTTCTAGCACTTGAAATACGTTTTTTGTAAATTTGGGGCGAAAGGGGCGTGGCATCCAAAATATAACAAATTTCAAAAATGTAAAAACTCCACATTATACTAAATACATGATGCATGTTGCTAGGAACAAATGTTTACTTGTGGGTGATGCATATTGCGAGCTTGGGAATATTTACATTAATAATGGGAACAGCTTTTGGATATTGTGGACGTAATCCGTATGATTATGTCACTATATATATATATGTCGGAGCGTCAGGTTCGAGAGGGCTGGCGCTGTGTCGGGGCGTAACAACAGTGTGCGTTGCTGCGTCTTTGAGTACTGCGCAATATGATGGCATTGGGAAGTCCCGTTTTAGCGGGTCGACAGCGTGTTGATGCGTAATAAGAACACGTGTGCGTTGGTGCGTTTTTAGATATTTGACAGTTACCGTTTTAGCGGGGCGACAGCGTTGCGTCGCTGTCGCCGAGTGTGGTTCGGGGGTAGGCTTGAGAGAAATAAGAGACACAAGAGTTAGTTGTGTTTGAGTTCTCAGAGCGACCGAAACTCGCTGCGCTAAGTAATGGAAACTAATCTTAATGCTACAACATCAGAAGTGGGATCTGGCTCGCTACCTAATATGACAAATGATCCTTGGCAAGTGCCGTACGTGTTAGCAGGAGCGCGTTAGAAATTTGCTTCGTATCAATTTATCGTGCGTTTCCGTCGTTGTGTGAACATAAAGTGTGGCAATAATATTGAAAAGATCATGTTGGCACCGTCGCATCCGCGTGGTAACAGTAAATATGATTCTGGAGGAAAATAACATAAAAGGCAGTGCGTTGGTGATGGCTTTGAGTGCAGCGTTGGATGGCAGTGCGTCGCAGTGGCTCTCACAAATATGTTATCCTGACATAAATTGGACAGAGTTTAAGGAAATTTTTGTACAGCGCTTCACCAGTGTAGAAACACCAGCTATGTTTTTGACAATGTTTGACTCTGGAGCGGAATGTTCGTTGATTAAACAAAAGATAAGTACTCAGTTAGCCGGTAAAAGAATGAACAACGTAGTCATGTTAAAGGGTATTGGGAATGACAGCATTTTGTAGTAAATTGCAAATACTTGGCAACGTAAAAATTAACAATCATTGTATTGAGAAGCTGTTCCACGTTTTGGGCGATCAGTATTTGGAGAGCGACATTGTGATTGGTCGAGAAATACTGTCACAGGGTTTTCATGTCATTGTGTCACCGGGAAAATTTGAAATTGTTAGGCCAAAATCTGTAAACTGTTGTTCAAATGATGATATATTTTCTAAATTGGATACTGGTCTTGTCGGCGAAGATAGGGATAAATTAAATAATTTATTGGAAAATTATTCAAAATCTTTTATAAAGGGAATTCCTTCTTCTAGAGTCAGTACAAGTGAGATGAAAATTAAGTTAGTAGACCTCAGAAAAATTGTTCAAAGAAGACCATACAGACTTAGTCTAAATAAAAGAGAGTTGGTACGCGAGAAGATTAAAGAACTAGTAGAATGCAATGTCGTAAGGCCAAGTTGCTCACCTTATGCAAGTCCTATGATGTTAGTGAACAAAAAGGACGGGTCTCATAGCTTGTGTGTCGATTACCGTGAATTAAATACGAATACAGTCTCAGATAAATATCTGTTGCCTCTAATAGCAGATCAGATAGCCAGACTTCAGGGAGCGAAATATTTCATATGTCTGGATATAACAAGCGGATACTATCAAATCCCTTTGAATGAAGAGTCAATAGAGTGTACGGCTTTTGTCACTCCAGACGGCCAATACGAATTTTTGTCAATGCCGTTTAGTCTTAAAAATGCACCTTCAGTTTTTGAGCGTACAGTGATGCATACGCTTGGGGAACTTGCAAATACATTTGTAGTTGTCTATATGGATGACGTATTGGTGGTGGCTACAACAAAAGCTGAAGCTTTAGAAAGATTACAGATTACTCTTGATATTCTCACGAAAGCTAGATTTATGTTCAATATTAAAAAGTGTTCGTTTCTCAAGTCGACAGTTCAACATTTGGGATACGAAGTGAGCGCAGGCCAATTTCGTCCAAATTCACTTAAAGTTTCAGCGTTAACTGCTCCACCGCCTCCTCAGTCAGTCCCTGCTTTAAAACTATTTATTGGATTAGCGCCTTACTTTCGGCAATTAATGCAATGTTGTGTTTCATGAAGCCTTTATATCTTTTGACATCGGAAAAGAACGAGTTTGTTTGGAAGCCAGAACATGAACAAATAAGACAAAAAGTTATTTCTGTACTTACACAGAAGCCAGTTTTAGTTATTTTTGACCCTAAATATCCAATCGAATTTCATACTGATGCAAGTGCTCGTGGATATGGAGCCATCTTGCTACACAAAATTGATAACAAGCCGCATGTCGTTGAATTTTTCAGTAAGGCTACTTCACCTGCAGAATCACGATACCGTTCTTATGAGTTGGAGACCCTTGCGGTTGTCATGGCTATAAAGCATTTTCGTCATGATGTGATGTGTAGAGATTTTGTGGTTTTTACCGATTGCAACTCACTTAAAGCATCAAGAACTTAACGTGACATATCTCCCAGAGCACAAAGATGGTGGTCTTATTTACAGTCGTTCTCATTTGATTTGCAGTATAGAGAGGGTAAACGAATGGCTCATGCTGATTTCTTTTCCAGAAATCTCTCATCCGCTGATGTAATTGATACTTCTAAAGTTCCTGAAAAACGAGTTGATTTGGCAGAGATATCTAGTGATTGGCTTATGGCTGAACAGCGGAAGGATTTCGATATTATCAATATTGTGAACAAACTGAAGGACAATTCTCTTGCCGAGGACATTGCAAAAACTTATGAGTTGAGAGCAGAATTACTTTATCGAAAAATTCAGAGAAATGGTAGAACTCGATCTTTGCCAATTGTTCCAAGGGCATTCAGATGGTCTGTAATAAATCAGATTCACGAGACAATCATGCACTTAGGTTCGATAGCATGTCTAAGTATATACGAAAGTTTGTTGAAAACTGTATTACTTGTAAGATGTCAAAGTCATCCTCGGGTAAAATTCAAGCTAGACTTCATCCAATACCAAAGGTCAGCACACCTTGGCACACGATACACATAGACGTAACAGGAAAGTTGAGTGGCAAGTCTGATCAGAAGGAATATGTTATTGTGCAAGTGGACGCTTTTACCAAGATTGTTTATTTAACACACACACTTAAGATTGATGCTGACAAGTGCATAGGTGCTGTTGCATCGGCTGTATCTTTGTTTGGAGTACCAAACCTCATAATAGCAGACCAGGGTAGGTGTTTTGCTAGCTCTTTATTTTTAGTGAGTTTTGCTCTCAACAGAAAATAAGTTTGCATTTGATTGCGACAGGCGCAAGTAGAGCTAACGGACAGGTGGAACGCATTATGAGCACTTTGAAAAACTTACTAACGGCAGTTGAGACTAACGCCGATCTTGGCAAAACCCATTAGGTGAGGTACAGTTGGCCTTAAATTGTACAGTAAGTCGAGTGACAAAGGCAAGCCCTTTAGAATTGTTTATTGGCATTGTGAATTGTGATTTGGCAGAATCAAGATCTCGAGCAGTGCAAAATATATCAGCGGCAGCAGTATATAGCAAGAAACGGTTCGATAAAACCAAGGCTAAGGTTGTTGGATACGAAGTAGGAGATTGTGTGTTGTTAAAGAATGAGGCAAGGCATCAAACCAAGTTGAGTCCAAAGTTTAGGGGACCGTTTCAAATAGCTGAATTGTTGGACGGAGATAGATATGTCCTAAGGTCATTGACAAATAATAGAAAATACAAGTATGCTCATGACGATATAAGAAAATTGCAAGAAGGGTATGTACCAGTTGAGTTAGAAAGTAGTAATAAGGATTTGAATAATGTTGGTAATGAAACTGTTGAAAGAGACAGTATTGAAATGATTGAGAGTGAAAACTGTTGAAAGAGACAGTATTGAAACGATTGAGAATGAAACAGCTAAAAGAGACACTATTGAAATGATTGAGAATGAAACAGTTGAAAGAGACAGTATTGAAACGATTGCAAGTGAAACTGCTGAAAGAGACAGTATGGATGCCTGAAGGGGCTGATAAGAAAAGTTTTGATCATGGCGTGTGACGCATAAGATGATGTAATGTAAAACCAGTTGAGTCTATGATGATAAAAAGGAAAGTGAAGAAAGTTGAATTAAGCTAAAGATTAATTTTATAGCAGTTTATGAACGAAACTAAAAGTTGTAGATAAAATTTTGTATGAAACCCTGAATCAAAAATAGTTGTAATCAAAAAGGAAAATGTCAATCTTAAATAACTTTCGAAAATTTATAGATAAAATGAATTATGCAGTAAGGCATTTTTGTAAAACTACACGAGGTCGTGTTATGCTCAGGATGGCCGTGTCGGAGCGTCAGAGGTTCGAGAGGGCTGGCGCTGTGTCGGGGCGTAACAACAGTGTGCGTTGCTGCGTCTTTGAGTACTGCGCAATATGATGGCATTGGGAAGTCCCGTTTTAGCGGGTCGACAGCGTGTTGATGCGTAATAAGAACACGTGTGCGTTGGTGCGTCTTTAGATATTTGAATGCCCTTGGAACAATTGGCAAAGATCGAGTTCTAACATTTCTCTGAATTTTTCGATAAAGTAATTCTGCTCTCAACTCATAAGTTTTTGCAATGCTCTCGGCAAGAGAATTGTCCTTCAATTTGTTCACAATATTGATAATATCTAAATCCTTCCGCTGTTCAGCCATAAGCCAATCACTAGATATCTCTGCCAAATTAACTCGTTTTTCAGGAGCTTTAGAAATATCAATCACATCAGCGGATGAGATATTTCTGGAAAAGAAATCAGCATGAGCCATTCATTTACCATTTCTATACTGCAAATCAAATGAGAACGACTGTAAATAAGCCCACCATCTTTGTGCTCTGGGAGATAGGTCACGTTTAGTTCTTGATGCTTTTAAGTGAGTTGCAATCGGTAAAAACCACAAAATCTCTACACATCACATAATGACGAAAATGCTTTATAGCCATGACAACCGCAAGGGTCTCCAACTCATAAGAACGGTATCGTGATTCTGCAGGTGAAGTAGCCTTACTGAAAAATTCAACGACATGCGGCTTGTTATCAATTTTGTGTAGCAAGATGGCTCCATATCCACGAGCACTTGCATCAGTATGAAATTCGATTGGATATTTAGGGTCAAAAATAACTAAAACTGGCTTCTGTGTAAGTACAGAAATAACTTTTTGTCTTATTTGTTCATGTTCTGGCTTCCAAACAAACTCGTTCTTTTCCGATGTCAAAAGATATAAAGGCTTCATGAAACACAACATTGCATAAATTGCCGAAAGTAAGGCGCTAATCCAATAAATTGTCTTAAAGCAGGGACTGACTGAGGAGGCGGTGGAGCAGTTAACGCTGAAACTTTAAGTGAATTTGGACGAAATTGGCCTGCGCTCACTTCGTATCCCAAATGTTGAACTGTCGACTTGAGAAACGAACACTTTTTAATATTGAACATAAATCTAGCTTTCGTGAGAATATCAAGAGTAATCTGTAATCTTTCTAAAGCTTCAGCTTTTGTTGTAGCCACCACCAATACGTCATCCATATAGACAACTACAAATGTATTTGCAAGTTCCCCAAGCGTATGCATCACTGTACGCTCAAAAACTGAAGGTGCATTTTTAAGACTAAACGGCATTGACAAAAATTCGTATTGGCCGTCTGGAGTGACAAAAGCCGTACACTCTATTGACTCTTCATTCAAAGGGATTTGATAGTATCCGCTTGTTATATCCAGACATATGAAATATTTCGCTCCCTGAAGTCTGGCTATCTGATCTGCTATTAGAGGCAACAGATATTTATCTGAGACTGTATTCGTATTTAATTCACGGTAATCGACACACAAGCTATGAGACCCGTCCTTTTTGTTCACTAACATCATAGGACTTGCATAAGGTGAGCAACTTGGCCTTACGACATTGCATTCTACTAGTTCTTTAATCTTCTCGCGTACCAACTCTCTTTTATTTAGACTAAGTCTGTATGGTCTTCTTTGAACAATTTTTCTGAGGTCTACTAACTTAATTTTCATCTCACTTGTACTGACTCTAGAAGAAGGAATTCCCTTTATAAAAGATTTTGAATAATTTTCCAATAAATTATTTAATTTATCCCTATCTTCGCCGACAAGACCAGTATCCAATTTAGAAAATATATCATCATTTGAACAACAGTTTACAGATTTTGGCCTAACAATTTCAAATTTTCCCGGTGACACAATGACATGAAAACCCTGTGACAGTATTTCTCGACCAATCACAATGTCGCTCTCCAAATACTGATCGCCCAAAACGTGGAACAGCTTCTCAATACAATGATTGTTAATTTTTACGTTGCCAAGTATTTGCAATTTACTACAAAATGCTGTCATTCCCAATACCCTTTAACATGACTACGTTGTTCATTCTTTTACCGGCTAACTGAGTACTTATCTTTTGTTTAATCAACGAACATTCCGCTCCAGAGTCAAACATTGTCAAAAACATAGCTGGTGTTTCTACACTGGTGAAGCGCTGTACAAAAATTTTCTTAAACTCGGTCCAATTTATGTCAGGATAACATATTTGTGAGAGCTTCAGCGACGCACTGCCTTTTATGTTATTTTCCGCCAGAATTATATTTACTGTAGCACACCACGCGGATGCGTCTGCGCCAACAAGATCTTTTCAATATTATTGTTACACTATGTTCACACAACGACGCAAACACACGATAAATTGATTCGAAGCAAATTTCTAACGCGCTCCTGCTAACACGTCCGGCACTCGCCAATGATCATTTGTCATATTAGGTAGCGAGCCAGATCCCACTTCTGATGTTGTAGCATCAAGATTAGTTTCCATTATTTAGCGCAGCGAGTTTCGGTCGCTCTGAGAACTCAAACACAACTAACTCTTGTGTCTCTTATTTCTCTCAAGCCTACCCCCGAACCACACTCAGCGACAGCGACGCAGCGCTGCCGCCGCGCTAAAACGGTGCGTTGCTAAAGACGCACCAACACACGCTCAATACGCGCCGACACGCACTCAATACGCGCCGACACACTGTCGAGCCGCTAAAACGGGACTTCCCAATTTCATCATATTGCGCAGCACTCAGAGGCGCAGCAACGCACACGTGTTCTTATTACGCAGTAACACGCTGTCGCCCCGCTACAACGGGACTTCCCAATGCCATCATATTGCGCAGCACTCAGAGGCGCAGCAACGCACACTGTTGTTACGCCCCGACACAGCGCCAGCCCTCTCGAACCTCTGACGCTCCGACATATATATATATATATATATATATATATATATATATATATAAATAATTTATTATATATAAATTAAACCAAAGAGGTTTTTGTAAAATATTTTTTATTTGCAACTCGTTTGAGTTGTTCGAGAACAAAGCTTAAATTTTTTGCGAGCGTTCTAATTCTTTTCCAGTCACCGACTGAAGCCATTCCGTCCGACTCCATCTGTCAGAGACTCCATTTCTTATCGTATATCGAACTCATAGCAACTCTATCGTAACGGCATCCGGCCCAATTGCTCTATCAGCAACTTTTGCCGTTCGCGTGTTAACTCCTCCCCGGGTAGGCTGAAACCCGTCCTCGGGTTTCTCTTTGATCGTTTGCGGCGGTATAGTTTCCATACGCTTAAGAGAAGGAGGAAAAAAGTAATGAGGATCAGGCAGCCAAACGACCTTGATGATATGTCTGATTTTAGGTCCCCGATGTGGCGGAGATTCCTCAGACTCAGATCGTGTAGGAATGGGAGGCTTAGATGTTCCCTGAAAAGGGTGATGTTAACTATGGTCGACGTAGAAACAGCAGGTTTCTTTCTTATGATGCCCGACGATTTTCGTAACGAGTGTCGTTGATGGAGATGTATTCATCAAAAGTGGCCAGGAAAGTTCCCGTGACTTGTTGACTGCTTCCACTGTTGTCCACCACATTTACTGTTGCGCTGTTGATGATAATGATGCCATCTTCAATCGTCGTTATGGGCTCTAGGTGCCCGGGTCGCGTGGCTTATTGTGCGACGGTTCCTGACACCAGTTGCTGTGCAAACGATGCTTTCTGTAATCTCTTGCAGAAAGTGGTGCTCACAGTAGTAGCGCAGTTGCACACAGCGAAGGTCTTTGTTCCGCAATCGGCCACTATGTTACTTTCCTCTAAGTCTATTATTACATTATTATGTTGAACGGGAAAAACGTCGATTTTCCTACAACTTAGCTTAGGTTGGGGATATTTTATAAGAAAATACAAAAGTTCGGAATTTTGAAAAGCCTTAATGATAGATACCTCTAAAAGGTCCACTACACTAATATTTGTAAGATGCTCATTTAACAATTCTGTAATGTCAATGCTGTCCAAGATAAGTGGGCTAATCAAATTTATTTTTGCAAGTGTCACGGATAGAATTAGATCCTCAAGATTTGTAATTATTATTCTGTTCTTCGCTAGAATTGTTGAATAGAGATGCTCAACTTCCGCATCAGGTTTTAGAATTGCATTAAGTGCCTGTGAGACTTCGTTAAGTCGTATTTGAAATTTGTTATTGATTTCGATATGTTGAATGTCGGTCTTTAGTACTTGTCTCATGTGGTCTTTCGGTCAAAGTCATCGTTGTCATTGTCAGAGCCAAAAAATATCGTAACCTACAGTGAGATATATGTAAACTTATTAGCCTAATAAGAAAATGGATTAACCTAAAACTTCGAATTCTGGTAGGAGTTTTTTGGCCTACTTAAGACAGTCCTTGTGGACCACCCTCCCTTTAATTAGAACCGTCGTACCCAGGTCCGCTTCCACTGTTGCTTCAGTGAATAGGGGCGAAAGTTTATTTCCCAATCTCTTGTTGGATTTTAACCATACCTTCTCACCCACATTATATGTTTTCTGGACCCTGTTCTTATTTTGGTGCTCTAACGATTTTTCTTGTGCTGCCGTGATTTTCTCCTTTATTTTCATCGCATTCTCAATAGGGATTGAGTGGATAATTTCTATTGGCTTTTTTTTCGTAACCGAGTGAATCGACCTATTGTATTTTATTGTCGCGAGAAGGATATTGTCGACAGTGTCTTCAATGTGGTTTCCATTTTTAAGACAGCGACTTATATCCCCTAAAGTACCGTGAAAACGCTCGACCTGCCCGTTAGACGTGCTATGTAGGGGCGGCGCGTTCGCGATCACGATGTCAAAGTTATTTGACAGCATTGATCTAATGGTCTCTGAATTAAGAGATCTTTCGTTGTCACAGTAAATCGTCTTTGTTTTCGGGAAGACGTTCAGAAGTTGTAGCAGTGGAGCCTTTATGTCCACGATCGCGCGTGAACGAATGGGCTGGACGATTGCAAATTTAGAAAATTTGTCAATGCAAGTTAAAAAGTATTTCTTGTCAGTGGAGTAAATGTCTACGTGTAGCATTTCCCCGGCATATGACGGTATTGGGGTCTTCCCTATCTCTTGTCGGATTGGGTGACGATTGTGTTTACTCATAGCGCACACCCGACAGTTTGCCGCTATTTCCGTTGTAAGACGACCAATTTTTGGGAAATAATAGTCTCGAAGTATTTGTTGCGCACTCTCTTGCGCCTCGCGGTGAGCACGATTATGCTCAGCTATAGCGATTTCCCTTTGTTTTGTTGTGTTTGGGATGTCTATAACCATACTTTTTGAGTGTCGAAATGTAGTTGAGGGAAATTCCTCGACCAATTTGTGCTGGATAAAGGCCAGAATGGGAAGCTCGCAAAATATTGCGTTGGTCACCTCTGCGTTCACGGCTTCTTGCAGAGTTTGGAACAGTGAGTTCCGATCGGAAAACTGTATGACATGTCTGGTTTTTGTTTTAAACAGGATGTAAGTCCTGTGTTGTGGAATGGTGCTTTCCTCCAGTATTATCTGGTTTCGGAAGCAGTTGACTGGCTTGTCTGTCGTCTCAATTGTGTAAGTAAGAGACTCTTCGCTATGGATTGTAGCGACATCAGAATCTGCCGAATCTTCTAAAGCGTTGATATTTTGGCGAGACAAGGCGTCTGCTACAAAATTCTCTTTACCAGGCTTATAAATGATGTTAGCGTTATGCTCATCAATGAAAGCCTTCCAGCGTTTTATCTTAGCGTTCGGATTTTTTTCCGATACGGCAAAAGTTAAAGGCTGATGGTCTGTATAGATGTTTAAGTTTTTAACTCCGTACAGGTAGTTTCTGAGATTTTTCAATGCCCACACAATGGCGAGAAGCTCTCTCTCATTTGTGGCGAAATTAATCTCATTATCCCGCAATGTGCGCGAGATCATTGTAATCGGGCGGCCGCCCTGGGACAGCACTGCTCCGAGCCCGTAACCTGACGCATCTGTTGTAAGGTCAAATGGTTTTTTGAAATCGGGATATGACAACATCACATCCTCTGACGCTAGCATCTCCTTTAACCTGTTAAAGGCATTCAGTTGCTCTGAAGTAAGTTCGAGTTTAACCTTTCTCGAATGGTTGGCGCTTATTTTCCCGTTTTCACCTTTCAAGATCTCCGTTAGGGGTCTTGCGATGCTGGCGAAACCTGCAATAAAGCACCTATAATAACTTGCTAGCCCGAGAAATGATCGAAGGCTAAACAATGTTTTAGGTGGTTGAAAATCCTTTATGGCCTGTACTTTATCGGCCGACGTCTGGATTCCACCTCTGCATACGGTGAATCCCAAATATTCTACGCTCTTTTTAAAGAACTTAGATTTTTCTTGAGAAACCCGCATGCCTGCGTCCCTAAGGCTTTTCAAGACCCACTCAATATGCTTGACGTGGTCTTCCTTATTTGGGGAGAAAATTATTACGTCATCCACATAGACATAACAAGTTTTCCCAATTTGGTCCCTGAGGACGTCGTCTATTGCCCTCTGAAAAATACTAGGGGCGTTTTTTAACCCGAAGGGAAGTCTGCAAAATTCATACTTCCCGTTGTTTACAGAGAATGCTGTTTTTTCTCTGTCCCTTTCTATCAGTTCTATCTGATGAAATCCCGATTTGAGATCCAGTGTGGTAAAATACTGAGCCTCTCCCATATTTGCCAATATGGTAGAAATCGATGGGATAGGATATTTATCGTCGATTGTTTTTTGATTTAATTTTCGAAAATCAATTACTAGACGCTTTTTTTTATGACCGGAGTCGTCAACTCCTTTTTTGTCCACAACCCATATCGGGTTGTTATACGGTGACTTTGAGGGTCTAATTATGCCGTCCGCCAGAAGTTGTTTAACCTCTGCATTGACAAATTCAGACACGCCCATTGGGTATGGGTATAATTTAGAATATACTGGTTCGCCGTCCGTTCGGATTGTGGCGATAGTATTTATATTATAAGGCAGGGATTTGTTAACGTCTGCAAAGGCGTTAATCATCCGGTCAATCATACGATTGAAAGTGGGCCTGACCGCGGCGGGAACATCCGCGTCATTTATTTCGAAGTGGTTTACCTGTTGGCATATTGTGAACTCCATTTTTTCCATTCCCTGGTCATATTTAATGACATTGCTGTTTAGATCTATTTGGGCGTTGACTTTTTTTAACAAGTCAAGGCCAATTATGCCATCGAAGTCTTTCAATGAGTCTAGCATAAAAAAATATGATTTTACACCGAAGAGGTGAATGAGGCATTTCTGCTCAATTTTTGTGTGCCCGTGGATCGATTTTACCTGAAATGGGCTATCGACTGGCTTCCAATGTGCCAGTTCGGGAAGGGGTTTTATGTAATTTTTTGATGCTCCTGTGTCTATCAGAAGTTTTATTTCCCGCCCTGCAACCGTGCGTCTTACAAACGGGAGCAGGGACCTTCCACTAAAAAATTGCAATTTTCAGCACCTGACAGGTCGTCTTCGACTGCTTCTGCCTCGTGTTGCGAGTATGACTCATAACCACCTTCATTACTTTCTTCTTGTGGCAAGTGGTTAAGGTTTTGCTGGGTCCTCATTGATTGATCCCCATAGTTTGCATTGCCTCGATAACCCTGTGTAGGTTGTCTGAAGCGGGAGGAGGTATCTACCTCCATTGGTTCGGGGCCACGCCCCTGTGGTTTTTGGGATTGAAAGAGTTGCTTTGAACTGCTTGCTTTCTGTTGACCTTGGCTATTCTGAGTTTTTTGAAAATGGGGGTTCTTTTTTTGAAAACCGCCGTCATTTTCCTGTTGGCCGTTTTGACGCCAGTTTTGGGTCTTTTGGCTATTATTTTTCTGAGGTTTTTCTTCGAGGTGTTTTGCAAAACTGGCTGCAAAAATGCCTCTTTCGTTGCTTGATTCGGCTTCTTGTGCCAGAGCTAAAGCAGTTGGGAGATCTTTGGGCTGTGCCGGGAAGACGGCCCATCTCAGGGACTTTTTTAGTCCAGAGACAAAAGTGTGGAGAGCATCGCTCCCAAATTTTGCATTTAAAACAGCCGCTGCGGCTGGATCATGAGTCATTAAAGTTTTGTTTGTTAGAAGTGTGAGTTTTTTCTCAACTTCGTCATAGTATTTTAACAAAGAAAGGTCACCTTGCCTTAGCGTGCTTAATTGCTGTTGGATCACATGCACTGGCGTTTTGTCAGCGAATGTGAAATCCAATCTGGCAATTATTGCTTTAAAATTTAGCACTGTGCTGAATGAGGCCAGTACTGCGTCTGCTGAACCCCTTACCTTGTTGCGTATTATAGCAACTGCCGATAGTGTCTGGAACTGCCATTATAAGATTTTTTCCAATCCCCTTACTCCTCGTTAGATCCCTATACCAATTCATACCCTTACTTAATTTCTACAACTCATATTATTAATGCTTCTAAAGTTTCCCCAGCTTCTCTGATTTCAGCCATTCGGTCATTGAAATCATCTTTTTCTCCTGGAGCTGATAATATTCCCAGTTGTGTAATTAAAGAATGTAGTGGTTCCCTTCAGACACCATTACTAAAACTATTTAATTTATCGCTGGAAACCTCTGTTTTTCCGTCTATTTGGAAAGAGTCTTTCGTCATCCCTCTATATAAAAAAGGTGGGAGGTCTGACATTTCTAATTATAGAGGTATTGCAAAACTATCTGCTATTCCAAAATTATTTGAAAAAATAATAACATCTACCTTACAACATTCTTGCAAATCGATTATTTCACCATCGCAGCATGGTTTTGTTCGAAATCGATCTACTTCCACTAATCTATTAGAATTTACTTCCCTAGTCAATGACAGTTTTTTAAATAAAATGCAAACTGATGTTATATATACTGATTTCAGTAAAGCATTTGACTCAGTACACCACGATATACTACTTCAAAAGCTTGATCACTTAGGATTTTCCCCTAAGCTTCTTTCTTGGATTTCATCCTATTTAAAAGGTAGAACCCAAAGAGTTGTGTTGAGAACAGCTTTTTCGAAACTTGTTTTCGTTTCGTCGGGTGTACCTCAGGGTAGTCATTTGGGTCCGCTACTTTTTTCCCTATTTATAAATGATCTTCCAAATCGCATATCGAATTCAAAGATATTTATGTATGCAGATGACGTAAAACTTTGTCTTTCGTATGCTAATTCACTTGATCATCTACGCCTTCAAGATGATCTTAATTCCTTCCAACTTTGGTGTGTAGCTAATCGGTTGCATTTAAATTGTTCTAAATGTATGACAATGACCTTCTGTCGTACTATTCCATATATTGCTAATTATTCAATTAATAATTATCCCTTGCAACGTATTTTTTTCAGTCAAAGATCTTGGTGTACTTTTTGACTCGAAACTTAACTTCAATTCTCATATCTCAACTATTATAAATGAAGCCAAAAGTGTTCTTGGCTTTATTAAACGTTGGGCAAAAGAATTCAAGGATCCATTCATTACCAAACTTCTTTATGTTTCGCTGGTACGACCTATTTTAGAATACTGTTCAATTATATGGTCTCCTCAGCATAAATTGTATCAGGATCGAATTGAATCGGTCCAGAAACAGTTTTTACTTTTTGCCTTACGAGATCTAAACTGGGACCCCAACCTTCGTTTACCGTCTTATGTTAGTAGGCTTCTTCTTATTGATCTCCCATCATTAATCAATCGTAGAACTATCCTGGGGATTGTTTTTCTACATAATTTTATTATTGGTAATATTGACTCGTCTCGCCTGTTATTGCAACTAAATTTTTCTGTTCCTTCCAGAACAACCAGACACTTTCGTCCGTTGTGTTTACCATTGTGCACTTCGGATTATTCCTTGCATAGCGCGTTTCATGTTTTATGTGTTAATTATAATAAATTTTATCACGTATTTTCCTCTGAACTCTCTCTACCTTTAATTAAATCCTTGCTTTCAGATCATCTTAGGGAAATCACACACAGTGTCCAGGAGTGAGCAGGTGCACAAATTTGACGACTGGCAAAATCTTCAACATTGTGGTGTGATTTCCCAATCCTTTTTTTTTTCTATAATATATTATAAATATTTTTAAGTTTCTATTAACACTCTCTATCTTTTGTAGTTCATTAATATCACTGACCATATATGGCTATGAATCGGGGCATAGCTGGCCGGACTGGCAAATAAAATACCTCCAACGGGTTGGTGGTATTATTGTAATATTTTTTGTGTTCTTTTAGGCTATATAACTTATTTTGTTTAGTTTATCTTTAAGTTGACACTCGATTTGTCAATTTTCCTTTTTTTTTTAAATAAATAAATAAAATAAATAAATAAGGCTCAAATACTTTGTAGGCTGCGCTGGCTGCCTGTCTCCATGAGACGTAGCCCTCCTGCTTCCCGTCAAATTCCGGGATGGACTTTACAATGTCCAGGGGTTCGTCGCACCTGATTCCTGGCACTATTTCTATTTCTGTGTAAGTCAATTTGGGGGGCTGCTCCCTTAAGTTCATTTAACTGTTCTGTTAGAGCAGCAAATTTTTGTTCAAAAATTTTTGTTTGATTTTCGAGGGCTTGACGCATCTGCGTTGCCAGTTCTGTTACTTGTTTGTCGGTCATTTTATTGTTTGCTCTATATTCTATATAGGAGGTAATGTACTCTTCCTCGCTGCTGCAATCTGGACTACTTATACCTTGCATTCAAAATCGAAATCACTTTGTGTCGAAAATAATTTGATTGACTTAACAAAAATTAAATTGTTATATAAAAAAATTCTTGCGATGTAACAGAATACTCTTATTCAAGGGAAAATGTATATTTTTTATTTAGAGAAAAAATATTTCACACACTTATCTTGGCCAGCTGTTTAACATACACGAATAAGAATTTTTTATATTTTTATTCACTCTTTTTTTTATTTGATTGAATTGTTAAAGTAAAACAAGTAAGAGTGCTCTAGTCGAGACGGCTCGACTACGAGATACCCTGAACCCTGCGAAGAGCCAATCTTTCCAACATGCTATGCTTCTTTTACATATACAAATACTGCGAGCAACGCACACAGACACACACACACACATGCATACGCACGCACGCATAAGCACGCGCTTTGCTGACTGCGCAGTCAGCGCGGCGACTGCGCTCGGGCTGCAATATGCCTATTGTATGGGAAATTAAATGTTTAATAACTTTTTTTGTGGATGGACTTTCCTAATCAAACTTTCACAGCGTGATTATGTCATTCATATGTATGTATTTGCCAAAGCACAAGTCTCTAGTATTTGAAATACGAATTTTGCGAATTGGGGGCGAAGGGGGCGTGGCATCAAAAATCCAAAAATTACAAATTGTCCGCATTCATCACACGAATCTACACAGTGAATTTGGAGTCTCTAGCTCTTACGGTATGCTTAACGGAAGAAAAGTTATCGATTTTTATCGATAATAAGGAAACCGGATGAGTTATCGAAAATCTGAAAAAAACTCGTACTGCGTAGGCTACAGACGAGTATTCTCTGAAAATTTCAGATCTCTAGCTTTTGTGGTTTACGAGATCGCTGCGTTCACACGGACGGACGGACGGACGGACGGACGGACGGACGGACGGACGGACGGACGGACGGACGGACAGACGGACAGGGCTATTTCAACTCAGCTCATCGAGCTGATCAAGAATATATATACTTTATGGGGTCTGCGATGTCTCCTTCTGCCTGTTACATACATTTCACAAAAACATTATACCCTGATTTCCCATTTTCAATGGGTTCAGGGTATAAAAAATGAGCATCTCACTTACATTTTTGCATTTTCTGTCTTTGTAAAATGATTCTTCGCTAGTGGCCGATGTGTCAGACGCTGTCGTTGTGCTGATTTCAATTCCACCGCTGCACTCTTTCGGACGCTTGTAGTTTCTTATATGTTGATTTTTACTCTCTCAGCTTTAGCTGGGGCTTTATTTTTTTATTTATTACTTTTTTGTCACAATTGTTTTGGTGTTTTTTTTTTTTTTTTTTTTTTTTGTTTTTAATCGTGTGTTTCGGAGTTAGTTTGTTTTCCGCAAATTAATTTGTTTTTAATGTTTTAATTTTTTTTTCACTATAACTTACGGCGTTGGCTCGTAGTTATTTTTGTAAAAAGTTAAAAGGATTTTATCCCTTTTTTTTTGGCAGTGGTAATCTTTGCCGTTGGGCGCCAATTAAACCAAAGAGGTTTTTGTAAAATATTTTTTATTTGCAACTCGTTTGAGTTGTTCGAGAACAAAGCTTAAATTTTTTGCGAGCGTTCTAATTCTTTTCCAGTCACCGACTGAAGCCATTCCGTCCGACTCCATCTGTCAGAGACTCCATTTCTTATCGTATATCGAACTCATAGCAACTCTATCGTAACGGCATCCGGCCCAATTGCTCTATCAGCAACTTTTGCCGTTCGCGTGTTAACTTATATAAATTATGGAATTTAATATCTTTGTCAGAGGGATTAGCCAGCTCACTGATATAACTCCGTTAGGTTTGTGTTTTATATCGACAGCGATAGCTGGTCGAATTAAAGAATGAGTGTTAAGGAATTAGAATTGTTGCAAGCGGTACGCTGCGCGTTTATTGAATTCACACTTAAGACTAACAATTAGAGAATTAAAAACTAAATCTGCGACCAAGCGCTGAGTCGGCGCTGCCGTAACGCTGCCGCCAGTGCACAGCCGCTGCTGCCGTTGCGGGCGTCGCCGTTGGTGTTGATCGTTGCTGTTCTTGGAACTGCAGCGTCGTCGACTGTTGCTAGTGCAAAGCCGCTACAGGCGTCGCCGTCGCTGTTCTTGGAACTCCAGCGTCGTTGCTGGTGCTCCTCAGAACTGCTGACTTGCGCCTCGTGTGTGGCGTCGCATTATCACGGCGTCCGCTAACATTGTTGAGGTACATCCGCAGCTGCCGCTGGAGCTGCCAACATTGTTGCGACACATTCGTAGCTACCGCTGGAGCTGTTATCATTGTTGCGACACATTCGTAGCTGCCGCTGTAGCTGTCATCATTGTTGCAACACATTCGTAGCTATCGCTGGAGCTGTCATCATTGTTGCGACACATTCGTAGCTGCCGCTGGAGCTGACATCCTTGTTGCGACACATTCGCAGCTGTGACTCTGAACGTGGACTTCGTAAATATGATAAGTCAGCACGCGCCCAGTGTCAGTGGTTAACTTATATAATGTAATGAGTTTTAGGCCGGGCCGAACTCAGCCGACTGTGTGTTTGGTGCCCACAAATTTATTTGTAGCACCTTGCGATAAATTATAAGTCAATGTTTTAAGGTTTGAGAGTTGTTTATATTCTTTCACTTATTTGAGGGAATTTTACACTTTATTATTTATTTTGTAAATCTAACGCTTAGCAACTGCACACTTTGCTCGTTTTTGACTGTCCCCGTGCCGAGTTGCGGGCGCCTCTTTATAGCAGCGGCGCGGGCTCTGCTTCGCGCTATAACGGCGCCAGCTCGGCTCTGGAGCGGGGACTGTGAGCCGCTCGTGTCCACAGTAACGGCAGCATCACGTGATTTGGCGCGGCGCCAAATCGCGCCAAATCTGCGTGGCAGCCTCTCAAAGCCAAAGCACAAACGGTACTTCGGCCAACGGTCGCCGATGATCGACAGACTTAGTCGGTCTCTGCGCTCTTTCCAGTAGCAAGGGTCGTTCCTATCGTACTCGTGTCGCTGTGGGGAACAATACGTGCAGGCACGCATATATGCATAAGTGCACAGCAAATACATTCACTCATACATATAATACGTGCCCGTTTCTATTGTTCCTCACAATGTAGTGACATATTCATAATGATTTTGTCCACAATACATAGCTGAAACTAGTTCACAACTGGAACTTCTTGGATTTGCCAACCCAGAATGAACCGGATAGCCAATTTATAAGCAGTCGGACTGACGCAGGATTGGGAATATGCCGTTGCACGTTGCTGCTGCATAACAACAAAATAGCAAAGCCCAAATTCTGAGAATAACAAGGCCGACTTTGACTCCGTCTTTTAAATAATCTCAGCGTTGCCGTTAGCCTGTGTAGCGGAGTTAGTTCGACTCAAACATAAACACAGCAAATATCTAATTGGTGCAGCCGGTAGGATAACAATAGATTGTGGATCCTAATGCAATAACTAAATTATTAATTCTTGTATACCGTTTAACTGTTATCCGCTAAACAACTTACGCAAAGGCAACCCAAGTGACGGTCAATATCGCGTCAAGTTTTTAATAAACCTCAACATTGACGAGTAAGCCGTCCTAAAAACTTGAAATTAATTCAAGAAGACGCAATAGAATTCGAAGAGAATATAATTCCAGAAACTTCTGGTTATCTCGAGGAAATTCGAAAGTGCTATCTGTGCAAACATAAACAAAACTGAAAGTTAAATGAATAAAGAAAAGACAAACAACAAAGAAATAAAAAATTAAATTTAAGAAAATTAAAATTTAAGTGTATAAAATATTCTACTAATTAATAAAATATACTAAAAAAAAAAAAAAAAAACCAACAAGCCAACCAACAAAAACAAACAAAATCAAAGAAAACGCAGTGACAGCCCTTTCCGATGCCAACATGATGCAAGTGATTAATCAACTGAAAAATGTTGAAAAATTCACTGGACACAAGAACGCACTTTTTACGTTCTTCAACCGGATCGACTACATACTGGCCCTTTACTAACGATGCTAGGCAGAGGTCAATTCTATTTGGACTCGTGGAACGTTGTAGCAGCAGTGACGTTATGCTATCCCTTGGCATAAGCAACTTGACAAAATGGACGGATCTTCGCAAACAACTGGTACTAAATTACAAAATTCAAACCAAGAACCACAACCTACTGGAGGAATTCAGGAGCACCCCATTCAAAGGTAACGTGAGAGCTTTTCTGGAGGAGGCAGAACACCAGACATTGATGAGTAAGCTAGAATTAGAAAATAATATTGATGAAAAAACTTTGTATAAGCTGTTTGTCAAAACTAGTATTGACGATCTCATTCAAAAACTTCCAACTAATATTTGCATACGCATAATCAATTGTGAAATTCCTGACTTAAGGTCATTAATAAATATCTAGCAAGAAAAGTATCTGGACGATGAACCCTGTCTAAATTCAATGCAAAATAAAGTATAACAAGAAAAATTATTTTAGCCGTTATATCAACCAAACCCCAATTTCCAAAAGTTTCCCACATTTCTTCAACCAAACCAACCTTATGTCCTAATTTCCAACAACCATATCGTCCACCAATACCCAATTACACTAACCATAACACTTTTCAACCTAGTATTCACCTCGACCAATGCAGCCACTACCTAATCCAATCAGACCAGCACACTTGACATCAAGATTAAACTTTCGTCAGAACCAATTTGACTATAATCGCTTCGGACAAAATCAACATGTAAGTCCACAACAAAATCCTTATAACAGTTGTGACGTTGCCAACCAACCAACTAAACGTACTAGATCTACAGAAAGCGAACAGAGTAAAATGAGCATAGATGATGAAGCTAGAAATCAAGAAGCAAAAAATTATCACGAATATATGCAACAGGAATATTTTAATCAATTAACTTCTTATCCTGAATATTATTCCCAATATTATCAACATTAATATTACTCATAGAGCTCATATTACACAGACACAAACAGGCAAAGCTGAGCATGAGACAGAGCAGCCAAACGAAATAGCAATTGAGCAAGACGAAAATTTTCAGCTGCCAGCCTCGGAAACCAATAATATAATAGAACAAGTTTATTTGGAGAAGAATCACAACATAGCCCTGACGGAGACAATAACAACTTAATGTTCATTACAGAAAATCCAATAAATACATTTTTTTTTTAAATTATTTTTTCGAAAGGCATTCCAAATATAAAAAATTAACAATATTTGACTGACCACTTTTGTATTGTATTGTTTATAGACAGTGATGCAGACTTTAAAATAATTCAAAACGCAAGGCAATTATCAATACTTGCCATACTAAAATTCTCCAAAGTCTCAGTTAAAAAACATAAATTCTTATGCCGAATTCAAAGAGCTTATTCTGACAACTCATGAAAAACTCCTACACCCCGGAATTAAAATAACAAATAAAATTTTTTTGCGAAACCTATTATTTCCGTAACAGCCAATTATTAACACAGAACATAATCAACGAATGTCACATTTGCAACTTAGCATAAACAGAACATAGAAATACAAACATGCCGATGAAAATTACTCCCAATCCCGATCATTACCAAATTACTAACAAAAAAACAAGTAAGAACGTTGCAGTCGGGCGTGACCGACTGCGGGATACTCATTCACACCCCCACAGATCACGCCCATTGCCACGCCCACAATTGGTTTGTACATATATAGTTTTTTGGAAATCAATAGAGGGAATCAGCAGTAATACCGTCATAAAATTTTGATTTTCTCACTGAGAATCGGAAAAACGTACAGTTTTTACCGATTTGCCACGCCCGCAGTAGGCGTAGACATATAATTTTTGGCCAGTTCTTAGAAGTAGTGAAGAGTAACGTAAGTGTGAAACTTGGCTGCTTACACTCAAAAATGCGAAAATTACAGGGTATTATTATTTAGCCGGGCATGCCCCAGAAGGGCGTAAAAATTATTTTTGGGTCATCGATAGAGGAGCGCACCAGTAACTCAACCATCCAAATTTGAAGCTTCCAGCTCTAAAACTGTAGGAGCTATAAGCTTTTGCGGTTTGCCACGCCCCATATGGGCGTAGATATATCCGCCATATCTTTTTCAACTTGGGTTCTCAACCCGAGTATACATACCAAGTTTCAACTCTCTAGCATTCATAGTGCTCAATATATTACAGAATTTGAAAAATCACTATATAGTCAGATCCGATTTGCCACGCTCCTAGTAGGCGTGGATATATACTATAGTCAATCTTCATAGAATCATAGCAGTAACCTACGTGCCAAATTTGGGCGTTCTAGCTTTAAAACTGTAGAAGATACAGTTTTACCCGATTTGCCACGCACCCAATGGGCGTAGATATATCCGCCATAGCTTTTTCATCTTGAGTTGTCAACACAAGTCTACATTCCAAATTTCAACTCTCTAGTATTTCTAGAAGTAGTGCTTCTGAGATATCGGAAAATGCATTTTCCGATTTGCCACGCCCCTAGTGGGCGTATCGGGAAAATCTTGACACTTTATAATTCGAGGGTATACACGAGTATATATTCCAAATTTCAAGCCTCTAGCTTCAAAACTGTGCAAATGGTTTGCGTTCATACGGACAGACGGACAGACGGACGGACGGACGGACGGACGGACAGATGGACAGACGGACGGACAGCGTGACGGACATTGCACAAAACCAATATACTCATTTCACTTTGTGAATGAGTATAACAATCACACGTCATTATAAAACACAATTTAAACAAAGTAAGAAAGCGGCGGTACCCCACTAGGAGATCCCCTGAACCCAGCAAAGAGCCGATACTTCAAACATTCTATGCTTATATAACATATACATATATAATTAAATATTTAGTTTAATATTTACTGTGTGTTTGAGTCGAACTAATGCCGCGACACAGTCAGAGTTAGATTATGACAACTTGCTTTATTTAAAAGACGAAATCAAAGTTAGATTATGACAACTTGCTTTATTCAAAAGACGACGTCAATGTTAGATTATGACAACTTGCTTTATTGAATAGTAGCTTAAGACTAAAGACAATTTCAGCATAGGCTTATTTTATATACTGTTAGAATCACGCAGCAGCAACATGACGCGTCGATGCAACCGTTACTCTTGGTGACAGTCGGACGCGTTATTCTCGGAATTTGTTCTTTGCTATTTTTGTTGTTATGCGGCAGCAATGTGCAACGGCACTTTCCCAATTCTGCTCCAGTCCGATTGTTTACGATTTGGCTATCCGGTTTATTCTGGATTGGAGTCAAAGTGTGTGTGTATTGTTTCGCAGCACAACAAAGTGAGCTCTATTAGAATGTTTGCAACAAATGTTTACTTGTGGGTGATGAATGTTGCGAGCTTGGGAATATTTACATTAATAATGGGAACAGCTTTTGGATATTGTGGACATAATCAGTATGCTTATGTCACTGCCCTCTCCTTAAGAGGCGAGCCTGCGAGTCAAGGTGACACAGAACGGTAAAGTTTTGATAAAGTTGATTGTGTCATCTCGATAGTTGTGTTCTCTTGTTGTTCTTCTTCTGGTTGAACTGATGGCGTTGTTTGATTTTACGGATTAATATTATTTGGTTACAAGATACGTATATAAAATATAAGATTACAATTATAAATATGATTATTGTGATTATTACAATGGTATTTGGTTCGATATATTTGATCATTTCCTTGCCATTTATATGTTCATAATTACAGATTGGTTTTGTGTGTAATAGAATTTTTGTTATGCATTCATCAATTATTGGTTAATTGTCTCGATTAAAAATTGTATTATCTGTATCATAATAAGAAATCAAGTTGATAGCCATTGTGATTAGGATATGGGATAATTTTGATTGTGTTAGTAGCTTGAAAGTCAATTGGGATATGGGATACAATTAGTTTTATCTGTATATGTTGGGTGTGGCATATCGTACAGAATGTAAACGATAGGATGATTATGAAGTAGAAACCTGTGTTATTTGAAATTGGTTACTTTTCTATAATTTTTTAAATTGTGTTTTATAGTAACGTGTAATTCTATTTTTGTTAGTAATTTGGTAATGATCTTGATCTATTTTTTCAACATTTTTATTGGCTTTAAAGGCATTTTCTAATTTTCCTTTTTGTAACGGTCCTTTTCGATATCTGGTATCGACTTTGTATTCTTGTCGGTCACTGCTGATTTTATTAATTACTTTTTCTTTTTTTTCTTGAGTGTCTAACTTTGGTTGTCCAGCATATAAAAATATGTGTGCAGGAGTTTGTCCAGTTGTGTCATGTTTTGTTTTGTGATTGTAAATGTAAAGAATGGTTTCTATTTTACTGAGTTTATTTTCTTTGTCATTTAAAGTGTTTATTGTTCTAATTTTTTCGTTTATTGTTTTGTGTAGTCGTTCGATGTCTGCTATTCCTGTTTTTGTAGTTTTAATTGTATTTCTACTCCTTCATTTTCAAGACATTTTTTGAGTGCTAAGCTGGAAAATGCGCCGTCTCGGTCAGCTTTTAATAATATTGGTTTTCCTAACTGATTAAATATACGCATTAATGCATTCTTGCATTCTATCCAATCTTATGTTTTAATATTTAGAGTTTTAATAGAAGAGTAGCGAATTTTGAATAAGTGTCTATGCAACTAAGATAATTGCCTTCAGAGGAATAAATGTCTATTACAAATTTATCGCGACAATGTTCGGGCCTGGGAGTAATTTTCATCGGCATGTTTGTGTTTCTGTGTTCGGTTTTTGCTAAGTTGCAAATGTTACATTCGTTTATTATGTTTTGTGTTAGTAATTGGCTGTTAGGGAAATAGTAAGTTTCACAGAAGAGTTTATTTGTTTTTTGAATTCCGGGGTGTAAGAGTTTTTCATGGGCTTTCAAAATAAATTCTTTAAATTCGGCATATGAGTTTATATTTATACCCTGTTATGAACGCGTCGATCTCAGAATCTATAAGAGCTAGAGACTTGAAATTTTTTATGTAGGTTTGTGTATAGCACACGCAGATCGAGTTTGTTTCAAAAATTCGAAAACTTTTATCGTTTTTATGTTATCGATTAAAAACGAAATCGAAAACCAGTTATAAAATTATGTCTTGCACATCTTTCAAGCTAGAGACTCCTTATTTTGTATATATTTGTCCGACGGTCACCAAGAGTAACGGTTGCATCGACGCGTCATGTTGCTGCTGCGTGATTCTAACAGCACATAAAATAAGCCTATGCTGAAATTGTCTTTAGTCTTAAGCTACTATTCAATAAAGCAAGTTGTCATAATCTAACATTGACTTCGTCTTTTGAATAAAGCAAGTTGTCATAATCTAACTTTGACTTCGTCTTTTAAATAAAGCAAGTTGTCATAATCTAACTCTGACTGTGTCGCGGCATTAGTTCGACTCAAACACACAGTAAATATTAAACTAAATATTTAATTATATATGTATATGTTATATAAGCATAGAATGTTTGAAGTATCGGCTCTTTGCTGGGTTCAGGGGATCTCCTAGTGGGGTACCGCCGCTTTCTTACTTTGTTTAAATTGTGTTTTATAATGACGTGTGATTGTTATACTCATTCACAAAGTGAAATGAGTATATTGGTTTTGTGTCCGTCCGTCTGTCCGTCTGTCCGTATGAACGCAAACCATTTTCCGATATCTCAGAAACACTACTTCTAGAAATACTAGAGAGTTGAAATTTGGAATGTAGACTTGTGTTGACAACTCAAGATGAAAAAGCTATGGCACATATATCTACGCCCATTGGGGGCGTGGCAAATCGGGTAAAACTGTATCTTCTACAGTTTTAAAGCTAGAACGCCCAAATTTGGCACGTAGGTTACTGCTATGATTCTATGGAGATCGACTAAAAATATATAATAACTATATATCCACGCCTACTAGGGGCGTGGCAAATCGGATCTGACTATACAGTGATTTCGCAAATTCTGTAATATTTTGAGCACTATGAATGCTTGAAACTTGGTATGTATACTCGGGTTGACAACCCAAGTTGAAAAAGATATAGCGGATATATCTACGCTCTAAGGGGGCGTGGCAAACCGCAAAAGTTTATAGCTCCTACAGTTTTAGAGCTAGAAGCTTCAAAATTAGATGGTTGAGTTACTGGTGAGCTCCTCTATCGATGCCCTTAAAATAATTTTTACGCCCCTTATGGGGCATGCCCGGCTAAAAAATGCCCTGTAGTTTTGAAATTTTTTGAGTGTGGGCATCCAAACTTCGCACATACGTTATCCTTCACTACTTCTAAAAGCTGGCCAGAAATTATATGTCTACGCCCACTGGGGGCGTGGCAAATCGGGAAAAACTGTACACTTTTCCGAATCTCAGTGAGAAAATCAAAGTTTTATGACGATGTTACTGAAAAAATTATATGTGTACAAACGAATTGTGGGCATGGCAATGGGCGTGATCTGTGCGGGTGTGAATGAGTATCCCGCAGTCGGTAGCGCCCGACTGCAACGTTCTTACTTGTTTTTTTGTTAGTAATTTGGTAATGATCGGGATTGGGAGTAATTTTCATCGGCATGTTTGTGTTTCTGTGTTCGGTTTTTGCTAAGTTGCAAATGTTACATTCGTTTATTATGTTTTGTGTTAGTAATTGGCTGTTAGGGAAATAGTAAGTTTCACAGAAGAGTTTATTTGTTTTTTGAATTCCGGGGTTTTCAAAATAAGTTCTTTAAATTCGGCATATGAGTTTATATTTTTTAATTGAATGAGACTTCGAAGAATTTTAGTATGGTTAGTGTTGATTATGTCTTTGTGCGCGTTTTGAATGATTTCAAAATCTGCATCACTGTCTATAAACATTACACTAGTCTTTGTACAAAAATAGTCAATCAAATATTTTTCGGCTTTGTTTTTAGTCATGTTATCGTATGTAATGTGAATTATTAATTTTTTGAAGTAATTATGTTTTTTAATATTTGGAATGCCTTTAGAAAATATAATTTGTCTTTTGAATGTGTTTATTGGTTTCTCTGTAATGCAAATTAAATTACTATTGTTTTCATCAGCGCTATGTTGTGTTTTATCTCTGATTGGATTGTTAAAGTGTTGATTAGTTTCAAGATTTGGTTGAGCTACGAAATGATTTTTGTTTGTGGTCGGAATATCGTTGATTAATTTGTACTTTCTATTGTATAAATTTACATTTTGGGATTTATAATCTATAACGGCTTGTGCTTCTGAAAGCAGTTTTCTACCAATTAACAGATCATAATCTGGTGAAAATTGATGTAGAAGAAATTCATTATTACTCTTGAACAAGTTGTTGGAAAGGACATTCACTTTTTTTGTGATAGTTAAAGGTCCGTTGCTGGTTTGAATAAAACAATCGGTCTCATGAATTGGTAAATTAAAAAGATTGGATGTCATCATATTGACAGTAGATCCTGTATCTATTAAACATTTTAAATTTTTGCCCTTATAAGTGATAATTATGTACTGTTGGTTTCCGAGGCTGGCAGCTGAAAAATTTTCGGCTTTCTCGATTTTTATTTCATTTGTTTGCTTCGTCTCATGTTCGGCTGTGGCTGTTTGTGTATGTTTCGTCTGAACTCTGTGGGTAACTTTGTTCTTGGTAATATTGAGGATAGTATTCGGAATAAGAAGCTAATTGATTATAATATTCTTGCTGCATATAATCGTGATAATTTATTTCTTCTTCATTTCTAGTTTCTTCATCTATGCTCATTTTACTTTGTCCACTTTCTGCAGGTCTAGCACGTTTTTATACTCATTCACAAAGTGAAATGAGTATATTGGTTTTGTGCAATGTCCGTCACGCTGTCCGTCCGTCTGTCCGTCTGTCCGTATGAACGCAAACCATTTGCACAGTTTTGAAGCTAGAGAGTTGAAATTTGGAATATATACTCGTGTATACCCTCGAATTATAAAGTGTCAAGATTTTCCCGATACGCACGCTAGGGGCGTGGCAAATCGGAAAATGCATTTGCCCATATCTCAGAAACACTACTTCTAGAAGTGCTAGAGAGTTGCAATTTGGAATGTAGACTCGTGTTGACAACTCAAGTTGAAAAAGCTATGGCGGATATATCTACGCCTATTGGGGGCGTGGCAAATCGGGTAAAACTGTATCTTCTACAGTTTTAAAGCTAAAACGCCCAAATTTGGCACGTAGGTTACTGATACGATCCTATGAAGATCGACCAAAAATCTATGTATCCACGCCCACTTGGGGCGTGGCAAATCGGATCTGACTATATAGTGATTTTTCAAATTCTGTATTATTTTGAGCACTATGAATGCTAGAGAGTTGAAACTTGGTATGTATACTCGGGTTGAGAACCCAAGTTGAAAAAGATATGGCGGATATATCTACGCCCATAATGATCGTGACAAACCGCAAAAGTTTGTAGCTCCTACAGTTTTAGAGCTAGAAGCTTCAAAATTGGATGGTAAGTTACTGGTGAGCTCCTCTATCGATGACTCAAAAATAATTTTTACGCCCCTTATGGGGTATGCCCGGCTAAAAAATACCCTGTAATTTTCGCATTTGTTGAGTGTAAGCATCCAAATTTCACACTTACGTTACCCTTCACTACTTCTAAGAACTGGCCAAAAATTATGCGTCTACGCCCACTGGGGGCTTGGCAAATCGGGAAAAACTATACGTTTTTCCGATTCTCAGTGAGAAAATCAGAATTATATACAGATATTACTGCTGATCTCCTCTATTGATTTCCAAAAAATTATATATGTACAAACCAATTGTGGGCGTGGCAATGGGCGTGATCTGTGGGGGTGTGAATGAGTATCCCGCAGTCGGTAGCGCCCGACTGCAACGTTCTTACTTGTTTTGATTGGTTGGCTACGCCAGGACTATTGAAAGGGGTTTGTTGTGCAGTTACTTGTGTATGTTGTCCGAAACGATTATTGTCAAATTGGTTCTGTCTAAAATTTGGTCTGGATGTAGAGTATAATGGTCTGACCGGATTAGGTGTTGGTTGCATTAGTCGAGGTGAATAATGATTAGGTGGAAAAATGTTATTGTTAGTATAATTTGGTGTTGGTGGAAGATATGGTTGTTGAAAATAAGGTCGATATGGGACATAGGAATGGTTTGGTTGAAGAAATGTGTGAAATTTTTGAATATTGGGATTTGGGTGTAACGGCTTGAAATTTTTATCTTGTTTTACTTCGTTTTGATTTCAATTTAGACAGGGTTCCTCACAAAGGTTTTTTCTTGTAATATGTTTATTAAAGATCTCAAGTCGGTAATTTCGCAATTTATAATTCGAATGCAAATATTTGTAGGTAGTTTTTGGATTAGGTCGTCAATATTAGTTTTAATTAGCCGCGCATACAATGTTTTTTCATCTAAATTATTTTCTAATTCTAGCTTACTCATCAATGTCTGCCTACGGTGTTCAGCTTCTTCCAGAAAAGCTCGTACGTTGCCTTTGAATGGGGTGCTCCTAAATTCCTCCAATAAGACGTGGTTCTTGGTTTGCGTCTTGTAGTTAAGGATCAGTTGATTTCGAAGATCCGTCCATGTTGTGAGATTGTTTATGCCAAGAGATAGCATAACTTAACTGCTGATGCAGCTTTCCACAAGTCCAAAAAGTATTGACCTCTGCCTCGCATCATTGGTGGTGTAAAGTGCCAATATGTAGTCGATCCGGTTAACGAACGTGTTTATTTCCAGTGAACATCTCAACATTTTTAAGTTGGTTGATCACTTGCGTCATGGTGGCATCGGAAAGGGGTGTTGTTGCGTCTCCTTCCATTTTGTTTATTTAATTAATTACACTATTTTTTATTTATTTATTTATTTGTTCAGTTTCTTTTTATTGTAAATTATTATTTGTTAAATTGTATTCACTTAATTTTAAGTTCAGTTTACTTTTATTGTAAATTATTATTTGTTTAATTGTATTTTCTTCATTATACTCATTCACAAAGTGAAATGAGTATATTGGTTTTGTGCAATGTCCGTCACGCTGTCCGTCCGTCTGTCCGTCTGTCCGTATGAACGCAAACCATTTGCACAGTTTTGAAGCTAGAGAGTTGAAATTTGGAATATATACTCGTGTATACCCTCGAATTATAAAGTGTCAAGATTTTCCCGATACGCCCACTAGGGGCGTGGCAAATCGGAAAATGCATTTTCCGATATCTCAGAAACACTACTTCTAGAAGTGCTAGAGAGTTGCAATTTGGAATGTAGACTCGTGTTGACAACCCAAGATGAAAAAGCTATGGCGGATATATCTACGCCCATTGGGGGCGTGGCAAATCGGGTAAGACTGTATCTTCTACAGTTTTAAAGCTAGAATGCCCAAATTTGGCACGTAGGTTACTGATACGATCCTATGAAGATCGACCAAAAATCTATATATCCACGCTTACTAGGGGCGTGGCAAATCGGATCTGACTATATAGTGATTTTTCAAATTCTGTAATATTTTGAGCACTATTGATGCTTGAAACTTGGTATATATACTCGGGTTGACAACCCAAGCTCAAAAAGATATGGCGGATATATCTACGCCCATAGGGGGCGTGACAAACCGCAAAAGTTTGTAGCTCCTACAGTTTTAGAGCTAGAAGCTTCAAAATTGGATGGTAAGTTACTGGTGAGCTCCTCTATCGATGCGCTAAAAATTATTTTTACGCCCTTTATGGGGTATGCCCGGCTAAAAAATACCCTGCAATTTTCGCATTTTTCTAGTGTAAGCATCCAAATTTCACACTTACGTTACCCTTCACTACTTCTAAGAACTGGCCAAAAATTATATGTCTACGCCTACTGGGGGCGTGGCAAATCGGGAAAAACTATACGTTTTTCCGATTCTCAGTGAGAAAATCAGAATTATATACAGATATTACTGCTGATCTCCTCTATTGATTTCCAAAAAATTATATATGTACAAACCAATTGTGGGCGTGGCAATGGGCGTGATTTGTGGGGGTGTGAATGAGTATCTCGCAGTCGGTAGCGCCCAACTGCAACGTTCTTACTTGTTTTAAGTTCAGTTTCCTTTTATTGTAAATTATTATTTGTTTAATTGAATTTACTTCATTTTTAATTCAGTTTCCTTTTATTGTTAATTATTATTTGTTTAATTGTATTCACTTAATTATACCCTGAACCCATTGAAAATGGTAAATCAGGGTATAATGGCTTTGTTAAAATATATGTAACAGGCAGAAGGAGACATGTCAGACCCCATAAAGTATATATATTCTTGATCAGCTCGATGAGCTGAGTTGAAATAGCCCTGTCCGTCTGTCCGTCCATCCGTCCGTCCGTATGAACGCAGCGATCTCGTAAACCACAACAGCTAGAGATCTGAAATTTTCAGAGTATACTCGTGTGTGGCCTACGCAGTACTAGTTTTTTTTTAGATTTTCGATAACTCATCCGGTTTCCTTATTATCGATAAAAATCGATAATTTTCTTCCGTTAATTATACCGTAAGAGCTAGGATAATTTGTATTTTTTTAATTTTGGATGCCACGCCCCCTTCGCCACCAATTTGCAAAATTCGTATTTCAAATACTAGAGACTTGTGCTTTAGCAAATACACACATTGGAATGACATGTCTACGCTGTGAAAGTTTGGTTAAGAAAGTCCATCCACAAAAAAAGTTATTAAACATTTAATTTCCCATACGATAGGCATAAGGCAGCCCAAGCGCAGTCGCTGTGTCAACTGCGCAGTCAGTAGAGCGCGCGCTTATGCGTGCGTGCGTATGCATGTATGTGTGTGTGTGTGTCTCACAATATTTTTATATGTAAAATAAGCATAGCATGTTGGGAAGATTGGGTCCTCGCAGTGTTCAGGGTATGTCGTAGTCGAGCAGTCTCGACTAGAGCACTCTTACTTGTTTTGAATATACAATGTTTTTCATTTCTTTCAATTTTTATTTGTTTCATATGTGTAAGTAACATTTTTATACTTAAATACAACTTCGTATTTTTGATATATTTCAATTTTTTCGATATTAGGTATTGGAATTATCTGTTGAACTTTATTTGCGATGAAGCTTGTAGGAATTTCGATTGCAAATATTAACAAATTATTTCTACACACTGCTGCTGCTAACTTAAGATGATTAAGTTTGTTGAAGTTTATATTGTATTTTTGGATCTCCTTATCAGTTAATATGCTAGGGTGTATAATATTGTATCTAGCCGATGCAACATTATCTTGTAAATGTTCTATTTATTTTCTTATTAATTGAATTTTAATTTGTTGGTCGTAATACCAATTCTCCAGGTTTGTATTATTTTCATTTTGAATTTCTATCTGCCTTAATTATATGTTTATTATAACTGATTGTATCATTAAAATATGTGTTTATATAAATTTGTTTATTTAATAACTCATCAGTTTCTCGCATGTCTTCTTCGTCCATTGTGCCAAACAACCATTTGTTTCTGTTAATTGTGTCTGTAATATGTGTTTGTTATCATTGTTTATCAATTTTATGTTGTTTTCTAAGTCACTTAAAATGTCGTCGATGTCTTTTAAATTGATTATATGTACTACTATGTCTGTTGTTGTAACTATATCTTGGTTTTTTGTGTCTAATAGTGCGTACCCATCCTGGTCAAGTATTTGCTGGTATTGTCTTCATTGTCGCCAGAATTAATATTACCATCATTAGCATCTTCTTTAAATTTGTAAGCTCGTTTAATATTCTTTGGGTCAATGTTTTTATATCCTGAACCTATTGAAAATGGGAAATCAGGGTATAATAGTTTTGTTGAAATGTATGTAACAGGCAGAAGGAGGCGTGCCAGACCCGTTAAAATATATATATTCTTGATCAGGGCGACGAGCTGAGTTGATTTAGCCCTGTCCGTCTGTCCGTCCGTCCGTCCGTCCGTCCGTCTGTCCGTATGTTTGAACGCGTCGATCTCAGAATCTATAAGAGCTAGAGACTCAGAGCACTCGCAGATCGAGTTTGTTTCAAAAAATCGATAAATTTAATCGTTTTAAAGTTATCGATTTAAAACGTTATCGAAATTCAGCTATAAATTTTTATCTCCCACATCTTTAGAGTTAGAGTCTCCAAATTTTGTATTTAGTATTATGTGGAGTTTATACAATTTTGATTTTTGTCACATTTTGGATACCATTCCCCCTTTCCTTCCCTTACCACCAAACTTGTAAAAACCGTATTTCAAATACTAGAGACTTGTGCTTTGGCAATTACATACATATGAAAGACATTATTACGCTCTAAGAGTTTGATTAAGAAAGTCCATCTACAAAGAAACTTATTCAACAATTAACTTCCCATAATATAGCCATACTGCAGCCCAAGCGCAGTCGCTGCGCTAACTGCGCAGTCAGCAGAGCGCGTGCTTATGCGTATGTGTATGTGTGTATGTGTGTGTCCATGTATTGCTTGTATAAGTTAACACGCGCACGGCCAAAGTTGCTGATAGAGCAATTGGGCCGGATGCCGTTACGATAGAGTTGCTAAGACTTCGATAAACGATAAGAAATAGAGTCTCTGACAGAAGGAGGCTGACAGAATGGCTTTTAGTTGGTGACTGTGAAAAAATATAGAACGCTCGCCAAAAAATTTAAGAATTATTCTCGAACAACTCATACGAGTTGCAAATAAAAAATATTCTACAAAAACCTCTTTGGTTTAATTGGCGCCCAACGGCAAAGATTACCACTGCCAAAAAAAAAAGGGGGATAAAATCCTTTTAACTTTTTACAAAAATAACTTTACGAGCCAACGCCGTAAGTTATAGTGAAAAAAATTAAAACATTAAAAACAAATTAATTTGCGGAAAACCAACTAACTCCGAAACACACGATTAAAAACAAAAAAAAAAAAAAAAAAAAAAAAAAAAAAAACACCAAAACAATTGTGACAAAAAAGTAATAAATAAAAAAATAAAACCCCATCAAAAGCTGAGAGAGTAAATATCAACATATAAAAACTACAAGCGTCCGAAAGAGTGCAGCGGGGGAATTGAAATCAGCACAACGACAGCGTCTGACACATCGGCCACTAGCGAAGAATCATTTTACAAAGACAGAAAATACCAAAATGTAAGTGAGATGCTCATTTTCCGGAATTTGACGGGAAGCAGGAGGGCTACGTCTCATGGAGACAGGCCGCCAGCGCAGCCTACAAAGTATTTGAGCCTTATAATGGCAGTTCCAGACACTATCAGGCAGTTGCTATAATACGCAACATGGTAAGGGGTTCAGCAGACGCAGTACTGGCCTCATTCAGCACAGTGCTTAATTTTAAAGCAATAATTGCCAGATTGGATTTCACATTCGCTGACAAAACGCCAGTGCATGTGATCCAACAGCAATTAAGCACGCTAAGACAAGGTGACCTTTCTTTGTTAAAATACTATGACGAAGTTGAGAAAAAACTCACACTTCTAACAAACAAAACTTTAATGACTCATGATCCAGCCGCAGCGGCTGTTTTAAATGCAAAATTTAGGAGCGATGCTCTCCACACTTTTGTCTCGGGACTAAAAAAAGTCCCTGAGATGGGCCGTCTTCCCGGCACAGCCCGGAGATCCCCCAACTGCTTTAGCTCTGGCACAGGAAGCCGAATCAAGCAACGAAAGAGTCAATTTTGCAGCCAGTTTTGCAAAACACCTCGAAGAAAAACCTCAGAAAAATAATAGCCAAAAGACCCAAAACTGGCGTCAAAACGGCCAACAGGAAAATGACGGCGGTTTTCAGATAAAGAACCCCCATTTTCAAAAAACTCAGAATAGCCAAGGTCAACAGAAAGCAAGCAGTTCAAAGCAACACTTTCAATCCCAAAAACCACAGGGGCGTGGCCCCGAACCAATGGAGGTAGATACCTCCTCCCGCTTCAGACAACCTACACAGGGTTATCAAGGCAATGCAAACTATGGGGATCAATCAATGAGGACCCAGCAAAACCTTAACCACTTGCCACAAGAAGAAAGTATTGAAGGTGGTTATGAGTCATACTCGCAACACGAGGCAGAAGCGGTCGAGGACTACCTGTCAGGTGCTGAAAGTTGCAATTTGTTAAGTCGAAAGTCCCTGCTCCCGTTTGTAAGAAGCACGGCTGCAGGGCGGGAAATAAGACTTCTGGTCGACACAGGAGCATCTAAAAATTACATAAAATCAATTCCCGATCTGGCACATTGGAAGCCAGTCGTTAGCCCATTTCGGGTCAAATCGATCCATGGGCAAACCAAAATTGAGCAGAAATGCCTCATTCACCTCTTCGGTGAAAAATCATATTTTTTTATGCTAGACTCATTAAAAGACTTCGATGGCATAATTGGCCTTGACTTGTTAAAAAAAGTCAACGCCCAAATAGATCTAAACAGCAATGTCATTAAATATGACCAGGGAATGGAAAAAATGGAGTTCACAATATGCCAACAGGTAAACCACTTCGAAATAAATGACGCGGATGTTCCCGCCGCGGTCAGGCCCACTTTCAATCGTATGATTGACCGGATGATTAACGCCTTTGCAGACGTTAACAAATCCCTGCCTTATAATATAAATACTATCGCCACAATCCGAACGGACGGCGAACCAGTATATTCTAAATTATACCCATACCCAATGGGCGTGTCTGAATTTGTCAATGCAGAGGTTAAACAACTTCTGGCGGACGGCATAATTAGACCCTCAAAGTCACCGTATAACAACCCGATATGGGTTGTGGACAAAAAAGGAGTTGACGACTCCGGTCATAAAAAAAAGCGTCTAGTAATTGATTTTCGAAAATTAAATCAAAAAACAATCGACGATAAATATCCTATCCCATCGATTTCTACCATATTGGCAAATATGGGAGAGGCTCAGTATTTTACCACACTGGATCTCAAATCGGGATTTCATCAGATAGAACTGATAGAAAGGGGCAGAGAAAAAACAGCATTCTCTGTAAACAACGGGAAGTATGAATTTTGCAGACTTCCCTTCGGGTTAAAAAACGCCCCTAGTATTTTTCAGAGGGCAATAGACGACGTCCTCAGGGACCAAATTGGGAAAACTTGTTATGTCTATGTGGATGACGTAATAATTTTCTCCCCAAATAAGGAAGACCACGTCAATCATATTGAGTGGGTCTTGAAAAGCCTTAGGGACGCAGGCATGCGGGTTTCTCAAGAAAAATCTAAGTTCTTTAAAAAGAGCTTAGAATATTTGGGATTCACCGTATGCAGAGGTGGAATTTAGACGTCGGCCGATAAAGTACAGGCCATAAAGGATTTTCAACCACCTAAAACATTGTTTAGCCTTCGATCATTTCTCGGGCTAGCAAGTTATTATAGGTGCTTTATTGCGGGTTTCGCCAGCATCGCAAGACCCCTAACGGAGATCTTGAAAGGTGAAAACGGGAAAATAAGCGCCAACCATTCGAGAAAGGTTAAACTCGAACTTACTTCAGAGCAACTGAATGCCTTTAACAGGTTAAAGGAGATGCTAGCGTCAGAGGATGTGATGTTGTCATATCCCGATTTCAAAAAACCATTTGACCTTACAACAGACGCGTCAGGTTACCGGCTCGGAGCAGTGCTGTCCCAGGGCGGCCGCCCGATTACAATTATCTCGCGCACATTGCGAGATAATGAGATTAATTTCGCCACAAATGAGAGAGAGCTTCTCGCCATTGTGTAGGCATTGAAAAATCTCAGAAACTACCTGTACGGAGTTAAAAATTTAAACATCTATACAGATCACCAGCCTTTAACTTTTGCCGTATCGGAAAAAATTCCGAGCGCTAAGATAAAACGCTGGAAGGCTTTCATTGATGAGCATAACGCTAACATCATTTATAAGCCTGGCAAAGAGAATTTTGTAGCAGACGCCCTGTCTCGCCAAAATATCAACACTTTAGAAGATTCGGCAGATTCTGATGTCGCTACAATCCATAGCGAAGAGTCTCTTACCTACACAATTGAGACGACAGACAAGCCAGTCAACTGCTTCCGAAACCAGATAATACTGGAGGAAAGCACCATTCCACAACACAGGACTTACATCCTGTTTAAAACAAAAACCAGACATGTCATACAGTTTTCCGATCGGAACTCACTGTTCCAAACTCTGCAAGAAGCCGTGAACGCAGAGGTGACCAACGCAATATTTTGCGAGCTTCCCATTCTGGCCTTTATCCAGCACAAATTGGTCGAGGAATTTCCCTCAACTACATTTCGACACTCAAAAAGTATGGTTATAGACATCCCAAACACAACAGAACAAAGGGAAATCGCTATAGCTGAGCATAATCGTGCTCACCGCGAGGCGCAAGAGAGTGCGCAACAAATACTTCGAGACTATTATTTCCCAAAAATTGGTCGTCTTACAACGGAAATAGCGGGAAACTGTCCATCCGACAAGAGATAGGGAAGACCCCAATACCGTCAAATGCCGGGGAAATGCTACACGTAGACATTTACTCCACTGACCAGAAATACTTTTTAACTTGCATTGACAAATTTTCTAAATTTGCAACCGTCCAGCCCATTCGTTCACGCGCGATCGTGGACATAAAGGCTCCACTGCTACAACTTCTGAACGTCTTCCCGAAAACAAAGACGATTTACTGTGACAACGAAAGATCTCTAAATTCAGAGACCATTAGATCAATGCTGTCAAATAACTTTGACATCGTGTTCGCGAACGCGTTTTCACGGTACTTTAGGGGATATTAGTCGCTGTCCTAAAAATGGAAACCACATTGAAGACACTGTCGACAATATCCTTCTCGCGACAATAAAATACAATAGGTCGATTCACTCGGTTACGAAAAAGAAGCCAATAGAAATTATCCACTCAATCCCTATTGAGAATGCGATGAAAATAAAATCGTTAGAGCACCAAAATAAGAACAGGGTCCAGAAAACATATAATGTGGGTGAGAAGGTATGGTTAAAATCCAACAAGAGATTGGGAAATAAACTTTCGCCCCTATTCACTGAAGCAACAGTGGAAGCGGACCTGGGTAAGACGGTTCTAATTAAAGGGAGGGTGGTCCATAAGGACTGTCTTAAGTAGGCCATAAAACTCTTCACAGAATTCGAATTTTTAGGTTAATCCATTTTCTTACTAGGCTAATAAGTTTACATATATCTCACTGTAGGTTACGATATTTTTTGGCTCTGACAATGACAACGATGACTTTGACCGAAGCGACACTGAGACTTAGCGACTATTCACATACGGACTATATACCCATAGTTGACGGAGACGTGACAATCTGGGACGAATACAGGTACTTGGGACACATGACGAACTTGACATCATTTAAAACTTACGTTGACGAGACGACGAAACTAATAGACAACCTACCGAAAGACCACATGAGACAAGTACTAAAGACCGACATTCAACGCATAGCCACATTAATTGCAACTTTAAATGTTCACCATAGGCAATCACGCAGCATAAACTTGATAGGTAGTGCCCTTAAGGCAATTGCAGGAACCCCAGATTTTGATGACTGGGAACAAATTAAGTTCAAACAGGGTCAATTAATAGATTCAGAAAATAGGCAAATCGAAATCAATAACAAATTTCAAATGCGACTTAACGAAGTCTCACAGGCACTTAATGCAATTCTAAAACCTGATGCGGAAGTTGAGCATCTCTATTCAACAATTCTAGCGAAGAACAGAATAATAATTACAAATCTTGAGGATCTAATTCTATCCGTGACACTTGCAAAAATAAATTTGATTAGCCCACTTATCTTGGACAGCATTGACATTACAGAATTGTTAAATGAGCATCTTACAAATATTAGTGTAGTGGACCTTTTAGAGGTATCTAGCATTAACGCTTTTCAAAATTCCGAACTTTTAGGAAAGTAACATAGTGGTCGATTGCGGAACAAAGACCTTCGCTGTGTGCAACTGCGCTACTACTGTGAGCACCACTTTCTGCAAGAGATTACAGAAAGCATCGTGTGCACAGCAACTGGTGCCAGGAACCGTCGCACAATGCGCCACGCGACCCGGGCACCTAGAGCCCATAACGACGATTGAAGATGGCATCATTATCATCAACAGCGCAACAGTAAATGTGGTGGACAACACTGGAGGCAGTCAACAAGTCACGGGAACTTTCCTGGCCACTTTTGATGAATACATCTCCATCAACGGCACTCGTTACGAAAATCATCGGGGCATCATAAGAAAGAAACCTGCTGTTTCTACGTCGGCCATAGTTAACATCACCCTTTTCAGGGAACATCTAAGCCTCCCATTCCTAGACGATCTCAGTCTGAGGAATCTCCGCCACATCGGGGACCTAAAATCAGACATATCATAAAGGTCGTTTGGCTGCCTAATCCTCATTACTCTTCTCCTCCTTCTCTTAAGCGCATGGAAACTATACCGCCGCAAAACGATCAAAGAGAAACCCGAGGACGGGTTTCAGCCTACCCGGGGAGGAGTTAACACGAGCACGGCCAAAGTTGCTGATAGAGCAATTGGGCCGGATGCGGTACGATAGAGTTGCTAAGACTTCGATAAACGATAAGAAATAGAGTCTCTGACAGAAGGAGGCTGACAGAATAGCTTTTAGTTGGTGACTGTGAAAAAATATAGAACGCTCGCCAAAAAATTTAAGAATTATTCTCGAACAACTCATACGAGTTGCAAATAAAAAATATTCTACAAAAACCTCTTTAGTTTAATTTATACATGTATATGTTAAATAAGCATAGAATGTTTGGAGTATCGGCTCTTCGCAGGGTTCAGGGGATCTCCTAGTCGGGTACCGCAGACTAGAGTTTTCTTACTTGTTTAGTTTTGATTTCTTATATTTTGGGGCTTCTTTGTGCCTGACTGCCTTATAGTTCTTTATAAATCCTTCTCGTTTTTCTTCATAATTATACTCATTCACAAAGTGAAATGAGTATATTGGTTTTGTGCAATGTCCGTCACGCTGTCCGTCCGTCTGTCCGAATGAACGCAAACCATTTGCACAGTTTTGAAGCTAGAGAGTTGAAATTTGGAATATATACTCGTGTATACCCTCGAATTATAAAGTGTAAAGATTTTCCCGATACGCCCACTAGGGGCGTGGCAAATCGGAAAATGCATTTTCCGATATCTCAGAAACACTACTTCTAGAAGTGCTAGAAAGTTGCAATTTGGAATGTAGACTCGTGTTGACAACTCAAGATGAAAAAGTTATGACGGATATATCTACGCCCATTGGGGGCGTGGCAAATTGGATAAATCTGTATCTTCTACAGTTTAAAAGCTAGAGCGCCCAAATTTGGCACGTAGGTTACTGCTATGATCCTATGAAGAGCGATCAAAAAACTATATATCCACGCTTACTACGGGCGTGGCAAATCGGATCTGACTACATAGTGATTTTGCAAATTCTGTAATATTTTGAGCACTATGAATGCTAGAGACTTGAAACTTGGTATATATACTCGGGTTGAAAATCCAAGTTGAACAAGTAAGAAAGCTCTAGTCGGCGGTACCCCACTAGGAGATCCCCTGAACCCTGCGAAGAGCCGATATTCCAAACATTCTATGCTTATTTAACAAATATATATAATCAACACATGCACACACACATACATAAATGCATACGCACGCACGCATAAGCTAACGCTCTGCTGACTGCGCAGTTTACGCAGCGACTGAGCGTGGGCTGCGCTCATAGGCTTTACTATGGGAAATGAAATGTTCAATAACTTCATTTGTACATGGACTTTCTTAATCGAACTTTCACAGCGTAATTATCTCATTTATATGTGTGTATTTGCCAAAGCAAAAGTCTCTAGTGTTTGAAATACGGCTTTTACAAGTTTGGGGGGAAGGGACGGAATGGGGGGATGGTATCCAAAATTTGACAAAAACCAAAATTGTATAAACTCTATATCATACTAAATCCAAAATTTGAGCACTTTAGCTCGATCACATTTATCGATTTTTTGAGACAAACTCGATCTGCGCGTGCTATACACGGATCTACATAAAAAATTTCAAGTCTCTAGCTCTTATAGATTCTGAGATCGACGCGTTCATACATACGGACAGACGGACAGACGGACAGACGGACGGACGGACAGACGGACAGACGGACATGGCTATATCGACTCAGTTCGTCGAGATGATCAAGAATATATATACTTTATGGGGTCTGCCACGCCTCCTTCTGTCTGTTACATACATTTTAACAAAACCATTATACCCTGTTTTCCCATTTTCAATGGGTTCAGGGTATAACAAGTAAGAAAGCTCTAGTCGGCGGTACCCGACTAGGAGATCCCCTGAACCCTGCGATGAGCCGATACTCCAAACTTTCTATGCTTATTTAATATATATATACAAGCAACACATGCTCACACACATACACACAAGCATATGCACGGACGCATAAGCGAGCGCTCTGCTGACTGCGCAGTTTACGCAGCGACTGCGCTCGGACTGCAGAAGAGCTATATTATTTGAAGTTAATTGTTGAATAAGTTTCTTTGTAGATGGACTTTCTTAATCAAACTTTCTAAGCGTAGAAATGTCATTCATATGTATGTAATTGCCAAAGCACAAGTCTCTAGTATTTGAAATACGGTTTTTACAAGTTTGGTGGTGAGGGATGGAAAGGGGGGATGGTATCCAAAATGTGACAAAAATCAAAATTGTATAAACTCCACATTATACTGAATACAAAATTTGAAGACTCTAGCTCTAAAGATGTGGGAGATATAAATTTATACCTGATTTTCGATAACGTTTAAAATCGATAACTTTAAAACGATCAAATTTCTCGATTTTTTGAAACAAACTCGATCTGCGCGTGCTATACACGGATCTACATAAAAAACGGATCTAAAAAAAAAAATTCAAGTCTCTAGCTCTTATAGATTCTGAGATCAACGCGTTCAAACATACGGACAGACGGACGGACGGACGGACGGACGGACAGACGGACAGGGCTAAATCGACTCGGCTTGTCACCCTGATCAAGAATATATATACTTTATGGGGTCTGCCACGCCTCCTTCTGTCTGTTACATACATTTTAACAAAACCATTATACCCTGATTTCCCATTTTCAATGGGTTCAGGGTATAAAAATAGCGGATTTATCTACGCCCATAGGGGGCGTGGCAAACCGCAAAAGTTTATATCTCCTACAGTTTTAGAGCTAGAAGCTTCAAAATTGGATGGTTGAGTTACTGGTGAGCTCCTCTATCGATATCGCCCCTTTTGGGGCATGCCCGGCTAAATAATACCCTGTAATTTTCGCATTTTTTGAGTGTAAGCATCCAAATTTCACACTTACGTTACCCTTCACTACTTCTAAGAACTGACCAAAAATTATATGTCTACGCCCACTGGGGGCGTGGCAAATCGGGAAAAACTGTACGCTTTTCCGATTCTCAGTGAGAAAATCAAAGTTTTATGACGATGCTACTTCTGATCTATTGAGTTCCAAAAAATTATATGTGTACAAACGAATTGTGGGCGTAATCTGTGCGAGTGTGAATGAGTATCCCGCAGTCGGTTACGCCCGACTGCAACGTTTTTACTTGTTTTCTCTGTTACTGTTGGTTTTTTCTAACATTTTTTTTTTGGCATCTTCTATATTTTTTTAAATTTTTTTCAGGTCTACCTTATTATTTTGAGCTTCGTTAGGGGTGCATTTAATTGTAGAGTGATATCTGTCATTGTAGTTTCTTACGGCTTTTTGCAATTTCTGTTTTATTGTCATGTTTGATGATTCTGTTTTAAGTGTTACCCTAAATTTTTCTACCAATGAATTAGGTAACCTTTCTATGTCTGAATTTCCCGCGTGACTATTTGGCTTAGTTAGATGTTACTCTATTCCTTCTTGCATTAATAATTCATTAACTCTGAGTGAGTTAAGCTCATTATCCACTATGATTTTATCGGGCTTTCCTATTTTTGTGAAATGTTCTTCCAGTTGCTCTACTATGGTCATGTGATTTCTATCATTTAATGAATATGCTGTTGCAAACTTGAAAAACTTGTCTATAGTCGTTAAGAAATGTGTATTTTTTACTACGTATGTGTCTATATGGACAACTTGATTCTTATCTGATGGGGTTTCTGTTTTCTTTAACTTGTCACATTGGTTAACAACCATTTGGACCAGTTCTAATAGTTTTGGATAGTAAATTCTGTTTTTTAATTGGTTGTAAGTCTCCTGAATACCTGAATGCATACTCTATCTTACGTGGTAGAACGATATTTGTTTAACTGCATCTGTCCCGTATTCAATGTCTTGGGCTCTAAGTGTACATTTTATGAATTCTATTTGCTTGTCGTTTGAAAACATTTGTATTAATTTTTCTTGTACTATATTGTATTCATTGTACGGTAGTTCCGAGTAAATTCCAATTTTTCCTTTGTTTATATATTTCTTAAAAGTCTCACCCATCGTTTGAAAGTCATATTTGGCTATAAAAATGATTCTTTTACCATTTATTATTTTAATTTCCTCTGTTTTGCAGTTTGTAATGATTATCTGTGTCTTGTATTTATTGACTATTTCCTCCTTTATACAAAAATGATTGTGTAAATTTTCTTCCGCTGAATGTACTGTTGCTATAGACATATTATCTTCTTTATCCTCTACGTTTGCTATCATATTTATATCTGACACGTTGTTGTTATTTTCGTTTTGTATGTCATCTTTTTTATTATGCATGTAGTCATTGTCTTGTAGTCTGCTCAAAAAGTCTGCTACTCTATTTTCTTTTAATTTTAAATAATCAATCTCGAATTGGTACTCTCCTAGCTTTAATAGCCATATTTGATGTCTAGGCGAAATGTCTTTCCCTTTATGCTTTGAATGCAAAAATTTTATAGGTTGATGGTCGGTCAGTATCTTAAACTTCCTTCCATACAAATAAGGTCTAAAGTAATTAACGCTCCAAAGATTTGCTAAAAATTCTTTATCGGTAGCCGAATAATTCTTTTCGTGATTATTAAGGGTTCTAGATGCAAAACAAACTGGGTGACCCTCTTGGGATAACACTGCACCTATTGCAAAATTCGACGCGTCAGTCGTAAGTGTAAATGTTTTATCAAAGTTGGGAAATCTAAGTATGGGATGTGAACTGATCATATGTTTCAATTTTTCGAATGCAACATAAGTTGGATCTTTTGTATTAATTTTCACATTTTTGTTTTTAATATTTTGTTATTAGTTGTGCTACTTTAGCATAATCCTTAATAAATTTTCTATAATACCCTGTTATACCTAAAAAAAACTTTTTATCTGTTTTTCTGTCCGAGGCAATACTAATTGTTCTATAATGGCTATTTTGTTCGGATTTGGGTTAATACCTTCCTTTGTCAAGATGTGTCCTAAGAATACTGTTTCTCTTTTCATAAAATTGCACTTATCTATCTGAATCCTTAAATTTTTTTCTTCCAGGATTTGGAAAATTTCGTTAACTGCCTGAATGTGTTCTTGCAACGATGTGCTAAATATTAGTATACCATTTAGATATACAACACATTTTTTATTTATGTGATCCCTTAAAATTTCGTTCATAAGCCTTTGGGGCATTTTTTAACCCGAATGGCATTCTTATAAACTCATGTAAGCCATGTGGCGTTACAAACGCTGTTTTCTTTCTATCTTCTTCTTTAACCAAGATTTGATGATAACCCTCGGCCAAGTCCAGAGTAGTGAAATATTGAGCTCTTCCAAGTTTGTCCAAAATTGAATCGATATTTGGGATCGGAAACTTGTCATCTATCGTGATTTCGTTTAGCTTTCTATAGTCAATTATTATTCTATATTTCTTTTTGCCTGAATTGTCTATTTTCTTTGGTATTACTATTAAAGGGCTTGAATATCTAGAATTACTTTTCCTTATTATACCTTGTTACGTCATTTCTTTTATTTGTCTCCTTACTTCTTCCTCATGTTGTGGTGGATACCTATAGAGTTTCGAATTTAGTTGTTTGGCTGTGGTTGTCCGTATCTCGTGTTCCATTTCTGCGTACTAGTCAATACGTCTCCTTCCTTGAAAAATGATTCACTATAATGTCGTATAACGGTTTCAATTTCTTTTCATTCTTCTTTGTTCAAGTGAGCTAGCTTTAGATTATCGGGGTTTCCTTCATTACTTTCTATTGTACACACTTGTTTGTACTGATACGGGTTATTTATGATTGAGTTTTCCTTATGATTTAGTGTTAAAACTTTTTTTTCAATATTAATAAAAGCGTTGCATTACTAAGTAAATTAAATTCTCTCGGTGCTGTCGTTTGAATTTCATGCTCTTTTATGTCTTTGCTATTTATCGTACTGTATGGTATTGGTCCGTTTAACTTCATTCTTCTGTACCCGTTTATTTGGTCGCTTACCAAGCTTAAAGTAGCTCAGGTATCTATTAGTGCTACATTCTTTTCTCTATTTATGTTTAATTCTATTAATGGTAGGCCTTCCGAGGCTGCTTCATAAAAAAACAGTATAATTAACCTCTGCCTGATGATCGTGCAGATCGTTTAAATTGTTGTTTTCGTTGTTGTTGTAGTTGTCATTCTGTCGTTGTCGGCTTCTAAATTGTCGATTTCCATTGGTCCTGCATTTCCTGGACTATACTGTCTGGATTGTTGTGAACCTGATTGTTGATAGTTTTGATTTTGTATACTTTGTCCTGAATTGTTGCTTTTCATATTTGGCTGTGCATTATTTTGTCTAAATCGCCCTGAGTTGTTATTCCTGTAGTTCTGTTGTTGGTACCTGGTTTTTTGGTTCCAATCTTGGTTTTTACACGATTGCTGATTGTTCTGCTGTGCATTGCTTTGATTAAACTTCCCATAGTTTTGTTGATTAATTTGGTTATTTTAATTTCCCTGATTTTTGTTGCTAGGCCCCGCCTCTTGATTGTTTCTGTTAGTTCTGACTTTTCTATATTGATATTTAATACAGCTGTTCTCATATCTGCGCAACATCATTATTTTTAATATTGCTCCTTGTGGAGACCCGTGCCAAGAGAACTTTCGGTGAAAGAAGATCAACACACCGAAAGCTCCGTGGCACAAGACACTGAATGAGCTTTCAGTGTACGAGCTTTATTATTTCTGCTTCTTACTCTTGCTTTTGTGACACCTACTTGAATTTTGTGCAGCAAGCGTAGCGCAGCAAGCGTAATAAATATATTATTATTTGGTATAAAACTAAATCATTATTACTTCTATTTACTGGAGTACTGGGTTATTACATTGGCGACGAGGTAAAATAAAAAAAAAAAAAAAAAGAAAAGAAGAAATGGAAGGAAAACGTGGCATAGATATAAAAAAAAATACACCACGCAGTGCCAGATGCGGCCATAAGAAAAAAAAAAAAAAAGAAGAAGAAGAACGCGTGCGTATAGGTAAGCACATAATGCAAAATAAAAATAAATAAATAGTTAAACTAATTATCTGCGTTTGGCAGAGGCTGAGTTGAGAGAGTGCAAAGGCGACTCTAAGACAAGCCAAAACGAAAACAAGTAAGAAAGCTCTAGTCGGCGGTACCCGACTAGGAGATCCCCTGAACCCTGCAATGAGCCGATATTCCAAATGTTCTACACATCTCTAAATATGTATACATTTTAAGCAACACACACACATACACACCCACATCCGTACGCACGCATAAGCGAGCGCTCTGCTGACTGCGCAGTTTACGCAGCGACTGCGCTGGGGCTGCATTAAGAGCAGTATTATGGGAAGTTAAACGTTGAATAAGTTCCTTTGTAGATGAACATTCTGAATCAAACTTTCAGAGCGTGGTTATGTCATTCATATGTGTGTATTTGCCGAAGCACAAGTCTCTAGCACTTGAAATGCGTTTTTTGCAAATTTGGGGCGAAGGGGACGTGGCATCCAAAATATAACAAAAATCAAAATTGTATTAACTCCACATTATACTATAAATTTATAGACTCTAGCTGTAAAGATGTGGGAGATATAAATTTATAGCTGGATTTCGTTAACGTTAAAAAGATAAAAGTTATCGATTTTTTGAAACAAACTCGATCTGCGCGTGCTATACACAAACCTACATAAAAAATTTCAAGTCTCTAGCTCTTATAGATTCTGAGATCGACGCGTTCAAACATACGGAGGGACGGACGGACGGTCAGACGGACAGACAGACATGGCTATATCGACTCAGTACGGGCCGTAAAAATTATTTTTAGGCATATTTAGAGGAGCGATAGAGGAGCCAGTAACTCAACCATCCAATTTTGAAGCTTCTAGCTCTAAAACTGTAGGAGATATAAACTTTTGCGGTTTGCCACGCCCCCTATGGGCGTAGATAAATCCGCTATTTTTATACCCTGAACCCATTGAAAATGGGAAATCAGGGTATAATGTTTTTGTGAAATGTATGTAACAGGCAGAAGGAGACATCGCAGACCCCATAAAGTATATATATTCTTGATCAGCTCGATGAGCTGAGTTGAAATAGCCCTGTCCGTCTGTCCGTCCGTCCGTCCGTCCGTCCGTCCGTCCGTCCGTCCGTCCGTCCGTATGAACGCAGCGATCTCGTAAACCACAAAAGCTAGATATATGAAATTTTCAGAGAATACTCATCTATAGCCTACGCAGTACGAATTTTTTTAAATTTTCGATAACTCATCCCGTTTCCTTATTATCGATAAAAATCGATAACTTTTCTTCGGTTAAGCATACCGTAAAAGCTAGAGACTCCAAATTCACTGTGTAGATCCGTGTAATGAATGCGGACGTTATGTAATTTTTGGATTTTGGATGCCACGCCTCCTTCGCCCCCAATTTGCAAAATTCGTATTTCAAATACTAGAGACTTGTGCTTTGGCAAATACATACATGTGAATGACATGATTACGCTGCGCAAGTTTGATTAAAAAAGTCAGTCCACAAAAAAAGTTATTAAACATTTAATTTCCCATACAATAGGCATATTGCAGCCCAAGCGCAGTCGCTGCGTCAACTGCGCAGTCAGCAGAGCGCATGCTTATGCGTGAGTGCGTATGCATGTGTGTGTGTGTGCGTCTCGCAATATTTGTATATGTAAAATAAGCATATAATGTTGGGAAGATTGGATCTTCGCAGGGTTCAGGGTATCTCGTAGTCGAGCCGTCTCGACTAGAGCACTCTTACTTGTTCAACTTGGATTTTCAACCCGAGTATATATACCAAGTTTCAAGTCTCTAGCATTCATAGTGCTCAAAATATTACAGAATTGGAAAAATCACTATATAGTCAGATCCGATTTGCCACGCCCCCAGTAGGCGTGGATATAAAATTTTTAATCGATCTTCATAGGATCGTAACAGTAACCTACGTGCCAAATTTGGGCATTCTAGCTTTAAAACTGTAGAAGATACAGTGTTACCCGATTTGCCACACCCCCAATGGGCGTAGATAAATCCGCCATAGCTTATTCATCTTGAATTGTCAACACGAGTCTACATTCCAAATTGCAAACTCTCTAGCATTTCTAGAAGTAGTGTTTCTGAGATATCGGAAAATGCATTTTCCGATTTGCCACGCCCCTAGTGGGCGTATCGGGAAAATCTTTACACTTTATAATTCGGGGGTATACACGAGTATATATTCCGAATTTCAACTCTCTAGCTTCAAAACTGTGCAAATGGTTTGCGTTCATACGGACAGACGGACGGACAGCGTGACGGACATTGCACAAAACCAATATACTCATTTCACTTTGTGAATGAGTATAAAAACTGAAAAAGAAATTATCTGCGTTTGACAGAGGCCGAGTTGAGAGAGTGCAAAGACGACTCTAAGACAAGCCAAAACGAAAAAAAAAAACTGAAAAAAAATTATCTGCGTTTGACAGAGGCCAAGTTGAGAGAGTGCAAAGGCGACTCTAAGACAAGCCAAAACAAAAAAAATCGAAAGGATTGTAAATTATCTGGAAAATACCAGACGCTGGGCACAAAAAGTGTAAGCTTAAGCAGATCAGCAGAATGGCTGAAATATAACCATTCCTGTGCCCGAGCATGGAAAAATCTTTGTGGCGCAACGAGTGGGAGAAATGGCCACGTTCATTCAATATCTATTTGGACACCGAGGAAATTTCATCGGTCATTAAAAAGCGAAACAAATTACTTCATCTAGGCGGACCACAGTTACAGGAGGTGGTGTATAGTCTGCCAGGCGCTTTAGTGCCATACGACGCGGGCACATGTTTCGCAGTATGGTGCCTCGTCAAGGTGAGTGTTTCGCTGAGTTCTTGTTGCGGCTAAGACAACAAGCCAGCAAATTCTCGTTTGGAGCCACCAAGATCGAAATCGAGGAAATCTGCATTGCGGATAAAATAATTGATGCCTGGGCTAAGACTACGTTGAAAAAGAAGCTATTGGAATCGGAGCTCAAGCTAGAGGACATAATAAATACATGCACAGTTGATGAGCAAGTGAACCAACATTCAGAGGCAATGGTAGTCTCGTCGGATGGCGACGTCGTAAAGCAAATCGCGGTTCAAACAAAAAGAAAAGACAAGGCAGATGTCGTGTGTAGCCGGTGTGGAGCAGAAGACCATGATGAACGCAATATGGCATGTCCGGCAAGGAATTCAAAATGTAACAAATGTTCCCGGTTCGGACATTATGCTCGTATGTGTAAGACCACATTGAAGTGACGTTTTGGAACACCATATGAGAATCAACGCAAGCGACCGCGAACCTCACAGTCTCAGGTACGCGCCATCGATGAGGAGCAGGTTGGGAGTCACGACAACAATAATTGGTCGAACTGTTTTAAGGTAACTAGCGAACCGGAAGGAGAAGAAACCGTAATATGTCTAGTTGGGGGATCCCAGCAGCAAATGGTAATAGAGTCCGGGTCACGGTACAACCTGATAAACCATAGCGATTGGCTGCGATTGGATAGGGTACAGGCGACAGTGCTCAACGTACGCACCAACTCTTCTACCCAGCTTCGAGCTTATGCATCGGACGAGACGCTGAAGGTGGTTAACGTTTTTGAAGCCCCTCTTAAATATATTGACGATGTCATAATTTTTGGCAAAAACGAAGAGGAACACGACAAGGCACTAACAGCAGTTCCGAAAATTTTTGATACCCACAACGTAGTGTTGAATAAGCAAAAATGTGTATATAAAACAACTAAACTAAAATTTCTTGGCCACATTCTGTCAGACCAGGGTATTGAAGCGGATCCAGAGAAGGTCAAGGTGATCACCGATTTCCGTGCTCCGAAAACTAAGGAGGAAACAAGGAGTTTCCTAGGCCTAGTAACATATGTAGGAAAATTTATACCGGATCTCGCCAACACAACTGAAGCACTGAGAAAGTTGATAAAGGCAAACACCAAATTCGAATGGAGCGACAAGGAACAGCAAGCGTTCGATACTTTGAAGAAGCATGTCGTCGAAGTGACAAATCTGTCATACTTTAATAAAAAGTTCCGGACGTGCCTCATAGCCGATGCAAGCCCAGTGGCGTTGGGAGCTGTTCTAGTACAAATTGATGACCACAACGTGCATCGTATCGTATCATTCGCCAGTAAAAGTCTAACTGAGGTTGAAAAAAGATATTCGCAAACGGAGAAAGAAAGTTTGGCACTAGTGTGGGCAGTGGAGAAATTCTACTACTACCTATCAGGACTGGAATTTGATCTGATAACGGACCACAAGCCTTTGGAATCCATCTTCAAACCAACGTCAAAACCACCAGCACGTATCGAACGTTGGTAGCTGAGTCTACAGTCCTACCGATTCCGTGTTATTTATAAATCAGGGAAAGAAAACATCGCAGATTCCGTGTCGCGTCTTTGCCATTTAACAAAAGCGGAAGTTTTTGACTGGCAGGATGAACCAAATTACTTTCAAATTGTGGCCAAAGGGGTTCCAAAGTCGCTAACGATATCGGAAATTATGGAGAAAAGTATGCAGGACGAGGAAATAATCGACACTATGACCAATCTTAGCACCAACTCATGGGATTATCCATTTCGATGGGAGTTATCGTCAGTGGGCAATGTACTGTTGTGCGGAACCAAAATAGTCATACCAACAATATTGCGATCTCAAGTGCTCGAACTGGCCCACGGGGGCCATCCGGGCGAGTCTGCTATGAAACGAAGATTACGCTCTAAGGTGTGGTGGCCAAGGATCGACCGAGAAGCCGAAAGTTTTGTTAAGGGCTGTAGAGACTGCATCTCCGTATCATTACCAAACAAACCAGCACCGATGGATCGGCATGCGTTCCCAGCAGACCCCTGGCAATGTGTCGCTTCCGACTTACTAGGACCTTTGCCAAGCAACGACTATGTACTGGTGTTGATCGACAACTTTTCCAGATACATGGAATTTAAATTTATTAAAACTATCTCGTCAAAGGTACTGATCGAACAAATGGAGGAGATATTTTCTCGGTTGGGAATACCTCCAATGCTGCGAACCGATAACGGTCGGCAATTCGTAAGTCTCGAACTTAAAAATTTTTGTCAGATCAACGGTATTACCCAAATAACGACACCACCATATTGGCCTCAAGCGAATGGCGAAGTTGAGAATATGAACAAATCATTGGTAAAACGTCTAAAAATCGCGTGGTCGAAAGGGAAAGATTATAAACAAGAGATTCGCAACTTCGTAATGCTGTACAACGTAACACCACATGGAACCACAGGTGCAGCTCCCTCGGAATTGATGTTTAATAGGATCATCAGAGACAAGATACCAGACATCCAAGACTTAATAAGTGATGTTGGTGAATCCTCGGAAAGGGACTTGGATTGCTTGAACAAACAGAAGGGAAAAGAGAAAGCAGATAAGGAAAGAGGCGCCAAAGCATCTGATATCCAACCTGGAGACAAAATTGTGTTGAAGAATGTCTTGTACCCACATAAGCTGACACCCACGTTTGATACCACCGAGTACGTGGTAGTCAATAGAAAAGGGAATATAGTTCAAGTGCAAGGAGGAGGAAAAACGCTGACAAGAGATGTAAGTCATTTAAAAAAGATTCCAGTTACAGGTACCCATGGAACGGCAGCGGCTACCGATAGTGTTCAGGACTCGGGCACAGCTAGGCAAACGTCTCAAGAGCCGGGAAGTGGAGTCGAAGCTCAGGACGATGGTTTGAAGCTGATGCTGAAAAGCATTGGAGGGATGTAGAGACCTGTGCCAAGAGAGCTTTCGGTGGAAGAAGATCAACACACCGAAAGCTCCGTGGCACAAGACACTGAATGAGCTTTCAGTGTACGAGCTTTATTATTTCTGCTTCTTACTCTTGCTTTTGTGACACCTACTTGAATTTTGTGCAGCAAGCGTAATAAATATATTATTATTTGGTATAAAACTAAATCATTATTACTTCTATTTACTGGAGTACTGGGTTATTACACTCCTAATTCTTTTTCTTCATATATTTTAGCTAGCAATGTACCTTGTGTAATTTCTTTAACTGTGTTTACTAGTAAGCTTTCAACATTAATTAAATCTATGAAGGTGTCATTTTTATGATAAACTAGTAGTTCATCAGTTAGATATATTATGTTTTGTATTTCTATAGCTAGTTCGCTCACCACGTTCACTCTTAGGTCGCAGATTCTTCGATATATTTGGTGTGGTTCGGTGTCCGGTCTGTATCTCAATTTTAGCGTTGCCTTAATCAGCTCCCAGTTGTCGGTTTCCGGTACGTTGTTCACTACATCCTTTGCCTGTCCTTGAATCGACTTATAGAAGATCGTCCTGGTGGCCTCTCGCTTTAGTTCTGGGTCTTGTATCGACAGAAGTAAGTACTCCACGCTGCTTAAGAACGAATTTATCGAAATATCCCCAGTTCCCGTGAACGTCGCTAGATGGTTTATATTTTTAAATAACCGTCCTTGTTGCGCTATATTTGTGTTGTTGGCCTGGAGTTGCACATAAGCTTGCTGTAATTGTTCCAGTTGACGCTCTCTAATGGCCAATTGCTCCAACAAATCCGCCTGTGGCATTATGGGGTTATCGTTCGTCATCCTTGCCTCGACGTACCTGTCTGATCTCTGCTGTTTCCTTGATGCCAGATTTAGTTATTCTTCTTCACAGTTACACTTGTCAAGTTATTTGTAGTTGAGCTTTTTGTGCACTGCACTGCACTGATTAAACATAAACGAAAAACTAATTTTTAGTTTTTCTTTCGTCGGCCGATAAATATATATATTTATTTATTTATTTATTTATTTTTTTTTTTTGTCCGTTTAATTAAAATTTTTTTTTTTTCGGTTCGAATGTTATCGCTGAATCCTTTTTAATAAAAAAGGATCCTACCGGCTGAGCCAATTTTATAAACTGAGACGTGGTTTATTAAAAAAATAATAATTTCGGCAACTGTTTTTAAAAAACACAACGTGTATACTTCAGTGGCAAGAATCAACTGATTCTCTTTAATCAAAATGTGTCTTAATATACATAAATGTGTCTTACGTTCTATTCGTGTTGGTAAATTTAATTGGAATTCCTTTTCTGGGAATGGAGTGGACTTATACATAACTCGCGCTCTGCTGACTGCGCAGTTAGCGCAGTGACTGAGCGTGGGCTGCGCTCATATTCTTTACTATGAGAAATTAAATGTTTAATAACTTCTTTTGTAGATGGACTTTCTTAATCAAACTTTCAGAGCGTGATTAAGTCATTTATATGTGTATAAGTTAATAATTTATTGACATCTGTTTACTTGTGATCTTTGTACGAAGTTAAAGCAGTGAAATAGAATTATAACTTATTCGTTTATTGGTCAAATCCAAACTAAAAGCTAAAGTACAAAATGTTCTTATATCAAGCTAGACCTGACCTATAATCGCTGTGTCAGCGATTATGCTGAGTGGATCATGTTTCATCGTCGTAACGGCGCATAGAATGTTGACGGCAGCGTGGCGCAGAGCTTGACATAGTTGGCATTAAACATTGTTGCAACTTTGTTGGTCATGCATAATTGCAGTCGTTGACTTTTGTCAGGCCGGATGTGTTAACTCCTCCCTCACTAGTTTGAAGGCCGCCCTCGGTTTTCTTTAAGGTGTCAATGACAGCGCGTATCGAGACTTGTTGTTTATTCTTTTTGCACTTATGATAAATCTTAAAGACGACGTAACCGTAAAGTCGTCGACCGTCCCGGAATGGCCTGAGGCCGATCTGGTCACCCTACGTAACCGATGACTAGAGTGACGAGGAATGCTGCAAACATCATGAGGAGATTCTCAAAGTTCAGCTTCTGAAGATACGGCATGCTCAAAATCTCTTGGTTTCCAGTTATATTTAGGGTAGCCGATACTGCCGAACCTGGGTGACGCCTGACTATGTTTTTTGTATTTTTGTTTACATAGATCTCCTCATCAAATGTCAGCAAGTGTTTGCCATGGATAACTTTGTCTATGCCGTTGTCCATTCGTATTACAACTGTTTCTTCGTTTATATTTATGATACCATCATCAATGGCGGTAGCCAACGGTTGTAGGTGACTGGAACGAGTGTTGCAATGCGCCATACCTCCAGAATGTAGTTGTTGCGCACAGGTTGCTGATTTTCGTTGTTTGCAAAACGTACAGGTGAGGGTACCGGTGCAGTTTCCTATTGGTAAAATTTTATTACCGCAATCTGCGACGTTGTTATTTTCAGCGAAGTCAAGTATTGTTCCATTATGTTGAACAGGAAACATGGTTATTTTCTTACATATTACGCTAGGATTAGGATATTTAATGAGGAAGTGTACAAAATTATGATCTAACAAGACTTTTATGTAAGCTATTTCAATTAAATCTGTTATGGTTAAATCTGTAGAGTGCGCATTTTAAATTTGGCTTAGGTCATTAGAGTCAAGGATTGCTGGGTTTATAATTTGACGGATTCTGTTAAGTTATTAATTTTTTCCGGTACCTTAGTGTTTATAAGTGCCTGTTGGTTGACTGAGTCAGTTAGCTTTTGCTGATGAAATTTCAGTTGCTCAAAGTCGTCAAAATCAGGAGTCCCTGCTACTACCTTTAAGGCTGTTCCTAGGATATTTATACTTCTAGCTTGTCTATGGTGGATATTAACTGTCTCTAGTAATGATCTAATATGACCTAAATCGGTTTCAAGAATTTGTCCCATATGAGACTGTGGGAAATGTTCCATAAGTGAATTAGTTTCCTTGGCAATTTCCGAGTACATTGTTAGATTAGAGGTATGCCTTAAAATTCGAAAGTCTTCCCAGATAACCGCGTTTCCGTCCATGATAGGGATATAGTCCGAGTTCGAATAGTTGATAATTCTCCCAGCTGCTGCTGCTACTAAAAGTAGAAAGCGTAGAATCCAAACCCTAGTAAAGATACAGAGCAGAATAAGTACTGGAAGGATAGTTTTCTTTTTATCTTAAGTTATCCTTATGTACCTCCCTTCTCTTTATAAGAACCATTGACCGTTGTACCTTCCTTCTCTTTATAAGAACCGTTGACCCCAAATCGGCTTCCACAATGACTTCTTCAAATAAGGGAGTTAACTTGTTACCACGCCTCTTATTCAATTTCATGAGTACTTTGCCACCAACTTCTGTCTGCATTTTCTCTTTGTAATAGCAGATCTTGCGCTTGAGTAATTCTATCTCTTATTTCTGCTTCAAATTCAGGTGGGGAAGCGTGGATTATGTCAATTGGTTTTTTGTTAACATTTAAATAATTTTTTCAGAAACTGTTATGCTTTCTTCAATAATTTTTCGGATCCTGAAACAATTGATCTGTTTTTCAGTAGATTCTATAGTGTATGTCAATGATAATTCACTACGCATAGTGGCTAAGTCTGATGGAAAGTCTTCTTCTAAAGCGTAAAGGTTTTGTCTTGATAGAGCATCGGCGACAAAATTTTCCTTTCCCGGCTTGAAGAAAATTTGAGCGTTATACTCATCGATGAATGATTTCCATCTTTTAATTTTTGCATTGGTATTTTTATCTGAGACTGCAAATGGTGATCAGTAAAAATATTTAAATTTTTCTTAAAGTCCTGGAAATCATGGTGATCGGCTTTTTGTTTTGTGATAAAACAGCACCTAAACCAGAGGACGAAGCATCTGTCGTCAAATCAAATGGCTTTTGATAATCAGGGTATAGGAGCATTACATCCTCCGAGATTAAGATATTCGTTAATTTTTCAAAAGTGGATATCTGTTTCTCATTAAGGCTAACTGGATTTTTTTTTTACTGTCCTGCACTTGTTTTACCATCATCACCCTTCAGTATGTCTGTCAATGGTTTGGCTATAGATGCAAAATCTTTTATAAAGCATCTGTAATAGCTTGCTAAGCCAAAAAATGATCAGACTTGGAACAGGTTGGTGGGCTGTTCAAATTTGCCAATTGCTTCAATTTTGCTGGGGTTAGTTGTGATGCCGCCACGGGAAACCACAAATCCAAGATACTCAACTTTTTCCTTAAAAAAGTGAGATTTTTCTCGTGATACCCTCATGTTAGCGTTATACAATTCATCCAGTACCCAGGCAATGCGATGAACGTGATTTTCCATATTTTCGGAGAATATGATCACGTCGTCTACATAAACGTAGCATGACTTTACAATCTGTTCTCGTAGTACATCATCGATTGCTCGCTGGAAAATTCCGGGGTCGTTTTTCAAACCAAAGGAAATTCATACTTGCCATTTCCTACAGAAAATTCAGTTTTTTCTCTGTCTTTTTCTGCAAGAAGTATTTGGTGAAATCCTGATTTCAGATCAAGGTTTGAGAGAATAGCTACTATGTTTGGTATAGGATATTTATCGTCAACGGTTTTTGAATTTAGCTTCCCCATTGAAAATGGGAAATCAGGGTATAATGGTTTTGTTGAAATGTATGTAACAGGCAGAAGCAGGCGTGGCAGACCCCATAAAGTATATATATTCTTGATCAGGGTGACAAGCCGAGTCGATTTAGCCCTGTCCGTCTGTCCGTCCGTCCGTCCGTCCGTCCGTCTGTCCGTATGTTTGAACGCGTCGATCTCAGAATCTGTAAGAGCTAGAGCCTTGAAATTTTTTATGTAGGTCCGTGTGTAGCACGCGCAGATCGAGTTTGTTTAAAAAATTCGATAACTTTGATCGTTTTAATGTTATCGATTAAAAACGAAATCGAAATACAGTAATTAAATTATATCTCCCACATCTTTATAGCTAGAGACTCCTTATTTTGTATTTAGTGTCATATGTGTTTTATACAATTTTGATTTTTGTTATATTTTGGATGCCACGCCCCTTTCGCCCCAAATTAGCAAAAAACGTATTTCAAGTGCTAGAGCCTTGTGCTTCGGCAAATACACACATATAATTCACATAATCACGCTCTGAAAGTTTGATTTAAAAAGTCTATCTACAAAGGAACTTATTCAACAATTAAGTTCCGATAATATAGCTCTTCTGCAGCCCGAGCGCAGTCGCTGCGTAACTGCGCAGTCAACAGAGCGCTCATTTATGCGTGCGTTCGTATGTGTGTGTGTATGTGTGTGTACATGTATTGCTTGTATATATGTATATATTAAATATGTATAAAATGTTTGGAATATCGGCTCATCGCAGGGTTCAGGGGATCTCCTAGTCGGGTACCACCGACTAGAGCTTTCTTACTTGTTTCTTATTTGCTTGTTCGTCTACTCCCTTTTTATCAACTACCCACACCGGATTATTATACGGTGACCTAGAAGGCCTGATAATATTATCCCTTAGCATGTCCCTAGTCTCATTATTGACAAGATCGGATACTCCTAATGGGTAGGGGTAAAGTTTAGAGTAAATCGGGTTTTCATCTTCACTTCGAATTGTAGTGATAATATTTGTGTTGTAAGGAAGAGCTTCATTGGGATCAGCAAAAACATTTATTCTTTCTTTTAACATTTTAAACAAGTAAGAACGTTGCAGTCGGGCGCTACCGACTGCGGGATACTCATTCACACCCCCACAAATCACGCCCATTGCCACGCCCACAATTGGTTTGTACATATATAATTTTTTGGAAATCAATAGAGGAGATCAGCAGTAATATCTGTATATAATTCTGATTTTCTCACTGAGAATCGGAAAAACGTATAGTTTTTCCCGATTTGCCACGCCCCCAGTAGGCCTAGACATATAATTTTTGGCCAGTTCTTAGAAGTAGTGAAGGGTAACGTAACGTAAGTGTGAAATTTGGATGCTTACACTCAAAAAATGCGAAAATTACAGGGTATTTTTTAGCCGGACATACCCCATAAGGGGCGTAAAAATTATTTTTGGCGCATCGATAGAGGAGCTCACCAGTAACTTACCATCTAATTTTGAAGCTTCTAGCTCTAAAACTGTAGGAGCTATAAACTTTTGCGGTTTGCCACGCCCCTTATGGGCGTAGATATATTCGCCATATCTTTTCCAACTTGGGTTGTCAACCCGAGTATATATACCAAATTTCAAGTGACTATCATCAATAGTGCTCAAAATATTACAGAATTTGAAAAATCACTATATAGTCAGATCCGATTTGCCACGCCCCTAGTAAGCGTGGATATATAGATTTTTAGTCGATCTTCATAGGATCGTATCAGTAACCTACGTGCCAAATTTGGGCGTTTTAGCTTTAAAACTGTAGAAGATACAGTTTTACCCGATTTGCCACGCCCCCAATGGGCGTAGATATATCCGCCATAGCTTTTTCAACTTGAGTTGCCAACACAAGTCTACATTCCAAATTGCAACTCTCTAGCACTTCGAGAAGTAGTGTTTCTGAGATATGGGCAAATGCATTTTCCGATTTGCCACGCCCCTAGTGGGCGTATCGGGAAAATCTTGACACTTTATAATTCGAGGGTATACACGAGTATATATTTCAAATTTCAACTCTCTAGCTTCAAAACTGTGCAAATGGTTTGCGTTCATACGGACAGACGGACAGACGGACGGACAGCGTGACGGACATTGCACAAAACCAATATACTCATTTCACTTTGTGAATGAGTATAAAAATTCTTTTTCAATTTTTTGGGGAGCTTCAATGTTTTTTACCTCAGTAAAGTTAACGTTTGCGCATTTTTATACCCTGAACCCATTGAAAATGGGAAATCAGGGTATAATGGTTTTGTTGAAAGGTATGTAACAGGCAGAAGGAGGCGTGGCAGACCCCATAAAGTATATATATTCTTGATCAGGGTGACAAGCCGAGCCGATTTAGCTCTGTCTGTCTGTCCGTCCGTCCGTCCGTCCGTCTGTCCGTCTGTCCGTCTGTCCATATGTTTGAACGCGTCGATCTCAGAATCTATAAGAGCTAGAGACTTGACATTTTTATACCCTGAACCCATTGAAAATGGGAAAACAGGGTATAATGGTTTTGTTAAAATGTATGTAACAGGCAGAAGGAGGCGTGGCAGACCCCATAAAGTATATATATTCTTGATCAGGGCGACGAACTGAGTTGATTTAGCCCTGTCCGTCTGTCCGTCCGTCCGTCCGTCCGTCCGTCCGTCCGTCCGTCCGTCTGTCCGTATGTTTGAACGCGTCGATCTTAGAATCTATAAGAGCTAGAGACTTGAAATTTTTTATGTAGGTTCGTGTATAGCACGCGCAGATCGAGTTTGTTTCAAAAATTCGATAACTTTTATCGTTTTAATGTTATCGATTAAAAACGAAATCGAAAACCAGTTATAAATTTATGGCTTGCACATCTTTAAAGCTAGAGACTCCTTATTTTGTATTTAGTAGAATATAGAGTTTTTGCAATTTTGATTTTTGTTATATTTTAGCTGCCACGCCCCCTTCGCCCTAAATTTGCAAAAAACTTATTTCAAGTGCTAGAGACTTGAGCTTCGGCAACTACACACATATGAATGACATAATCACGCTGTGAAAGTTTGATTAAGACAGTCCATCTACAAAGGAACTTATTCAACAATTAACTTCCCATAATGTAGCTCTTACTGCAGCCCAAGCGCAGTCGCTGCGTAAACTGCGCAGTCAGCAGAGCGCTCGCTTATGCGTGCGTGCGTATGTGTGTGTATGTATGTGTGTGTGCATGTGTTGCTTGTATATATATATATATGTTAAATAAGTATAAAATGTTTGGAATATCGGCTCATCGCAGGGTTCAGGGGATCTCCTAGTCGGGTACCACCGACTAGAGCTTTCTTACTTGTTTTATGTAGATCCGTGTATAGCACGTGCAGATCGAGTTTGTTTCAAAAAATCGATAAATTTGATCGTTTTAAAGTTATCGATTTTAAACGTTATCGAAATTCAGTTATAAATTTGTATCTCCTACATCTTAAGAGCTAGACTTTCCAAATTTTGTATTTAGTATGATATAGAGTTTTTACAATTTTGATTTTTGTCACATTTTGTATACCATCCCCCCTTTCCTTCCCTTCTTACTAATCTTTTAAAAGCCGTATTTCAAATACTAAAGACTTGTGCTTTGGCAATTACATACATATGAATGACATTATCACGCTCTAAAAGTTCATTAAGAAAGTCCATCTACAAAGAAACTTATTCAACAATTAACTTTCCATAGAGTATCCATACTGCAGCCCAAGCGCAGTCGCTGCGCTAACTGCGCAGTCAGCAGAACGCGTTCTTATGCGTATGTGTATGTGTGTATGTGTGTGTGCATGTACTGCTTTTATATATGCATATGTTAAATAAGCATAGAATATTTGGAATACCGGCTCTTCGCAGGGTTCAGGGGATCTCCTAGTCGGGTACCGCCGACTAGAGCTTTCTTACTTGTTTTTTTTTTTTTTTTTTAATTGGTTAAAACACCCCTATCGGAGTACAGCCTGATGCACGATTTGCCTCCACGCTTCTCTATCCTGTGCACGACTTCTCCAGTTGGTTACACCTCCTAGGATTGCCTCCATTTGGTCCTTCCAACGGGTTCTAGGTCTACCCCTTCTTCGTTGTCCTCCAACTATCGTATCAAAAACCGAACGAGCTGGAGTGCTTCCCTCCATACGAGCAATGTGACCCAACCAACGAAGACGCTGAATGTCAATTCGCTTGCCAATGTCCACATCGCCATATAGCTCGTACAGCTCGTCGTTCCACCTGATACGATAGGTTTCGCCAACGCAAACTGGTCCATAGATCTTGCGAAGAATCTTTCTCTCGAAAACACCAAGAGCAGCCGCATCTGACTGCGTCACTGTCCAGGCTTCCGCACCATAAAGCAGCACTGGAATGATGAGCGTCTTGTAGAGTGTTATTTTTGTCTTTCGAGAGAGGGCTCTACTGTTCATTTGCCTACTGAGCCCAAAGTAACATTTGTTGGCTAATGTAATTCTCCGCTTGATCTCTAGGCTGACATCATTGTTGTTGGTCACGGCAGTTCCCAAATAGACAAAGTCCTTGACAGACTCGAAGTCATAGTCTCCAGCAGTAAGGTGAGAGTCAAGAAGCCGCGATTCTCTGTTACTGCACACCATAAACTTTGTTTTGCCCATGTTTACTGCAAGACCAACTTTGGCTGATTCCTTTTCGATAGCTCCAAAAGCCGCAGTTACATCACGCTTGGTACGACCAATAATATCGATATCATCAGCGTAACCAAGGAGCTGGACACATTTGTTTCCCAGTATTGTGCCCATCCGATGCACCCCAGCTTTCCTTATTATACTCTCCATCAGTAGATTGAAGAGCATACAAGACAACGAGTCGCCTTGTCTGAGACCCCACTTGGTATTAAAGGTTTCGGATTGGTCATTTCCTACCTTGACAGAGCTGATGGTGTTGCTCAATGTCATGCTACAAAGCCGTATTAACTTTGCAGGAATACCAAGCTCAGACATGGTAGCGTACAGGCGGTCTCGCCGTGGGCTATCAAAAGCAGCTTTAAAATCGACGAACAGATGGTATGTGTCGATTTAGTTCTCATGCGATTTCTCCAGGATTTGGCGCAATGTGAAGATCTGGTCAACTGTAGACTTGCCAGGACGAAAACCGCATTGATAGGGACCTATCAATGCTTCAGCGTGTGGTTTCAGTCTCTCACACATTACGCTCGTGAGAACCTTGTACGCGACGGGAAGAAGGCTGATGCCACGGTAGTTGGTGCGTTGTGTTGCATCACCCTTCTTAAGGATAGGGCAGATCATACTGAGGTTCCAATCATCGGGCATGCTTTCCGTTAGCCATACTCTGCTGATGAGTTGGTGCATGCACCCTACCAACTCACCGCCTCCAGCCTTAAACAATTCAGCCGGTAAGCCATCTGCTCCCGCGGCTTTATTGTTTTTGAGACGCTGTATAGCTATCTCGACTTCCGTTTGACTAGGGGTGGGAACTTCAATACCATCATCTCTGATTGGGGTTAGTGGACCATCTTCGTCAAGCTCATTCTCACTGTTCCCAGCCAAAAGTTTCTCAAAGTGATCCCGCCATAACCTCAGTACCATCTTCGCATCTGTGACCAGGGTTCCATCATCACTCCTGCAGGCAAGCGATCCAGACTTATACCCTTGGGTCATGCGTTTGACCCTCTGGTAAAAGTCACGGGCATCGTTCTTGCTTCTGCTATGCTCCATCTTCTCACACTCAAGCCTTTCCATCTCCCGCTTCTTCCTCCTGAAAAGGCGCTTCTCATCTCGTCTCCGCAACCTATAAATATCTACTACCGCTCGAGTAGCTCCTGCTTGCAGCGTTCTTCTGTAGGCGGCGTCTTTTGCTGCAGTCACCTCTCGACACTCCTGGTCATACCATGGATTCCGGTTAGGAGGGCGTTGGAATCCAAGTACTTCCACAGCAGAAGAATTTATGGCGTTGGATATGTACGCCCACATATCCGTTGTATTTATAGGTGTTGGTGAGAGTTGGCCGAGTCGGCCCGAGAGTCGAGTGGAGAAGGCATCCTTATGTTGTTGCGATTGCAGCTTTTCGATGTCCAGCTTTCTTGGCATACCTTGACGTGAGACTTTCGCGGCACACATCCGTGAGCGAACCTTCGCTGCAAGTAGGTAGTGGTCAGAGTCGATGTTAGGACCCCGACAAGATCTCACATCAAGAATGCTAGATGCATGCCTTGCATCGATCACAACATGATCAATCTGATTTCGCGTCAGACGATCAGGCGACAGCCAGGTTGCCTTGTGGATGTTGAGGTGACGAAAACCTGTACTACGTACAATCATATTGTGCGCGGCCGCAAATCCTATTAGTCTAAGTCCGTTGCTCGACGTGGACTCATGCAGACTAAAGGGGCCAACGGTTGCTCCAAAGATGCCCTCCCGCCCTATTTTGGCGTTAAAATCTCCTAGAAGGATCTTAACGTCATGTGACGGGCAACGGCCATATGCTCGGTCAAGCTCTGCATAGAAAGCATCCTTTGTAGCATCGTCTTTCTCTTCCGTCGGGGCATGCGCACAGATTAGGCTGATGTTGAAAAATTTGGCAGTTATTCGGATCGTCGCGATCCTCTCGCTGATTGGTGTGAAGTGCGAGGCTCGGTGCCGCAACTTGGCCCCAACGACGAAACCACAACCAAATTCATGCCTATCATTATGACAACTGTAGTAAATGTCACAATTACTCTTTCGCATGCGTCCCTGTCCTTTCCATCGCATTTCCTGGATGGCTGTAATGTCAGCCTTCAACTTATTGAGGGTATCCGCTAGTTGTTGAGCAGCACCGGTTCTGTACAATGTCCTTACATTCCAAGTGCATACTCTCAAATCATTGTCCTTTTTACGTTTGCAGTGGTCGTCAACGTTTTTCGGGTTCCTATCCGAGGCTCTTCTTGCTTCCTTCACTGATGCGTGTTTTTTCCATGGGTGGATATCAAGTCCTACGCCAAAACCTAATTTAAGGATTAGGATCCCGCCGCGCACTTTAGTTTATAACCCAACGGGTGTTGAGTCACAATCCAGGAGGAACCACGTGGAGGTAGTGTGTCGACTTGAGGAGAGCAAGAGCAAGGATCACTCTGGCACTCACCAATTTGAGCACAATCAGAAGCTTTGCCTTGCCTGCTCCCCTCCATCCTTACTTGTTTATATTGAATTATTTCGGATCCAGTTTCGGTTTTTTTAATATGCTATTTTTGAAGTCTAGATTGGTATTAGTTTTCTTTAATAGGTCAAGCCCTATTATACCATCGGAGTTTGATTAGCTGGGAAGTAGGAAGAATGTGGCTGTGATGCCAAAAACGTGCATTAGACATATCTTTTGTACGGAGTTAAAGATATGAAGTGACTTAACTAAAAATTTGTCTTTAACGTTAGTTACATTTCTAAGTTCTAGGATTGGTTTTATATAATTTTTCGAAGCGCCTGTATCTATAAGTAAGTTAATTAGTCAACCTGCTATCGTTCGCTCTACAAACGGTAACAGGGGCTATTTCTAAAAAATTGACCTCTTGAAGCTGATCCTCATTTTCCAAATCTGATACCTCAGACTCCGCTACTGGTTGATACTCCTGTTCCGATTTCTTCTTGTCCGTCTGCAAGTCCTACGATGTCGATCCAACGATGTTGCGTTCTTGCTTATGGATTTCTGGTGAGTAGGTTTGAGCCACTGTTGGGCGCCAGCTAACAATTTATTGACATCTGTTTACTTGTGATCTTTGCACGAAGTTAAAGCAGTGAAATAGAATTATAACTTATTCGTTTATTGGTCAAATCCAAACTAAAAGCTAAAGTACAAAATGTTCTTATATCAAGCTAGACCTGACCTATGATCGCTGTGTCAGCGATTATGCTGAGTGGATCATGTTTCATCGTCGTAACGGCGCATAGAATGTTGACGGCAGCGTAGCGCAGAGTGGGCGTAGACATATAATTTTTGGCCAGTTCTTCGAAGTAGCGAAGGGTAACGTAAGTGTGAAATTTGGATGCTTACACTCAAAAAAATGCGAAAATTACAGGGTATTTTTTAGCATGGCATGCCCAAAAAGGGACATACAAATTATTTTTATGTAATCGATAGAGGAGCTCACCTGTAACTCAACCATCCAATGTAAGACCTATAAACTTTTTCTGTTTGCCACGCCCCCTATGGGCGTAGATATATCTGCAATACCTTTTTATTATACCCTGAAACCATTGAAAAGGGGAAGTCAGGGTATAATGTTTTTGTTATACCCTGAACCCATTGAAAATGGGAAATCAGGCTACAATGTTTTTGTAAAAATGTATGTAACAGGCAGAAGGAGACATGGCAGACCTCCACTGTATAGATCCGTGTAATGAATGCGGAGATTTTGTCATTTTTGGATTTTGGATGCCACGCCCACTTCGCCCCATATTTGTGAAAATCGTATTTCAAATACTAGAGACTTGTGCTGTGGCAAATACACACATATGAACAACATAATCACGCTGTGAAAGCTTAAAAGTCCATCCACAAAAAAGTTATTAAACAATTAATTTCCAATGCATATTGCAGCCCGAGCGCAGTCGCTGCGTCAACTGCGCAGTCAGTAAACTATGTGTCCGTTGCTCGCAATATTTGTATATGTATTGGGAAGATTGGCTCTTCGCAGGGTTCAGGGTATCTCTTAGTCGAGCCGTCTCGACTAGAGCACTCTTACTTGTTCATCTTGGGTTGTTAACCCGAGTATATATACACAATTTGAGGTCTCTAGCATCAATAGTGCTCAAGATATAATAGAATTCGAAGAATCACTATGTAGTCAGATCCGATTTGCCACGACCTTAGTAGGCGTAGACAAATATTTTTTGTCGATCTTAATACGATCGTAGCAGTAACCTACGTGGGAATTTGGGCGTTCAGGCTTTGAAACTGTAGAAGATACAGATTTACCCGATTTGCCACGCCCCCAATGGGCGTAGATATATCCGGTATAGCTTTTTCATCATGAGTTGTTAACACGAGTATACATTCTAAATTGCAACTCTCTAGCACTTCAAGAAGTAGAGTTTCTGAGATATCGGAAAATACATTTCCGATTTGCCACGCCCCAAGTGGGCGTATCGGGAAAATCTTGACAGTTTATAATTCGACGGTATACACGAGTATATATTCCATATATTCCATATATTCAGCTCTCTAGCTTCAAAACTGTGCAAATGGTGTGCGTTCATTCGGACAGACGGACGGACAGCGTGACGGACATTGCACAAAACCAATATACTCATTTCACTTTGTGAATGAGTATAAAAACAAGTGAGAGTGCTCTAGTCGAGACTGTTCGACTACGAGATACTCTGAACCCTGCAAAAGAGCCAATATTCCCAACATTCTATGCTTAGTTTGCATATACATATATTGCGGGAAACACACACACACATACGCACATGCATACGCACTCACGCATAAGCACGCGCTCTGCTGACTGCGCAGTTGACGCAGCGACTGCGCTCGGGCTGCAATATGCCTATTTTTTGGGAAATTAAATGCTTAATAACTTTCTTTGTGGATGGACTCTCTTAATCAAACTTTCACGCCAGTAATATGTCATTCATATGTGTGTATTTTCCAAAGCACAAGTCTCCAGTATTTGAAATACGTTTTTTTGCAAATTTGGGGCCATAATCCAAAAATTACAAAATCTCCGTATTCATTACACGGATCTACACAGTACATTTGGAGTCTCTAGCTCTTACGGTATACAAAAACGAAGAAAAGTTATCGATTTTTATCGATAATAAGGAAACGGGATGAGTTATCAAAAATCTAAAAAAAACTCGTACTGCGTAGGATACACACGAATATACACTGATCATTGCAGACCTCTAGCTTTTGTGGTTTACGAGATCGCTGCTTTCATACGGACGGACGGAAGGACGGACGGACAGACGGACAGTTCTATTTCAACTCAGCTCATCGAGCTGATCAAGAATATATATACTTTACGGGGTCTGCCATGTCTCCTTCTGCCTGTTACATACATTTTCACAAAAACATGATAACCTGATTTCCCATTTTCAATGGGTTCAGGGTGTAATAAACCAATTGGTTCACCAGGGCGAACAATTGCAGGATGAAATATTTATCGAGATGACACAATCATTATTGCCAAATCTTTACCCCTCAGTGTCACCTTGACTCTCAATCTCGCCAGGGTATACAAATTATAATTATAATTATGTAAAAATAATATAAATATGTATATGTCGGAGATTTAAATAGTATTGGGATAAAACGTCTTATCGATAAATATATCAGTGTTAAAAGCAGTGTTGCATAATTTATTTGAGTGGGATATTAGTTTGGCAATATATTTTTCAAACGGTAAAACTATATCTTCTAATGTTTTGGAGTAAGAGCTAACATATGTAACACCTAAGTTAACTTAGACTCTTTCCTGAATCCTATAGAGTATTGTATTGTTGAATGGGAATGATTTAATAGAATAATTAGATATTTATTTATACTTACCCAACAAAACTTATTTGTTGCTCTAAGCATGAGGGCAAGCAAACTAAATTTGTTCCAACGTAAGATATTACTTTTTCAGATATTCCAGCTAAAATTAAATCAGAAACATTTTTTAAAATACATTTTTTTTTAATTATAAAAATCGAAGAAAATTGCAGCCGACCACAATCAAACATATTAAAGCTCTAGCTCAACATATAGATCTTTAACATTTTCTGCGTTCCCATGAAGCGTATTGAAGAATTTTGTTTGCAAATCTATATTTATTTTATACCCTGAACCCATTGAAAATGGGAAATCAGGGTATAATATTTTTGTGAAAATGTATGTAACAGGCAGAAGGAGACATGGCAAACCCCATAAAGTATATATATTCTTGATCAGCTCGATGAGCTGAGTTAAAATAGCCCTGTCCGTCTGTCCGTCCGTGTGAACGCAGCGATCTCGTAAACCATAAAAGCTAAAGCTCTGAATTTTCAGAGTATACTCGTGTACACCCTACGCAGTGCGAGTTTTTTTAGATTTTCGATAACTCATCCCGTTTCCTTATTATCGATAAAAATCGATAACTTTTCTTCGGTTAAGCATACCGTAAGAGCTAGAGACTCCAAATTTACTGTGTAGATCCGTGTAATGAATTCGGCGATTTTGTAATTTTTTGATTTTGGATGCCACGCCCCCTCCGCCCCAAATTCGCAAAACTCGTATTTCAAATACTAGAGACTTGTGCTTTGGCAAATACATACATATGAATGACATGATTACGCTGTGAAAGTTTGATTAGGAAAGTCCATCCACAAAAAAAGTTATTAAACATTTAATTTCCCATACAATAGGCATATTTCAGGCCGAGCGCAGTCGCCGTAAAATAAGCATATAATGTTGGGAAGATTTGCTCTTCGCAGGGTTCAGGGTATCTCGTAGTCGAGCCGTCTCGACTAGAGCACTCTTACTTGTTTATTTATTCATCCCTTAAATCTAGCTTATCTCTTGCTTGGTTTGTAGGGCTCAGCGTTGGTGTTTATGTATTCTTAGCCTATCGCTGACTTTGTAAGGCTCAGCGTTAGTGCATGTGTCTCTTTATAGGTTGTAAACATGTGACCCTTATCTATTTTTATTGTACTTCACCCTAGTCGTTGAGTAGAAGGCATATTTATGATCTTAGACTATTTATGTATGTTCATGCCTGAACAGGTGGTATTATACTTGAGTCGAACTAACTCCGCGACACAGGCTAACGGCAACGCTGAGATTATTTAAAAGACGGAGTCAAAATGATTAAGTTCTCGACATCTTGCTTTATTAACGAACAGCTTAAGACTAAAGACAATTTCAGCATAGGCCTTTTTTATAAGCTGTTGAAATTATGCAGCAGCAACATGACGCGTCGATGCAAACGTTCCTTTTGCGTCAGTCGGACTTGTGCAACGTGCAACGGCATTTTCCAAATTCTGCTTATACCCGTGTATACTTGTATATACCCTACGTAGTACGAGTTTTTAATGAATACGAAGACTTTATAATTTTTGGCCAGTTTTTAGAAGTAGTGAAGGGTAACGTAAGTGTGAAATTTGGATGCTTACACTCAAAAAATGCGAAAATTACAGGGTATTTTTAGCCGGGCATGCCCCATAAGGGGCGTAAAAATTATTTTTGAGTCATCGATAGAGGAGCTCACCAGTAACTCAACCATCCAAATTTGAAGCTTCTAGCTCTAAGACTGTAGGAGCTATAAACTTTTGCGGCTTGCCACGCCCCCTTTGGGCGTAGATAAATCTGCTATATATTTTTCAGTTTGAGTTGTCAACCCGAGTATATATACCAAATTTCAAGTCTCTAGCATCAATAGTGCTCAAAATATTACAAAATTTGAAAAATCACTATATAGTCAGATCCGATTTGCCACGCCCCTAGTAGGCGTGGATATATAATTTTTTGATCGATCTTCTTCTAGCTTTAAAACTGTAGAAGATACAGTTTTACCCGATTTGCCACGCCCCCAATAGGCGTAGATATATCTGCCATAGCTTTTTCATCTTGGGTTGTCAACACAAGTCTACATTCCAAATTGCAACTCTCCAGCACTTCTAGAAGTAGTGTTTCTGAGATATCGGAAAATGCATTTTCCGATTTGCCACGCCCTTAGTGGGCGTATCGGGAAAATCTTGACACTTTATAATTCGAGGGTATACACGAGTATTTATTCCAAATTTCAACTCTCTAGCTTCAAAACTGTGCAAATGCACAAAACCAATATACTCATTTCACTTTGTGAATGAGTATAAAAACCAAAAACAAACACACACTACAAACAGTTACACCGGGCTTAGACCAACAACAACAACCATGCACGAACCGCCGGACATAAGCAAATATAAAACAAGTAAGAACGTTGCAGTCGGGCGCTACCGACTGCGGGATACTCATTCACACCCCCACAGATCACACCCATTGCCACGCCCACAATTGGTTTGTACATATATAATTTTTTGGAAATCAATAGAGGAGATCAGCAGTAATATCTGTATATAATTCTGATTTTCTCACTGAGAATCGGAAAAACGTATAGTTTTTCCCGATTTGCCACGCCCCCAGTAGGCGTAGACATATAATTTTTGGCCAGTTCTTAGAAGTAGTGAAGGGTAACGTAAATGTGAAATTTGGATGCTTACACTCAAAAAATGCGAAAATTACAGGGTATTTTTTAGCCGGGCATACCCCATAAGGGGCGTAAAATTTATTTTTGGCGCATCGATAGAGGAGCTCACCAGTAACTTACGATCCAATTTTGAAGCTTCTAGCTCTAAAACTGTAGGAGCTACAAACTTTTGCGGTTTGTCACGCCCCCTATGGGCGTAGATATATCCGCCATATCTTTTCCAACTTGGGTTGTCAACCCGAGTATATATACCAAGTTTCAAGTCTCTAGCATCAATAGTGCTCAAAATATTACAGAATTTGAAAAATCACTATATAGTCAGATCCGATTTGCCACGCCCCTAGTAGGCGTGGATATATAGATTTTTGGTCGATCTTCATAGGATCGTATCAGTAACCTACGTGCCAAATTTGGGCGTTTTAGCTTTAAAACTGTAGAAGATACAGTTTTACCCGATTTGCCACGCCCCCAATGGGCGTAGATATATCCGCCATAGCTTTTTGATCTTGGGTTGTCAACACGAGTATATATTCCAAATTGCAACTCTCTAGCACTTCTAGAAGTAGTGTTTCTGAGGTATGGGCAAATGCATTTTCCGATTTGCCACGCCCCTAGTGGGCGTATCGGGAAAATCTTGACACTTTATAATTCGAGGGTATACACGAGTATATATTCCAAATTTCAACTCTCTAGCTTCAAAACTGTGCAAATGGTTTGCGTTCATACGGACAGACGGACAGACGGACAGACGGACAGACGGACGGACAGCGTGACGGACATTGCACAAAACCAATATACTCATTTCACTTTGTGAATGAGTATAAACACGCATCTAAGCGAACCCAAATACGTTGTCTTAAAACGAAACGATAATGAATCATTTGAAAAAGTGTCACCGTTCGTAATAAAAACAAGTAAGAACGTTGCAGTCGGGCGCTACCGACTGCGGGATACTCATTCACACCCCCACAGATCACGCCCATTGCCACGCCCACAATTGGTTTGTACATATATAATTTTTTGGAAATCAATAGAGGAGATCAGCAGTAATATCTGTATATAATTCTGATTTTCTCACTGAGAATCGGAAAAACGTATAGTTTTTCCCGATTTGCCACGCCCCCAGTAGGCGTAGACATATAATTTTTGGCCAGTTCTTAGAAGTAGTGAAGGGTAACGTAAGTGTGAAATTTGGATGCTTACACTCAAAAAATGCGAAAATTACAGGGTATTTTTTAGCCGGGCATACCCCATAAAGGGCGTAAAATTTATTTTTGGTGCATCGATAGAGGAGCTCACCAGAAACTTACCATCCAATTTTGAAGCTTCTAGCTCTAAAACTGTAGGAGCTACAAACTTTTGCGGTTTGCCACGCCCCCTATGGGCGTAGATATATCCGCCATATCTTTTCCAACTTGGGTTGTCAACCCGAGTATATATACCAAGTTTCAAGTCTCTAGCATCAATAGTGCTCAAAATATTACAGAATTTGAAAAATCACTATATAGTCAGATCCGATTTGCCACGCCCCTAGTAGGCGTGGATATATAGATTTTTGGTCGATCTTCATATGATCGTATCAGTAACCTACGTGCCAAATTTGGGCGTTTTAGCTTTAAAACTGTAGAAGATACAGTTTTACCCGATTTGCCACGCCCCCAATGGGCGTAGATATATCCGCCATAGCTTTTTGATCTTGGGTTGTCAACACGAGTTTATATTCCAAATTGCAACTCTCTAGCACTTCTAGAAGTAGTGTTTCTGAGGTATGGGCAAATGCATTTTCCGATTTGCCACGCCCCTAGTGGGCGTATCGGGAAAATCTTGACACTTTATAATTCGAGGGTATACACGAGTATATATTCCAAATTTCAACTCTCTAGCTTCAAAACTGTGCAAATGGTTTGCGTTCATACGGACAGACGGACAGACGGACAGACGGACAGACGGACGGACAGCGTGACGGACATTGCACAAAACCAATATACTCATTTCACTTTGTGAATGAGTATAAAAACCATAGACTATGCTTGCGGAGGAGAAGTAGAAACATGCAAAAAAACAAGAGACGGCTCCCTACTTATTAAAACCAAAAACAATTTGCAAGCTACAAAACTACTCAGACTTACCAAAATGACAAATATCGACATTACTGCAACAGAACACAAAACACTAAATTTTTCCAAAGGTGTAATATACTGCAATGACCTACGCATCATAAGTGAAAATGTAATACAAGAAGAACTAAAAACACAGAAAATAACTGAAGTTCGCAAAATCCTAAAAAGACAACCAAACAACACAAACCAAGAAGACAACATACTCGTAGAAACTGGACTCATCACAATCACTTTCGCAACACATAAACTGCCTGAAACAATTAAAATTGGCTTCGAATCCGTCCGCGTGCGACCCCACATTCCCCTCCCATTGCGATGCAAAAACTGTCTCCGCTTTGGACACCCTGCAACCACCTGCAAAATTTCTGAAACATGCAAAAACTGCTCAGAAAACAAGCACACTACCGAAGGAGAACTATGCAATAATACACAAAGATGCCTGAATTGTAAAAACAACCCAGAAGTCGACCCTAAACACAGCCCACTGGACCGCAAATGCCCAACATTCATAAAACAACAAGAACTGGTAACAATCAAAGCTACAAAAAAAGTTGACCACAAAGCAGCATTATCAATTTACTACTCTCGTCACAACCCGCAACTTAGCAACAGCTACGCATCAACATTAACCAAAGCAACAACAAATCAAGACGCTCACTCATCAACACCAAAAACAATACAGCTACAACAACATCGACCCCGACCTATAACACAAAATCATCATATGCCCAGCAAACGAACACCTCATCTCTACCCACAGCTTACCACGACCTATTATCAGAGCACCCAAGGACCTCAGCCCATAGCACAAACACATCGCACAAACACCACCGCAAAGAAGACTTGGAAATAGAGGTAGACTACCTCGCTAACTCACAAAATTTAGCAAGCGAAAAAACTAACGGCTTAAAATTAAGAATATTTCCTAAAGAAAAAAACCACACAATTTCAACAAATCTCAAACCCACAAAACCCAACCTACCAAATGCAAAAACTTCAAAAAAGCAAAACATAAAGACAACAACGACAGCGAATGTATTTAACACTTAGAATAACAATGAGCCCCACACGCTGTAATTATCACAAAAACAGACTCACAATACCCTCACATTTCTCTCCTTAAATATAAATAAAACCAAATGACCATTAAGATCATTCAATGGAACATAAACTTATCTTATTTATCTCTACAAGAAACACATATAATACACACCAACTGCATACCTATACCAACCAACTACACCTTAATAACAACAAGTAAGAGTGCTCTAGTCGAGACTGCTCGACTAAGAGATACCCTGAACCCTGCGAAGAGCCTATCTTACCAACATGATGCTTATTTTACATAAACAAATATTGTGAGACACACATACACGCATATGCACGCACGCATAAGCACGCGCTCTGCTGACTGCGCAGTTGACGCAACGACTGCGCTTGGGCTGAAGTATGCCAATTGTATGGGAAAATAAATGTTTAATAACTTTTTTTGTGGATGGACTTTCTTAATCAAACTTTCACAGCGTAATCATGTCATTCATATGTATGTATTTGCCAAAGCACAAGTCTCTTGTATTTGAAATACGAATCCAAAATCAAAAAATTACATAATGTCCGCATTCATTACACGGATCTACACAGTGAATTTGGAGTCTCTAGCTCTTACGGTATGCTTAACTGAAGAAAAGTTATCGATTTTTATCGATAATAAAAAACCGGGATGAGTTATCGAAAATCTAAAAAAAAACTCGTACTGCGTAGGCTATAGACGAGTACTCTCTGAAAATTTCAGATCTCTAGCTTTTGTGGTTTACGAGATCGCTGCATTCACACGGACGGACGGACGTTTATGGGGTCTGCCATGTCTCCTTCTGCCTGTTACATACATTTCCACAAAAACATTATACCCTGATTTCCCATTTTCAATGGGTTCAGGGTATAACAATCCGTCAGACACACCTTATGACCAAACCACACAATTTACCTTGGTGGAACAATAATCTAAGAAATGGCACACGCTAAAAAGAAACATCATACAATTTAAACGAGCAAATGCCAACTTTAGAAGAACCCTAAAAGAAGAAAAAAACATAGTATCCAAAAATTCACAACACAAATAGCACCCGACACACCTCCAAAAACAATTTGGAGTAACATCAGACGCTTCTGCGGCCTAAATCCCCAAAAACACATTCATTGCATCCTAAACCCAGTAACAAATCAAAATACCACCAACAAACCAGAAATAGCAGAACTCTTCTGCAAAAATTTCTCAGACACATCATCTGACCACAATTTCTCCACGACCTTTATTAACACAAAACAAGCATCACTGAACAACCTACTCAACCACACATATGTCCCCAGAAAGAGAGCTACAGAAATAGAAAAAGAAATAACACTAATCGAATTTACGACAGCTCTAAACACATTAAAAGGAAATACAGCCGGACTCGACAGAGTAAACTACGCCATGATCAAAAATTTGGACAGGAAAACAAAATGTCGAATAACCAACCTCCAAAACTCAATACTAAACAATTACATCCCCCAAGTTTACAAGAATAGTATAATAGTCCCAATCTAAAAACCCAACACAAAGTCCTAAACAAAATAATAGCAAAGCGACTTTGGGGGTTTGTTTCTAACGACAAATTAACATAATTAACATCCATAACAGTCAAACAGGTTTCAAGAAGGGGAAATCTGCAATAGACAGTCTACTGTTGATAGACCATCTACTAACAAGATCCATCTCCAGAAGAAACTATACGTCTATAATATCCCTAGACTTTGCAAAAGCTTTTGATAGAATCGGACTACACTTAATACTTGACCAACTCACGGAATGGAAAACGGGACCTAAAATATTAAACTACATAAAAAACTGCATGACGAACAGAAAAATTACAGTACGAATAAACACCAACCTCTCCCCCTTAAACCCCATCCACATCGGCATCCTCCAGGGCTCGCTACTCTCAGTGATCCTATTTGTAATAGCGTACAACAAACTCGCTGAAAAGCTCACCCTACACCCAAGTATCAGCCTAAGCGCCTACGCAGACGACTTCAACATAATACTTAAACTAAACAAGTAAGAAAGCTCTACTCGGTGGTACCCGACTAGGAGATCCCCTGAACCCTGCGAAGAGCCGATATTCCAAACATTTTATACTTATTTAACATATATATATATACAAGCAACACATGCACACACGCAAATACGCACGCACGCATAAGCGAGCGCTCAGCTGACTGCGCAGCGACTGCGCTTGGGCTGCAGTAAGAGCTATATTATGGGAAGTTAATTGTTGAATTGTTTTGTAGATGGACTGTCTTAATCAAACTTTCAGAGCGTGGTAATGTCATCCATATGTGTGTATTTGCCGAAGCACAAGTCTCTAGCACTTGAAATACGTTTTTTGCAAATTTGGGGCGAAGGGGGCGTGGCATCCAAAATATCACATAAATCAAAAAATGTAAAAAATGTGTGCGAGACATAATTTTATAAGTGGTTTCCGATTTCGTTTTTAATCGATAACATTAAAACGATCAAAGTTATCAATTTTTTGAAACAAACTTGATATGCGTGTGCTATACACGGATCTACATAAAAATTTCAGGTCTCTAGCTGTTATAGATTCTGAGATCGACGCGTTCACACATACGGACGGACAGACAGACAGACAGACGGACATGGCTATATCAACTCAGCTCGTCACCCTGATCAATAATATATATACTTTATGGGGTTTGCCACGCCTCCTTCTGCCTGTTACATACATTTTAACAAAACCATTATACCCTGATTTCCCATTTTCAATGGGTTCAAGGTATAAAAAATGTCTCGCAAGTCCAAAATTCAACTGTAACACATCCACACTTATAAACGTCACTAAAGCAATACTCATCTCCAAGGCAGACTACGACCTTCCCATCTATGGACACTGCCCAAAAACAACTTTGCGACCTATAAAATCCAAAATTAACACAGGCCTCAGAATCGCTCTCGGGGCATTCAAAACCACACCCTCCCAAAACATTCTATACGAAGCAAGAGTCTCCCCATTAGAAGACAGACGCGAACTACTAATAGCCACCCTCGTAAAAACCCTGATCACAGCAAAAAATTCCCCTCTACACAAAATACTAAAAACATACCGACTTCCTAGACGGCCACAATACAATTCAACAATAGACCTAATAATAAAATATAGCAGAAACCACAATCTACCCTTTCAACCCATAAAACTACTTACTCTGACTACTACTCCGTGGAATGTAAGCCAAATAATCACAGACACGACACTAAGAAACTTTAATATAAACAAGTAAGAAAGTTTTAGTCGGCGGTACCCAACTAGGAGATCCCCTGAACCCTGCGAAGAGCCGATGCTCCAAACGTTCTATACTTATTTAACACATACATATACACAAGCAATACATGCACACACACTTACACATACGTATAAGCACGCGCTCTGCTGACTGCGCAGTTAGCGCAGCGACTGAGCATGGGCTTAGCTCATTGGCTTTACAATGGGAAATGAAATGTTTAATAACTTCTTTTGTAGATGAACTTTCTTAATCAAACTTGCAGAGCGTGATTATATCATTTATATGTATGTATTTGCAAAAGCATAAGTCTCTAGTATTAGAAATACGGTTTTTACAAGTTTGGTGGGAAGGGGAAGGAAAGGGGAGTGGGATCCAAAATATGACAAAAATCAAAATTGTATAAACTCCACATTATACTAAGTACAAAATTTGGAGACTCTAGCTCTAAAGATGTGGGAGATATACATATATAGCCGCATTTCGATAACGTTTTAAATCGATAACTTTAAAACGATCAAATTTATCGATTTTTTTAAACAAACTCGATCTACATATAAAATTTCAAGTCTCTAGCTCTTATAGATACTGAGATCGACGCATTCACACATACGGACGGACGGACGGACGGACGGACGGACGGACATGGCTATATCGACTCAGCTCGTCGAGCTGATCAAGAATATATATACTTTATGAGGTCTGCCACGCTTCCTTCTGCCTGTTACATACAATTTAACAAAACCATTATACCCTGATTTCCCATTTTCAATAAATAAGGTAAATTCTGCATACACACCGACTCACTCTCTGTAATAAACGCAATTAACAACACAAACAACAATGAACATTACCCCTCATACGCTCGCAATATTATGAATAAAACCTTCCCCAAATTCAAACTAACCGAAACATCAACCTGGTATCAAGCAAACAACCCACATAAACTTAACAGCTACCACATTTTTAAAAGAAATTCATTATCCCTCTCGAGAAGAGACCAAATAACAATAACCAAAATAACCCACATACACTACATCGATAAATCCCCCGGTATATGCCCCTTTTGCAACGACACCATATCAATCGAACACATCGTCACCAACTACAATACCCTAAAACTTCAAAGACAAGCAATATTTAAAAACACCAACCCTCTCCAATGCTTAGCACACCCCACATCCTCAAACACATCAAACATTCTAAAATACTTAAAAACAACAAATTTATATCACTATCAATATCACTATATATCAATTAACTTAAATTAGGAAAACCACTCTCATCACCCCATGTACATTAATGTAAATAAGTAAATACAACACACAGTACTATTAAGAGAACTTATACATAAACACATACAACTCTAGAGCTGAAGGCCTCTGCTGCCATAGCCACGTATTAAGCTAGACTATAATTTCACTATTAATAAGTTAGCTCTTAAATAAATAAATATGTAGCTCTTCTTCAGCCCGAGCCCAGTCGCTGCGTAATCTGCGCAGTTAGCAAAACGCTCGCTTTTGCGTGCGTGCGTATGTGTATGTGTGTGTGCAAGTGCATGTGTTGATTGTATAAGTTAACACCCTGAATGTCAAAGCCCCAACAGAAATTATTTACATATGCAGAAACTTAGACAAAAAACAAGTAAGAGTGCTGTAATCGAGACGGCTCGACTACGAGATACCCTGAACCCTGCGAAGAGCCAATCTTCCCAACATTATATTCTTATTTTACATATACAAATATTGCGAGCAACGCACACACACACACACATGCATATGCACGCACGCATAAGCACGCGCTCTGCTGACTGCGCAGTCAGCGCGGCGACTGCGCTCGGGCTGCAATATGCCTATTGTATGGGAAATTAAATGTTTAATAACTTTTTTTGTGGATGGACTTTCTTGATCAAACTTTCACAACATGATTATGTCATTCATATGTGTGCATTTGCCAAAGCATAAGTCTCTAGTATTTGAAATACGAATTTTTCAAATTGGGGGCGAAGGGGGCGTGGCATCCAAAATCCAAAAACTAAAAAATCTCCGCATTCATTACACGGATCTACACAGTGAATTTGGAGTCTCTAGCTCTTACGGTATGCTTAACCGAAGAAAAGTTATCGATTTTTATCGATAATAAGGAAACGGGATGAGTTATCGAAAATCTAAAAAAAACTCGTACTGCGTAGGCTATAGACGAGTATTCTCTGAAAATTTCATATATCTAGCTTTTGTGGTTTACGAGATCGCTGCGTTCATACGGACGGACGGACGGACGGACGGACGGACGGACGGACGGACGGACGGACGGACGGACGGACGGACAGACGGACAGGGCTATTTCAACTCAGCTCATCGAGCTGATCAAGAATATATATACTTTATGGGGTCTGCGATGTCTCCTTCTGCCTGTTACATACATTTCACAAAAACATTATACCCTGATTTCCCATTTTCAATGGGTTCAGGGTATAATTATTAGTTGCGCATGAGATAGAATAAGCTGACCAACCCATTATCGGTAGTTCACCGTTTGACCGGCGAAGGTAATCGAACACCCAAAAGTTATTGACCGCTAGGCACAGGCCACAGAGTGTACAGAGGGTACAGAGGCGAAGCCAATCTTTAGCCCAACGATCGTGGGACCAGCGGATGCGGATGTAACACCTCGAACTAATTAATAAAATGCAACACCAACCAATGGCAGCAAGGCAGCGGTAGCAACAAGCGCAGCGACGCAGGTAGCGGCAAAGGCGACGCCGGCAGAACATAGGTCTTATAAAGAATTGTAAAACATAAATGTTAGTTCTAATACAACTCAAGGAAATAATAAACTTTTTTTTTAAACAAAAAACTTTATAAATTTCTAATTGGTGCCCGAGCAGGGACAGTGATTATAAGCATAAAAAGTTACGCGTCGAAAAATAGAGTACCTACACAGCTACAGTTCGCAAAAGTGCCTGTAAAATCTACAAAGTGAACGCGACAACTGAACAGAACATTCGAACGAATCTAAGAAAGTGCCTGCAAGTTAACTGTGAACACCCTGCAACCACAGAACAAAACAAGTAAGAAAGTTCTAGTCTGGGGTACCCGACTAGGAGATCCCCTGAACCCTGCGATGAGCCGATATTCCAAAAATTGTATACTTATTTAACACATATATAAGCATTACATGCACAAATGTGACAAAAATCAAAATTGTATAAACTCCACATTATACTTTTTGGAGACTCTAGCTCTAAAGATATGGGAGATATAAATTTATAAGTGCATTTCGATAACGTTTTAAATCGATAACCTTAAAACGATCAAATCTATCTATTTTTTTAAACAAACTCGATCTGGGCGTGCTATACACGGCTCTACATAAAAAATTTCAAGTCTCTAGCTCTTATAGATTCTGAGATCGACGCGTTCACACGTACGGACGGACGGACAGACGGACAGACGGACATGGCTATATCAACTCAGCTCGTCACCCTGACAAGGTATATAGATATGTTGCAGCATTAAGATTATGTTCCATTATTTAGCGCAGTAAGTTTCGGTCGCTCTGAGAACTCAAACACAACTGACTCTCGTGTCTCTTATTTCTCTCGAGCCTACCCTCGAACCACACTCAGCAACAGCGTCAAACGCTGTCGCCTCGCTAAAACGGGACTTCCTAGAACCGACAGCTTAATCAACCAGTCACAGCCCTTACAAAGGCTTATGCTGATGCTGATGATAATAATTATTGCGAAATATCGAACTAGAAGCCGACGCAATATGATGAAAATATCATTGTGAAATACCGAAAACTACAACCACACACATACAAACTTAGTACGCGCCGACACGGCCATCCTGACCATAACACGATCTCGTGTAGTTTTACAAAACTGCCTTACTGCATAATTCATTTTATCTATAATTTTTCGAAAGTAACTTAGGATTAACATTTTCCTTTTTGATTACAACTATTTTTGTTTCAGGGTTTCATACAAAATTTTATCTTCAACTTTTAGTTTCATTCTTAAACTGCTATAAAATTAATCTGTAGCTTAATTAAACTTTCTTCACTATCCTTTTCATTATCATAAACTCAACTGGTTTTACTTTACATCATCTTATGCGCCACACGCCATGATCAAAACATTTGTTTTGCACTTGTACTTGCATTATGACCAATTTTTTCAACTTTTCTTATCAGCCCCTTCATTCATCCATACTGTCTTTTTCAACAGTTTCGCTCTCAATCATTCCAATACTGTCTCTTTCAACAGTTTCACTCTCAATCATTCCAATACTGTCTCTTTCAACAGTTTCACTCTCAATCGTTCCAATACTATCTCTTCCAACAGTTTCATTCTCAATCATTCAAATCCACATCACTACTTTCTAACTCAACTGGTACATATCCTTCTGGCAATTTCCTTATATCGTCATGAGCATATTTGTATTTTCTATATTTGTCAATGACCTAAGGATATATCTATCTCCGTCCAACAATTCAGCTATGTGTAACGGTCCCCTTAACTTCGTTTGATGCCTTGCTTCATTCAACACAAAATCTCCTACTCGTATCCAACAACCTTAGCCTTGGTTTTATCAAACCGTTTTTTGCTATATACTGCTGCCGCTGATATATTTTGCACTGCTCGAGATCTTGATTCTGCCAAATCAACCTCTTGTGTCGATTCACATGGTGGAAGCAACCCTAACGAACGAACAAGCTTGCCAATAAACAATTCTAAAGGGCTTGCCTTTGTCACTCGACTTACTGTACAATTTAAGGCCAACTGTACCTCACCCAATGCGTCTTGCCAAGATCGGCTGCTAGTCTCAACTGCCGTCAGTAAGTTTTTCAAAGTGCTCATAATGCGTTCCACCTGTCCGTTAGCTCTACTTGCGCCTGTCGCAATCAAATGCAAACTTATTTTCTGTTGAGAGCAAAACTCACTAAATTTTGAGCTAGCAAAACACCTACCCTGGTCTGCTATTATGCGGTTTAGTACTCCAAACAAAGATACCGACGATGTCACAGCACCTATGCAATTGTCAGCATCAATCTTAAGTGTGTGTGTTAAATAAACAAATTTGGTAAAAGCGTCCACTTGGACAATAACATATTCCTTCTGATCAGACTTGCCACTCAACTTTCCTGTTACGTCTATGTGTATCGTGTGCCAAGGTGTGCTGACCTTTGGTATTGAATGAAGTCTAGCTTGAATTTTACCCGAGGATGACTTTGACATCTTACAAGTAATACAGCTTTCAACAAACTTTCGTATATTTATAGACATGCTATCGAACCAATAATAATCATAGGCCTTATCTAGAGTCTTCTCCCAACCTAAGTGCATGATTGTCTCGTATATCTGATTTATTACAAACTGATTATTACAGAATACCTTTGGAACAATTGGCAAAGATCGAGTTCTACCATTTCTCTGAATTTTTCGATAAAGTAATCCTGCTCTCAACTCATAAGTTTTTGCAATGTCCTCGGGAAGAGAATTATCCTTCAGTTTGTTCAAAATATTGATAATATCGAAATCCTTCCGCTGTTCAGCCATAAGCCAATCACTAGATATCTCTGCCAAATCAACTCGTTTTTCAGGAACTTTAGAAGTATCAATTACATTAGCGGATGAGAGATTTCTGGAAAAGAAATCAGCATGAGCCATTCGTTTACCCTCTCTATACTGCAAATCAAATGAGAACGACTGTAAATAAGACCACCATCTTTGTGCTCTGGGAGATAGGTCACGTTAAGTTCTTGATGCTTTAAGTGAGTTGCAATCGGTAAAAACCACAAAATCTCTACACATCACATAATGACGAAAATGCTTTATACCCATGACAACCGCAAGGGTCTCCAACTGATAAGAATGGTATCGTGATTCTGCAGGTGAAGTAGCCTTACTGAAAAATTCAACGACATGCGGCTTGTTATCAATTTTGTGTAGCAAGATGGCTCCATATTCACGAGCACTTGCATCAGTATGAAATTCGATTGGATATTTAGGGTCAAAAATAACTAAAACTGGCTTCTGTGTAAGTACAGAAATAGCTTTTTGTCTTATTTGTTCATGTTCTGGCTTCCAAACAAACTCGTTCTTTTCCGATGTCAAAATATACAAAGGCTTCATGAAACATAACATTGCATTAATTGCCGAAAGTAAGGCGCTAATCCAATAAATAGTCTTAAAGCAGGGACTGACTGAGGAGGCGGTGGAGCAGTTAATGCTGAAACTTTAAGTGAATTTGGACGAAATTGGCCTGCGATCACTTCGTATCCCAAATGTTGAACTGTCGACTTGAGAAACGAACACTTTTTAATACTGAACATAAATCTAGCTTTCGTGAGAATATCAAGAGTAATCTGTAATCTTTCTAAAGCTTCAGCTTTTGTTGTAGCCACCACCAATACGTCATCCATATAGACAACTACAAATGTATTTGCAAGTTCCCCAAGCGTATGCGTCACTGTACGCTCAAAAACTGAAGGTGCATTTTTAAGACTAAACGGCATTGACAAAAATTCGTATTGGCCGTCTGGAGTGACAAAAGCCGTACACTCTATTGACTCTTCATTCAAAGGGATTTGATAGTATCCGCTTGTTATATCCAGACATATGAAATATTTCGCTCCCTGAAGTCTGGCTATCTGATCTGCTATTAGAGGCAACAGATATTTATCTGAGACTGTATTCGTATTTAATTCACGGTAATCGACACACAAGCTATGAGACCCGTCCTTTTTGTTCACTAACATCATAGGACTTGCATAAGGTGAGCAACTTGGCCTTACGACATTGCATTCTACTAGTTCTTTAATCTTCTCGCGTACCAACTCTCTTTCATTTGGACTAAGTCTGTATGGTCTTCTTTGAACAATTTTTCTGAGGTCTACTAATTTAATTTTCATCTCACCTGTACTGAATCTAGAAGAAGGAATTCCTTTTATAAAAGATTTTGAATAATTTTCCAATAAATTGTTTATTTTATCCTTATCTTCGCCGACAAGATCGGTATCCAATTTAGAAAATATATCATCATTTGAACAATAGTTTACAGATTTTGGTCTAACAATTTCAAATTTTCCCGGTGACACAATGAAATGAAAACCCTGCGACAGTATTTCTCAACCAATTATTTACAATGTCGCAATCCAAATACTGATCGCCCAAAACGTGGAACAGCATCTCAATACAATGATTGTTAATTTTTACGTTGCCAAGTATTTGCAATGTACTATAAATGCTGTCGTTCCCAATACCCTTCAACATTACTACGTTGTTAATTCTTTTACCGACTAACTTAGTACCTATCTTATGTTTAATCAACGAACATTCCGCTCCAGAGTCAAACATTGTCGTAAAAGTCTCGCCTTGATGAACCATCTCTCCTTTGGGCTCAACAACTTTGCAAAGCTGCACTCGTTTCACCTGATGCGAATCCTTTTGATTCCCCTTGAAGCAGGTTACATTTGATTGCTGATGGTGACCAAACACGCTCTTGCCGCTACGCTCTGCAACACGGAGAAGAAGATTTTGCTGCTGTCTAACTCTGCATTCAACCATCCTGTGACCCAACTTTCCACAATAATGACATTTTATTGTTGACAACTTCTGCCGTTTTATGTCAGATGTAGTGGTTTCTTCGTGTACAAATTTATTTCGTTTGTTGAAGGTGAAATTTTTAATCTCAGTCTGCAGCTCACTCCTAGTGCGCACGTTCGACGTTGCAATCTGGAATCCATATGAGCCAACTGAGCAAGCGTCACAGAAACCGCAATCTCTTCCACATTCATCTCACGCCATTTAGTGACGAGTGATGTCACCATGCCACTAGCATAATTAGAGAGACATTCTGTATCGGTCGGGAAAGTTGATAACGTTGTCAAATACATAGCTGCTGGTGTCTCTACACTAGTGAAGAGCTGTACAAAAAGTTCCTTAAACTCGGTCCAATTTATGTCAGGATAACATATTTGTGAGAGCCACTGCGACGCACTGCCTTCCAACGCTGCACTCAAAGCCATCACCAACTCACTGCCTTTTATGTTATTTTCCTCCAGAATCATATTTACTGTAGCACACCACGCGGATACGTCGGCGCCAACAAGATCTGCGTTAAATTTCGGCAACACAACTGTCTTACTAGTTGTTGTTTGTGACGTCGTTGATTGTAGTGCTTTCACAAGTTCCATTACCGCTCGCCATGGATCATTTGTCATATTAGGTAGCGAGCCAGATCCCACTTCTGATGTTGCAGCATTAAGATTATGTTCCATTATTTAGCGCAGTGAGTTTGAGTTCTGATAATAATTATATATAATTATTGCGATGATAATTATTGCGAAATATCGAAAGACGCACCAATACGCATAACTAGAAGCCGACGCAATATGATGAAATTATCATTGTGAAAAACTACAACCACACACATACAAACTTAGTACGTGCCGACATATACTTTATAGGGTTACAAACATTTTAACTAAACCATTATACCCTGATTTCCCATTTTCAATGGGTTCAGGGTATAAAGAGTATTCTTGCGATGTTCGTATCAAAGCAGCTAAATCAGCATTATCAGTGGTCAGAGAGAACGTTTGAAGTCTGGGTGTCAAGTTCAACGACGCCGCCGGTCAACAGACCCAGGTCAGCGGCCCACAATGTTGTTGCGTAACGTCCGCTGGGTAATTCGATTCCCCTGCACGAGGCGCAAACGGTGCAGTTCTTCGACGCGACTACCAAGAAGCCAGCGGCGGCAGATTCGACGCTGTCGGCAACATAGCTTAGATATTACATTTTCAATCTTTTGTAGACTTAGACTATTTCTGAAGTTGAACGAGACGGATCGTCCGTAATAAATAAAGAAAAACCTATAACTCGCTTGGTGTTCTTTAATTTCGAAAGATACATCATTCTAAATAACTAATAAATAATTGGCGCCCAACAGTGAATTTACTCACGATGTTAAACGGTTTTGCGTTCGCGTTAACAAAAAGACATTAAAAATCAAAGAAAAGCAGCAGTTCTCACGAACGGACAAAAACAGAAACATAAACAGCAACAAGTAAGAACGTTGCAGTCGGGCGCTACCGACTGCGGGATACTCATTCACACCCCCACAGATCACGCCCATTGCCACGCCCACAATTGGTTTGTACATATATAATTTTTTGGAAATCAATAGAGGAGATCAGCAGTAATATCTGTATATAATTCTGATTTTCTCACTGAGAATCGGAAAAACGTATAGTTTTTCCCGATTTGCCACGCCCCCAGTAGGCGTAGACATATAATTTTTGGCCAGTTCTTAGAAGTAGTGAAGGGTAACGTAAGTGTGAAATTTGGATGCTTACACTCAAAAAATGCGAAAATTACAGGGTATTTTTTAGCCGGGCATACCCCATAAGGGGCGTAAAAATTATTTTTAAGTCATCGATAGAGGAGCTCACCAGTAACTTACCATCCAATTTTGAAGCTTCTAGCTCTAAAACTGTAGGAGCTACAAACTTTTGCGGTTTGCCACGCCCCCTATGGGCGTAGATATATCCGCCATATCTTTTTCAACTTGGGTTGTCAACCCGAGTATATATACCAAGTTTCAAGTCTCTAGCATCAATAGTGCTCAAAATATTACAGAATTTGAAAAATCACTATATAGTCAGATCCGATTTGCCACGCCCCTAGTAGGCGTGGATATATAGATTTTTGGTCGATCTTCATATGATCGTATCAGTAACCTACGTGCCAAATTTGGGCGTTTTAGCTTTAAAACTGTAGAAGATACAGTTTTACCCGATTTGCCACGCCCCCAATGGGCGTAGATATATCCGCCATAGCTTTTTCAACTTGAGTTGTCAACACAAGTCTACATTCCAAATTGCAACTCTCTAGCACTTCTAGAAGTAGTGTTTCTGAGATATGGGCAAATGCATTTTCCGATTTGCCACGCCCCTAGTGGGCGTATCGGGAAAATCTTGACACTTTATAATTCGAGGGTATACACGAGTATATTTTCCAAATTTCAACTCTCTAGCTTCAAAACTGTGGAAATGGTTTGCGTTCATACGGACAGACGGACAGACGGACAGACGGACAGACGGACGGACGGACAGACGGACAGACGGACAGACGGACGGACAGCGTGACGGACATTGCACAAAACCAATATACTCATTTCACTTTGTGAATGAGTATAACAAAATGAACAAGTAAGAGTGCTCTAGTCGAGACGGCTCGACTACAAGATACCCTGAACCCTGCGAAGAGCCAATCTTCCCAACATGCTATGCTTATTTTACATATACAAATATTGCGAGCAACGCACACACACACACATACATACGCACGCACGCAGAAGCACGCGCCATACTGACTGCGCAGTTGACGCAGCAACTACGCTCGGGCTGCAATATGCCTATTGTATGGGAAATGAAATGCTTAATAACTTTTTTGTGGATGGACTTTCTTAATGAAACTTTCACAGCGTCATTATGTCATTCATACGTATGTATTTGCCAAAGCACAAGTCTCTAGTATTTGATAAACAAATTGCAAATTTGGGGCGAAGGGGGCGTGGCATCCAAAATCAAAAAAATAAATAATGTCCGCATTCATTACACGGATCTACATAGTAAATTTGGACTCTCTAGCTCTTACAATATACAAACAGGAAGAAAAGTTATTGTTTTTGTTATCGATAATAAGGAAACTGAAAATTTCAGATCTCTAGCTTTTGTGGCTTACGAGATCGCTGCGTTCATACGGACGGACGGACGGATGGACGGACAGACGGACAGGGCTATTTCAACTCAGCTCATCGAGCTGATCAAGAATATATATACTTTATGGGGTTTGCCATGTCTCCTTCTGCCTGTTACATACATTTTAACAAAGCCATTATACCCTGATTTACCATTTTCAATGGGTTCAGGGTATAACAAGTAGAGTGCTCCAGTCGAGACGGCTCGACTACAAGATACCCTGAACCCTGCGAAGAGCCAATCTTCCCAACATTATATGCTTATTTTACATATACAAATATTGCGAGACGCACACACACACACACACACATGCATACGCACTCACGCATAAGCACGCGCTCTGCTGACTGCGCAGTTGACGCAGCGACTGCGCTTGGGCTGCATTATGCCTATTGTATTGGAAATTAATTGTTAAATAACTTTTTTTGTGGATGGACTTTCTTAGTCAAGCTTTCACAGCGTGATTATGTTATTTATATGTGTGTATTTGCCAAAGCACTAGTCCTAGTATTTGAAATACGTTTTTTTTTGCAAATTTGGGGCGAAGGGGGCGTGGCATCCAACTGTAGTACGCATACATATTGAATATCCACTGTACCAAGAGTACTTAAAGAATACACACTGTAACACTTATATTTTGTAACACTTATGTTATGTTTATGTTTTGTAACACTTATGTTTTGTTTATGTAAACAAAGTCCCGGTCTTTAACCCGTAATATGAGTCGGTCGTCGCTCTCCCAGAATATGCAAGTGTCAGCATTCTGCTTAGACGCGCCGACCACTTGACAGAACCCAAGTGTATGCATATGCACTATCGCCCCACATATAACATATACATATATAATATATATAAGTAATATACATAACCGTCTCTCTGCTGCCCAAACCTTATGTATCCCAGCAGCGAGACTTAGGCTTATATAGAACCTAAGTAGAATGTTTAAGGTCAGATACAACGGAGCGTTGGAAGCGGCAACACTGCTGCTTCTTCAACCAGAAACAATAAATAATAACAATATCCAACACAAGAAGTTGTTCCATCATTACATGGCGACCGTGACATAGTCACAAGCCTGCGAGGACAGGATCATCGACAACTTGAACAACAATAACTGATGTATGTGATTATGGCTATATCAACAATGGACAAGGAAAATCTTAGTGAGTAGAGTGAGAATATGGCTAATAAAAGAGGCGGTGTGAAGAACAAAATAAAAAAAAGTTTAGCCAGCCTAAATTGGCAGCTATATACACAACAACCTCCACCAGCCTGGTCAACAGCTCAGAAGCTACAAGCAGAGCTTGACCATTTGCGAGAATACTTGCAAAATACGAAAGCAAAGCCATGTTCCACTCTCTCACATATCCAAAATATACAAAATAATAAAAAAAATAAACCTCCATCCAAGAAGCAAATACCAAAGAGAATCAAGGAGTGCCCAAAGGACTGCGAGGGAGTCTGGAGTCCATACTGCATTGGCACATGCACCAGGAATACAGCCTGTGCGATGACCAGCACCGGCAACGCCTGAGCTCATAGGCCCCGGACAACAGCAGCAGCCAGCAACAACGACAACAGCAGCAGCAACAACGACAACAGCAGCAGCAACAACGACAGCAGCAGCAGCAACAAACTAAGGACCGACAGCGTTTCCAAGGACGCCCACCAATTTTGCTTTATTTTTATTAATTTAAAATGCACTGCGCTGCATAAAAACTAATCTTAATACCAAAATTGTTAAAATTGAGCGGAAACATTTCTGCCCGATTAGAAGTATAGCATGTAACGCTATACGAACCAATAGGCAGGTACATGTAAAATTTCTTTATGAACGACAACAGAATTAGTAAATCTGTTGAAAATTTATGCAACATACAACATTTTGAAAATATACGTAAAAAACTCACAAAAATGGGTTTAGTAGACTTAAAAACAGTAGACTCTACAGCCAATGTAATTAATAAAGTAGAGACAAATAGTGCTGATTTAGAATTAATTAAAATATTATTAATAATAATTGTTGTCATAATGAGCGCAAATTGTATTTATAAATTATATAAATTACATAACAAATGTTTAAAGAAGAAATTTATGAGCCAAGCAAATGATTTGGACAAAATATAAACAAATATATATGAAATTGCAAATATACAAAAATTCTACATTAACTAAAGTATGGCTACACTGAAAGCAATTAAAGAAGTAGATAGAATAGAAAAACACTTCATGTCCACAAATAATGGAATGGAATGATTTATATAAAGAAATAAATAGCATAAAAGTTGACTTTGACAAATCATATAAGTCACTTACACAAAACAGGCCAATTCAGAAACCCACAATTAAAAAACATGTAGAAATATTAGTAAATTGCTTTAATGAAGCACGTATACTAATACATGGCCAGAGAGAAAAATTAAATCAAAATCATTGGTCACAAGTATCAAAATTTTTGATCAAACTACGATCTAATTTAGTATCAATTAAACTAAAGTACAATTTAGATATATTAGTACCAACCATACTTAACACTTCTTTATCGATTGAAACTGGTGATGAGCCACAATCGTCAGAAGAGCTAACCACAGACCTTAAAATAGAAGAACAGGATTTAAATAATCTTACTGTTCCAGCTGTTTTGATGCCAGATCTGGATAATTCTACAGATTCTGATACTTCTTCAAGTATAATAGAGAATAAACCAGATAACAATACCACAATGGCACAAACAAATATTGAATTCATTAATACAGCAACTAAGCTTATACCAGTTTTTGACGGTAAAGCTGAAAATTTGCAAAGTTTTGTAGATGCATTGCAAATATTGAATTTAATAACAGGCGAACACGAAGAATTAGCAATTTCGATAATAAAATCGAGGCTAAAAGGTGTCGCTAGAAATTTAGTAGGAAATGAAACAACAATACTTGAAATCATTTCTAAATTAAAAATCAATGTCAAAGGCGAAACTGTACAGGTATTGTCAGCAAAACTGATGAACATACAGCAACGCAACAAAACTGCTAACCAATACACACAAGAGGTTGAGCAGATGACAAAAATGTTAGAAGGTGCATATATAAACGACGGCTTATCTCTAGAGCTAGCCAGAAGTTATTCTACTCAGCATGCGGTCAAAGCAATGACTACAAATTGCACAGTAGATAAGGTAAAACTTATCATGCAAGCTGGTACCTTCAACAATATGAATGAGGCCGTCTCTAAATTTGTAAATTGTTGCACAGAGGCAACCGGGCAGGAAAACACTGTCCTATATTACAATAATAATTCACAGCGCGGCGGAAACCGCGGACGCGGAAATTATAGAGGTAATTTTCGCGGTCGCAACTACAATAATTATAATAACAATAATTATAATAACAATAATTATAATAACAATAATGGACGAGGCCAATATAGAGGAAACTCAAGAGGCCGTGGCAACTCGAATCGAGGCCACAACAATAATAACCAGGGCAATATCAGAGTTACCAATAATACATCGGAAAACTCGAATCCCCCTTTAAATACTCAACAGTAGAAAATGCAAGGGTTCATACAATTAATCTCAGTCAGAACATATTTGTATCATTCAACCATGTGCCTACAGGAAAAGAAATTGTCTTTTTAGTAGATACAGGAGCAGACATTTCAGTAGTTAAAGAAAATTTGGATGTCTTTGATGACATACAAAGCAATTATATTATAGACATAAAAGGAATAAGTCAAGAAGTAACCAAATCCAAGGGGTTAACTTCTATTGAGATACAGACCGCTAAATACATAATCCAACACGAATTTCATATCATAGATCTACAATTCGCTATTCCTTGTGATGGCATATTAGGAATCGATTTTATAAAAAAATACAACTGTCAATTAGACTTCAAGCCATCTGAAGATTGGCTTATAATTAGACCCAATAACCTAAAATTTCCAATTTATGTTCCAATAACATACAGTTCTGGCAACAACTCAATACTTCTGCCAGCAAGATCCCAAGTTATTAGAAAAAACGATCTAAATTCAATAGAAGACAGTGTATTGATTCCAAATCAAGAAATTCAGCATGGTATTTACATAGCAAGTACCATAGCAACACCTAAAAACGCTTTTATAAGATTACTAAATACAACAAATAAAGATCAAGTAGTCAGTACAAATAATTTAGCGTTTGAATCACTTTCAAACTACGAAGTAGTCAAAACTAATATTGAAAATAGAAAGCAATCTGTATTATCTCAACTAAAAAAAAACTTTCCTCCACAATTCAAATCGCAGCTTTCAAGCTTATGCACCCAATATACTGATATATTCGGATTGGAATCCGAACCAATTAGCACAAATAACTTTTATAAACAAAAACTGAGATTAAAAGATGATGAACCAGTGTACACAAAAAATTATAGAAGCCCACACAGTCATGTTGACGAAATACAGAAACAAGTTGGAAAATTGATCACAGACGGAATTGTCGAACAATCTGTATCTGAATATAATAGCCCATTATTACTTGTCCCTAAAAAATCATCACCAGGTTCAGAACAAAAGAAATGGCGATTGGTAATTGACTATCGTCAAATTAATAAAAAATTACTGTCCGATAAATTTCCACTCCCAAGAATTGATGATATTTTGGATCAACTTGGACGAGCAAAATATTTTTCATGCCTTGACTTAATGTCAGGATTTCATCAAATTGAACTCGAAGAAAGTTCGAGAGATATAACGTCATTTTCAACGAGCAATGGCTCGTATCGCTTCACGCGATTACCGTTTGGTCTAAAAATAGCGCCCAATTCATTTCAAAGAATGATGACTATAGCATTCTCTGGATTAGAACCTTCACAAGCATTCCTTTATTTGGATGACTTAATAGTTATAGGTTGTTCCGAAAAACATATGATTAAAAACTTAACAGACGTTTTTGAGAAATGTAGGAAATACAATCTAAAGTTACATCCAGAAAAATGTTTATTTTTTATGCATGAGGTGACTTTTCTTGGTCATAAATGCACAGATAAAGGAATACTTCCGGATGACAAGAAATATGATGTCATTAGGAATTACCCGACGCCACACAATGCGGACAGCGCTAGACGTTTCATAGCATTTTGCAATTATTATAGACGTTTTATACAAAATTTCGCCGAAGGCACATAACAAGATTATGTAAAAAGAATGTTCCTTTCGAATGGACAGAGGAGTGTCAAAATGCATTCCAATATTTAAAAACAAAACTCATGGAACCTACTTTACTACAATATCCTGATTTCAGCAAAGAATTCTGTATAATAACTGACGCAAGTAAGCAAGCGTGCGGAGCGGTTTTAACTCAAAACCATAACGGACTCCAACTTCCCATTGCATACGCGTCAAGAGCTTTTAGTAAAGGAGAAAGTAATAAATGTACAACTGAGCAGGAATTAGCTGCAATACACTGGGCAATATTACATTTTCGACCATATATTTATGGAAAACACTTTACGATCAAAACAGATCACAGACCTTTAATATATCTATTCTCAATGATCAATCCGAGTTCTAAACTGACACGTATGAGGCTAGAATTGGAAGAGTACGATTTCACAGTCGAATATTTAAAGGGAAAAGACAATCATGTAGCTGATGCGTTATCGAGAATAACCATTAAAGATCTACAAAATATGACAGGAAATATAATGAAAGTCACTACTAGATATCAAACTAGACAGAAAATCCGCGCGGATAAGGAAGAAATAGACTTGCCTAGGCAATCTATAGAGAAAGCTTCAAAGCCCAACGTATATGAAGTCATAAACAATGACGAAGTACGTAAAGTAGTGACCTTGCATGTAAAGAATAAGCTATGTTTATTTAAACATGGTAGGAAGATTACTGCAAGATATGATGTTAGCGATTTATATACCAATGGAATCCTAGACCTAGGTCAATTTTTCCAAAGGCTTGAAATGCAAGCCGGTATAAACAAAATCAACCAACTCAAAATGGCACCGTGGGAAAATATCTTTGAACATGTTTCACTAGATAATTTTAAACAAATGGGCAATAAAATATTGAATACGTTAAGAGTAGCGCTACTCAACCCGGTGACCCTTATAGAAAAACAAAAAGAAAAAGAAGCTATACTGTCTAAATTCCATGACGATCCAATACAAGGAGGTCATATTGGCATTGCAAAAACCTTGGCCAAGGTCAAAAGACATTATTTTTGGAAAGGTATGACTCGAGATATTACTGAGTACATACGGAAATGTCAAAAATGCCAACTAGCTAAAATAACAAAGCACAATAAGACTCCATTGATAATAACTGATACGCCAATAAATGCTTTCGACAGGGTGATAGTAGACACTATTGGTCCACTACCAAAATCAGAAAATGGCAACGAATATGCAATCACTCTAATATGTGACCTAACTAAATATTTAGTTGCCATACCAGTTCCAAATAAGAACGCGAACACTGTCGCTAAAGCAATTTTTGAATAATTTATTCTAAAGTACGGTCCAATGAAGACGTTCATTACCGATATGGGAACAGAATATAAGAATTCAATTATAAATGATCTATGCAAATACTTAAAAATTGAAAATATAACATCTACCGCACACCACCACCAGACAGTTGGAACAATAGAACGCAGTCATAGAACTTTCAATGAATACATACGCTCTTATATATCGGTTGATAAAACCGATTGGGACGTATGGCTTCAATATTTCGTTTTCTGTTTCAACACGACACCCTCAATGGCACATAATTACTGTCCATATGAGTTAGTATTTGGTAAAACAAATAATTTACCAAAACAATTTAATAGTATAGATAATATAGAAACCATATACAATATAGATGACTATGCTAAAGAAAGTAAATATAGATTAGAAGTAGCATATAAAAGAGCTAGAATAATGTTAGAAAAAAATAAGAAAAATAATAAGATACTATATGATCAGAAAGTAAACAATATAGATATATCAGTAGGAGATAAAGTCTTATTAAGAAATGAAACAGGTCATAAGTTAGATTATAAATATACTGGTCCGTGTAAAGTATCAGAAATAGGAGATAAAAATAACATTATAATAACAAATAATAAAAACAAAAAACAAACAGTACATAAAGATAGGTTAAAAATGTTTATTTCATAATTGTGTTTAGTATGGCCATGCTAAGACAAAAACACTACTTTAAATTTGAATATTATTTGTAATTTCATATATGCAATACAACAAAAAAAAAAAAAAAAAAAAAAAAAAAAAAAAAAGTAAAATCTTATAAAATAACTCCATAATATTACGTTATTTTTCAAAAGGAGGGAGATGTAGTATGCATACATATTGAATATCCACTGTACCAAGAGTACTTAAAGAATACACACTGTAACACTTATATTTTGTAACACTTATGTTTTTTTTATGTTTTGTAACACTTATGTTTTGTTTATGTAAACAAAGTCCCGGTCTTTAACCCGTAATATGAGTCGGTCGTCGCTCTCCCAGAATATGCAAGTGTCAGCATTCTGCTTAGACGCGCCGACCACTTGACAGAACCCAAGTGTATGCATATGCACTATCGCCCCACATATAACATATACATATATAATATATATAAGTAATATACATAACCGTCTCTCTGCTGCCCAAACCTTATGTATCCCAGCAGCGAGACTTAGGCTTATATAGAACCTAAGTAGAATGTTTAAGGTCAGATACAACGGAGCGTTGGAAGCGGCAACACTGCTGCTTCTTCAACCAGAAACAATAAATAATAACAATATCCAACACAAGAAGTTGTTCCACCATTACACAACACCCAAAAATTTTCAAAATCTCTGCATTTATTACACGGATCTATACAGTAAATTTGGATTCTCTAGCTCTAAAAACGAAGAAAAGTTATTGATTTTTATCGATAATAAGGAAACGGGATGAGTTATCGAAAATCTAAAAAAACTTGTACTGCGTAGGCTATACACGAGTATACTCTGATCTCTAGCTTTTGTGGCTTAGGAGATCGTTGCGTTCATACGGACGGACGGAAGGACGGACGGACAGGCGGACAGGCGGACAGGCGGACAGAGCCTGTCCATCGAGCTGATCAAGAATATATATACTTTATGGGGTCTGCCATGTCTCCTTCTGCCTGTTACGTACATTTTCACAAAAACATTTTTCCCTGATTTCCCATTTTCAATGGGCTCAGGGTATAATTATAGAATACCACATGCTCATAAAGAAGAAGTAAACAAACAAGTCGACAAGATCATTCTAGACAAAGTAGTGGAACCTTCCGTATCAGAATATAATATCCCAATATTATTGGTACCTAAGAAAGGTCTACCAGGCTCTGATACAAAAAGATGGCGATTAGTAGTAGACTATCGTCAGATTAATAATAAACTTCTATCCGATAAATTTCCACTTCCCAGAATCGATGACATTCTCGATCAATAAGGTAGAGCAAAACATTTCTCGGGTTTAGATTTAATGTCTGGTTTTCACCAGATACAACTAGAAGAACAATCTAGAAATTTAACGTCTTTCTCAACAAGCAATGGGTCATATCGTTTTACACGATTACCTTACGGTTTGAAAATAGCGCCCAATTCTTTCCAAAGAATGATGACAATAGCTTTTTCTGGACTAGATTCTTCACAAGCATTCTTGTACATGGATGACTTAATAGTCATCGGTTGTTCTGAAAATCATATGATTAAAAACTTAACAAACGTTTTTGATTTATGCAGAAAGCACAACCTTAAATTACATCCAGAAAAATGTACTTTCTTCATGCACGAAGTGACATTCCTAGGTCACAAGTGCACTGATAATGGTATTTTACCAGATGACAAAAAGTATGATATTGAAAAATATCCTGTCCCGGACGCTGTCAGCGCTAGAAGATTCGTAGCTTTTTGCAATTATTACCGACGTTTTATTAAAAACTTCGCCGATTATTCACGGTACATAACTAGACTATGTAAAAAGAATGTTCCTTTTGAATGGACTGCAGAATGCCAAAATGCATTTCAACACCTAAAAACTAAACTTATGCAGCCAACTTTATTACAATACCCAGATTTTAGCAAAGAATTTTGCATAATCACAGATGCAAGCAAACAAGCCTGTGGAGCGGTTTTAACTCAAAACCATCAAGAACTCCAACTTCCAGTAGCTTATGCATCACGAGCATTAACAAAGGGTGAAAGTAATAAAAGTACAACAGAACAAGAACTAGCAGCTATACACTGGGCAATCACTCATTTCCGACCATATATATATGGCCGACATTTTACTATAAAAACAGATCATTAACCATTAACCATTAACATATATATTCTCTATGATCAATCCCAGTTCAAAACTTACTAGAATGAGGCTTGATTTAGAGGAATGATGATAAAAGAACTAAAACATATTAGCACACACGTATTAAAACGAAATCAAAGTAAGCAGAAAAAATCCTGCGCAGGAATAGAATAAGTAGATTTGCCTAGACAAACTCTTGACAATGCTTCTAAGCCCAACGTACACGAAGTCATCACAAATGACGAGGTACAAAAAGTAGACACCTTGCGTATAACCGAATCTAAATGTTTATTGAAACATGGAAATAAAGTAGTAGCAAGATGTAAGCGATTTGTATTTCAATGGAACCCTCGACTTAGGTCAGTTCTTCCAAAGGCTTTAAATGCAAGCCAGTATACTTATACTGACGATAAGGAAGTTTACTCGAAACTGTATCCATACCCACGAGGCGTGGAGGATTTTGTCACCTCAGAGGTAAACGAACTTTTAAGAAATGGTGCCATAAGAAAATCCCGATCCCCATATAACAATCCCATTTGGGCAATAGACAAAAAGGAAACCGACAGTAGCGGGAACAGGAACAAACGTTTAGTTATCGATTTCAGAAAGCTAAGTCAGAAATCGGTTGCAGACAAATACCCAATGCCGAGCATAACAATGATTGAATAGACTTGCTGTGTTGGTGATCAGTAGTATATTGATTTTATTCTTCTGAGCCAGTGTATTTATATACTGACTCATGCATAATTTCAACCCTTAAATCTAGCTTATCTATTGCTGAGTTTGTAAGGCCCAGCGTTGGTCTTTATCTATTCTTAGTCTATCGCAGAGTTTGTAAGGCTCAGCGTTGGTGTTTATGTACTCTTAACTTATCGCAGAGTTTGTAAGGCTCAGCGTTAATGTTTGTGTACTTAGCCTATTTATAGATTCTACATGTGTGACCCTTGTCATTTCTACGTACTTCAACCTAGTCGTGAGTGCGTAGATTACATCTTTATGATCTTTGGCTATTTCTTTATGTTCATGCCTGAACAATGATTTTGGCAAACCTGGGTAAAGCCGGATACCATCAGATAACTCTGGCGGAGGAGGACAGGGAGAAGACAGCGTTCTCAGTGAATGGGGGGAAGTACAGGTTCTGTCGACTTCCCTTTGGCTTAAAAAATGCTGGTAGTATTTTCCAAAGAACCATTGATGACGTCCTTCGGGAACAAATTGGCAAGACTTGTTATGTCTATGTCGATGATGTTATCACCTTTTCTGAAAACGAAAAAGACCATGTCAAACACGTTGAGTGGGTCCTTCGGAGCCTGCGTGATGCAAACATGAGAGTGGCTTAGGAAAAATCCCAGTTTTTCAAAGACAGCGTTGAGTATCTGGGGTTCATTGTGACGAGTAACGGCACAAAGACAGACCCTGAAAAGGTGAAAGCCATTCAGCATTACGTCCAGCCAGTGTCACTATTCGCAGTAAGGCGTTTCTGTGCATTAAAGATTTCGCCGCGATAGCGAAACCCGCATCGGACATTCTCAAAGGAGAAAACGGTTCGGTAAGCAAATATAGATAAAAAAAAGTAAGAAAGCTCTAGTCGGCGGTACCCGACTAGGAGATCCCCTGAACCCTGCGAAGAGCCGATATTTGAAACATTCTATGCTTATTTAACATATACATGTATTCATGCACACTCACATACGCACGCACACATAAACACGCTGTCTTCTAACTGCGCAGTTAGCGCAGCGACTGAGCGTGGGCTGCGCTCATAGGCTTTACTATGAGAAATGAAATGTTTAATAACTTCTTTTGTAGATGGAGTTTCTTAATAAAATTTTCAGAGCGTGCTTATGTCATTAATATGTTATATATTTCAAAAGCACAAGTCTCTAGTATTTGAAATACGGTTTTTACAAATTTAGTGGGAAGGGAAGGAGAGGGGGGATGGTATCCAAAATGTGACAAAAATCAAAACTGTATAAACTCCACATTATACTAAATAAAACATTTTGAGACTCTAGCTCTAAAGATGTGGGAGATATAAATTTATAACTGCATTTCGATAACGTTTTAAATCGATAAATTTGAAAGGATCAAATTTATCGATTTTTTGAAACAAACTCGATCTGCGCGTGCCATACACGGATTGAAATTGGGAAATCGGGGTATAATGGTTTTGTTAAAATGTATGTAACAGGCAGAAGGAGGCGTGGCAGACCCCATAAAGTATATATATTATTGATCAGGGCGACGAGCTGAGTTGATTTAGCCCTTTGATCGTTTTAATGTTATCGATTAAAAACGAAATCGGAAACCAGTTATAAAATTATGTCTTTCACACCTTTAAAGCTAGAGACTCCTTATTTTGTATTTAATATAATGTGTATTTTATACAATTTTGATTTTTGTTATATTTTGGATGCCACACCCCCTTCGCCCGAAATTTGCAAAAAACGTATTTCAAGTTCTAGAGACCTGTACTTCGGCAAATACACACATATGAATGACATAGCCACGCTCTGAAAGTTTGATTAAGAACGTTTATCTACAAAAGAACTCATTCTACAATTAACTTCTCATAATATAGCTCTTACTGCAGCCCAAGCGCAGTCTATGCGTAAACTGCGCAGTCAGCTGAGCGCTCGCTTATGCGTGCGTGCGTATGGTTGTGTGTGTTGCTTATGTATATGTATATGTTAAATAAGCATAGAATGTTTGGAATATCGGCTCATCGCAGGGTTCAGGGGATCTCCTAGTCAGGTACCATCGACTAGAGCTTTCTTACTTGTTTTTGTTTAAATTATTTCGAAAAAAAAACTTCTTTAAACAAAACTATTCTTTTATGTAGCTATGCTTATATGCATAGCGCCAGAGATGAGACATGATTGGCTGACATATTTTTTTTATTTGAACAATTAATTGTCCAATCATGTGTCATTAGTCATAGCCTAACAGTGGTTAGTAGTTTTCAAGTTGCACTGCGAAGTGCATCAACTTGGGGTAGAAGCTTATATTATTTGCAAAAACAGGCATATGCATTTCTGCAGCCCGTTTGCGTTACTTGGCTCTTTTTAGGCGAAGTAGCTTGTTGATGTCTTTGATGCGATCCTGTGCACGTTCTTGGTCATCCTTCTTAGATAACGTCTTCAAAAGATTCTGTTCCAGATGTCTTTGTTGTAGTAGTCGCCTTACTCTGCCACCGCGCTTTGTCTCCTTGCGTGGCTTCTGTTGTTGACGTGCCCTATACTTATTAAGTGTGAGTGGGCCCGGACCATCGGTGGGATGCTGCTCTAACGCTTCTTCTAGCGTTGGTGCGTTCCTTTGATAGGAGCAGATTCCTCCAAGAGAATAGTTTCAGCGTTGTTCATAAGTGTTATTATTTATTGTAGTTTTTATTTTTTGATTTCTTTAGTTTCTGTTAGTGTTGTTTAGCTGTTGCTATTGTTGACTGTTGTGGATGTGGTTGTTGTTGTTGGTGTCCCTTAATAGCGATAGTATTTGGGCTTGAAAGGACCGGCCTTGTTGAGGTCCATGTACTTGGCCTGCTCGTCGCTCAGCTCCGTCAAGTGGGCATCGAACGTGGGCAGATGCAGGCTGGCCACATACTCGTCGAAGAACATTCGTGGGCAGCAAATAGACGGACTTGTTGCGGCATGGCGATGCGTTGAGGTGCTCAACACACTTTATCACTTAGAATGCACAACATTTTCACCACAGTTCGTGACACTTGTCACGGTCGCCATGTTATGAACGTTAAAGTTCTAGTGAACGTTGTGTATAATATTGATTTTGTCACATAGAGCTTCTGCTCTGGTTTGTAGTCAGTTGAATAATAATTCTTTATTTCAAAATAAAAGTGGTCTTAGCCTAAATACATTATGTATAAAGAGTTCTGCCGCTGAGTGCAGCGACAGAACGGGAGAGCGTAGTATGATTGTATAATTCTTAACGACATAATTCTTAGGTAAAGTGCAGACGCGGCATATCCCACGCTGTTGGTCAGTCCACATATACATAAGTGGCTGATCGTATTTCAGTTGTTTATCTTTGCGCTCGCCTTATGTATGTTTTTGCATAGCGACAAAGTGGCACTATGTGCACATGTAGTCTACACTATCATATGTTTAGCATATGAAACATTTATGATTATGTAGAATACGCTACATTGCGTTGGGTATTATTAATATGTAACTGAACATACTACACTAGATTAAAGATTGCATTTGTGAATTCTATTGTTATATCCCCGTGTGTACCGTGACAGATAGAATTTTGTGACGTATGAGTAATAAGAAAGAGACAGTAACGCTAGCGACGATTATATTCTAGCTGGTCTAATTAAAGAATTCGGTCAGGTTCAGGTGACTGGAAAAGCTACAAGCAAAGTAGACATGGACGCAGACCAATTACGTGCGACAGAAGAGAGGCAAATCTCAGGGCTGACTTTAACAAAGACGTTGACGAGTTATCGGGACGCTTGAGGAGATCAAATATAGGCACCTGAAATTAAGGTTTACCAAGATGCACAGATCATACAGGGTATCCGTTGTGACGAACCCCTTGATGCAATCAAGAGTTTGCCAGAGTTCAGTGGCTCACATGACACATACGTGGCATGGCGGCAAGCAGCACATAACTCATACAAAATTTTCAGAGAATTCGACGGTAGCTCACGCCACTATCAGGCTATGGTTATCCTAAGGAATAAAATAAGGGGCTCGGCAGATGCCGTCCTCGCGTCATTTAATACAGCTCTTAACTTCGAAGCTATTATCGCGCGCCTCGATTTCACTTATAGTGACAAAAAGTCTATTCACATTATAGAACAAGAAATGGGCACGCTTAAACAAGGTAGCTTATTAATTTTAGAATACTACGATGAGGTTGAGAAGAAGCTCACCTTGTTGACTAACAAGGCTAACATGACCTTTGAACAACATCTGGCCAAAGGCATGTGCGAGAAGTTTAGAGGGGATGCCTTAAGAGTTTTTATCTCCGGATTGAGGCGTTACTTGACAGACGTGTTGTTCGCGCCACACCCGCCTCATTTGCCATCAGCGTTAGCTTTGGCTCAGAAGGTGGAAGCAAGCCACGACAGGTACGCTGTCGCATCAAACTTTGTTAGGGGTCTGGAGGACAAAGCTGGGAAAAACGAGGTGTGGAATCAGAACCGCCAGGGTCAGAACCAACAGGAGTATAGGCAAGCTGGCCAGGTCCCGCCTTTGGGAAACAAAAGGGTCAACAGAATACTGAAAATACACAGGCTAAACCCGCAAGTGGAACTGGCCCAGAGCCGATGGAAATAGATCCGTCATCGTCAAAATATAGACAACCGACTAACTACCAGAGAGCCCAGGGCTCTGAGAAATTTAACGCACATCAGGGAAACAAACGATCGAATACGTCCGATCGTATGACAGGCCAAAGGCGTCAAAAGTTGGATCATCTTTTCGCCGCTAGCACAGACCAAGAGGCATCGTACAGTAAGAAAGCTGGTGAAGAGGTTGAAGGAATAGAAGCCGACAGCGAGTACGAAAGTGAAAACGTCAACTTTCTGGTTAATAGCCTACATTTTTTAGGGCAAAGTCCCTGCTGCCGTACCTACGGCGGGAAATAGCGGGGACAAGCGTTAAATTGTTGACTGACACGGGCGCATCTAAAAACTATATTAAACCACTTAAACATCTTGAAGATGTAGGCCACGGCTTCAATAGTATAAAAAAATTCGTGCTGTCAATGTTCGGGCAGACAGCGATATTTTTCATCCTGGACAATTTGTCCACATTTGATGGGCTAATCGGCCTTGATCTCTTGAAACAGGTCGACGCCGCATAAACCTGAAAGAAAGCAAGCTGTTGATTGAGGGTGTGTCGGAAACGATACACTATCACAATTGAATTGTAAACCACACAAAGGTTCTCGACATTGAATTGCCTTCCGTGGTGAAGCCTGAATTCCTTCAGATAAAAATAATAGTAAGGCATTCGCTGACCCTAACGAGTCGCTGCAATACAATACTGCCATCGGTGCTACGATTCGAACGATTGATGATAAGGAAGTTTACTCGAAACTGTATCCATACCCACGAGGCGTGGAGGATTTTGTCACCTCAGAGGTAAACGAACTTTTAAGAAATGGTGCCATAAAAAAATCCCGATCCCCATATAACAATCCCATTTGGGCAATAGACAAAAAGGAAACCGACAGTAGCGGGAACAGGAACAAACGTTTAGTTATCGATTTCAGAAAGCTAAGTCAGAAATCGGTTGCAGACAAATACCCAATGCCGAGCATAACAATGATTTTGGCAAACCTGGGTAAAGCTAGGTTTTTCACAACGCTCGACCTTAAGTCCGGATACCACCAGATAACTCTGGCGGAGGAGGACAGGGAGAAGACAGCGTTCTCAGTGAATGGGGGGAAGTACAGGTTCTGTCGACTTCCCTTTGGCTTAAAAAATGCTGGTAGTATTTTCCAAAGAACCATTGATGACGTCCTTCGGGAACAAATTGGCAAGACTTGTTATGTCTATGTCGATGATGTTATCACCTTTTCTGAAAACGAAAAAGACCATGTCAAACACGTTGAGTGGGTCCTTCGGAGCCTGCGTGATGCAAACATGAGAGTGGCTCAGGAAAAATCCCAGTTTTTCAGAGACAGCGTTGAGTATCTGGGGTTCATTGTGACGAGTAACGGCACAAAGACAGACCCTGAAAAGGTGAAAGCCATTCAGCATTACGTCCAGCCAGAGTCACTATTCGCAGTAAGGCGTTTCTGAGCATTAAAGATTTCGCCGCGATAGCGAAACCCGCATCGGACATTCTCAAAGGAGAAAACGGTTCGGTAAGCAAATATAGATAAAAAAAAATCCCGTTAAAGCTGGAGGAATGACAGCGCCACGCTTTTGAGAGGCTTAGAAATATTCTAGCATCAGAAGATGTGATGGTAATGTACCCAGATTATAAGAAACCTTTTGATCTGAATACTGACGCATCAGCATATGGAATTGGGGCAGTTCTGTCTCAGAACGGAAGACCAATAACAATGATTTCCCGGACTCTCAAAGATAGGGAGGCAAACTACGCTACCAACGAGCGGGAGTTGATAGCCATTGTGTGGGCCTTAGAAAAGTTTCGGCACTACCTTTACGGTGTAAGTGACATAACCATTTTCACAGATCTCCAGCCACTTACGTTCGCGGTGTCTGAAGGAAATCCCTACGCCAAAATTAAGCGTTGGAAAGCACGCATAGACGAGACAGGGGCTAATCTATTCTATAAGCCCGGTAAAGAAAATCACGTAGCTGATGCCCTATCACGGCAGAATATAAGCGCGCTCGAAAGCGCTGAACTAGAATCAAACGCCGCTACAATACATAGTGAAGCATCGCTGACCTATACCATCGAGACAACTGAGAAGACAGTGAACTGCTTCAGGAATCTGATTGTTTTGGAAGAGTCTCGTTGCCCTTTAAGCAGGAACTATATCATATTTGGTGAGAAGACTCGCCACGTGATTAGTTTTACTGATAAAAGTGGTTTGGTTGATGTGGTAAAATCCATTGTTAGCCCAAACGTGGTGAATGCAATCTATTGCGAGCTTCCAAGTCTAGCTCATTTGCAGCATGAGCCCGTGAGGAGCATCGCTACCACTAAATTTTGGCATTGCAAGAGCTTTGTCACAGACGTTCTCGACAGCGGGAAAGAAGAGAAACTCTCACCACTGAGCATAATAGTGCTCATAGGGCTGCCCAAGAGAACATAAAGCAGGTTATGACTGACTATTATTTCCCAATTAAATAAATTTCTAATTGACGCCCGAGCAGGGACAGTGATCAAAAGCCACAAAAAATGTTACGCGTCGAAAAATAGAGTGCCTACACAGTAGATACCGTTCTGTGATAAGAGAATTCGAACGAATCTCCGTAAGTGGCAGCATAACAGCTACAGTGTGATCGTGAAAGATCTATTTTCACTGTAAAAAAAAAGAAGAGAACAAACTGCTGCTATTCTATAGTGTCCGTCCGTAAAGTACTGTGACATCGTGTCTGCTGACAGGATCTCAAGTAGCTGACGTTCATCGTGCCCAACGTGGGACCAGAGGAACGAGAACAATCCGCTACACTATCGCAGGAAGCACCAATACCCAAGTGGAAAATTTTATTGTAAGCATAGAAATTAAGTTAAAAAAAAAAATATCAAAGAAATTATAGAAATTAAGATATTCAAATTTTAATAGAAAATAAGATTTACACCATAAGAAAGAAATTTTGAAAGAAATTTCGGGAAAACAATAAGTAACCAATTCCACGTTCTATAAAAGCCTGAAATTTATCTCAAGACATTGACGAATTAACTCAAGCATTCTCAACAAGTAAGAAAGCTCTAGTCGGTGGTACCCGACTAGGAAATCCCCTGAACCCTGCGAAGAGCCGATACTCAAAACATTCTATGCTTATTTAACATATATACAACTAACACATGCACACACACACACACACATGCATACGCGCGTACGCATAAGCACGCGCTCTGCTGAATGCGCAGTGGACGCAGCGACTGCGCTTGGACTGCAATATGACTATTGTATGAGAAATGAAATGCTTAATGACTTTTTTTTTTGTGGATGTACTTTCTTGATCAAACTTTCACAGCGTAATTATGTCGTTCAAATGTGTGTATTTGTTAAAGCACAAGTCTCTAGTATTTGAAATACGATTTTTACAAATTTTGGGGCGAGCTTTAGCTTTTGTGGTTTACGAGATCGCTGCGTTCACACGGACGGACGGACGGACCGACAGACGGACAGGGCTATTTCAACTCAGCTCATCGAGCTGATCAAGAATATATATACTTTACGGGATCTGCGATGTCTCCTTTTGCCTGTTACATACATTTTCACAAAAACATTATACCCTGATTTCCCATTTTCAATGGTTTCAGGGTATAAAAATCAACATGTCACCACCCGAAAACACACCCCCATCTACCAGTACAGACTCATCAAGACAAACCTTGCTAAATTCATCAGTGGAGAGATACCTTAAGAAAATATGGTCAGAAAAAGGTAACGAACTATTTTATCCAAGAATAGATGTAGTAATGGAACAGGATCAAGACATACTGCCTAAACATATGGGACAAATTAGCGAGTTAGTTAAATTACCACACGTATTAAGAGTTTTGAATGATTTTTCCGGGAAAAGAACAGAATTCATCATTTCGTAAACCCGTAGATAGGATATTCTAGGCATACTCTGTTGTACAGGGAACCCCAAAATACTATGGAATTTTGTTGGTAGTAAGAAGTAAGGTAGTTGGCGAAGCCGATGCCGTACTAGAGGCTTACAATACTCCATTAAACTGGAAGGCCATATTCCAGTGTCTAACGGATTATTTTGCTGATCGCAAAGATCTTATGACACTTGAATACCAATTTTACACTCTCAATCAAAACGGACAGTCAATAGACGAGTTCTACCAGACCGTTTATTACCATTTGTCTCTAATCTTGCATCAAATAAACAACCATGATTCATCTTCAGAAACAATAAGACCACTTACCAAGATCTATAGGGATAAAGCCATAGATACTTTCATAAGGGGTCTCAACGGAGACTTACCTAGATTGCTAGCTATCAAGAATCCAACAGATCTAAAGCACGCTCTTCATTTGTGTCGGTTGATCGAGAACCAATCGATTCGAAACTTGGTATATCCAGCAAAAGTCCCCCGCTACCGCCGAGGAATAGTCAACAAACCAGAGGTATCCAATCCTCATTCCGCTTTAACACTCCACAAGTCGTGAACAAGACCAACTTCAACCCGCATTTATTCTATCCACCAAGACCTAATTTTTATTCGTAAAGCCCAAATCCCGTTCCAAGACTCACATTCCAACAACCGCAACACTTCTTTGACGCATCAAGACCAATAGCCCCAAAACCACAACCAGCTCCACAACCAATGGAGGTCGACTTATCAGTTAGAGCTAGAAACATTAACTATTTGAACAGACCGGACAATAACCTAACTACTGGAAAAAGACCCTTATCTTCTAGGGCAGAACAAATTCCAAACATGTTTCAGCGACAATTTCACATCAATATAGGGAAAACCCAGACAGATCATAGAAGGCGAAGCTAGCGCTTACGCAAATGCATATGCCGAAGCTTACAGTGAGGCATATAAACATTATATGAGTGAGCAAAATTACTTTGCTGCTGCAAGGTAAATCGGACTCACAGTATGAAAGCGAAACGTCTCCAAGCGACGATACGTCTGATGTAAATTTTTTAAGTTTAAATCGTTTCTCGTTACCATATTTCCAGTGTAAAACGAGGGACGGCAAAATATTGTGTTTCTCCATTGATACTGGCTCTAATCAGAATTACATCCAATCCTCTCTCGTTAAAAACCCAAAAGCAAATAAAGAACCATTTTTCGCAAATTCCATTGGCGGAAAAACAGCTATCACACACCATATATTTCTAAATTTATTTAATCTTGATAATATCCCAATCAGATTTTTCGTGTTGCCTACTTTGAAAACCTTTCACGGCATTCTAGGCATTGATAAAATGAAATAACTTAACGTCATTATCGATGTCAGGAATGATAGTCTCATAGTAAACGGCAATAGTAGATTTCGCATTAGTTACCTGCATAAGCAGTGAATAATATAAAAGTCCAAACAGACCAGATGTCCGGTAATCAGAAAAAAATAAAAGACAAATTAGTTCAAGAATCCAAATCTTTATTCGCAGATCCAGAACAAGATTACCATACAACGCTCCTGTATGGATCGTTCCCAAGAAAGCTGATGCCTCAGAAAAAAAGAAATACCGATTAGTAATTGATTACCGAAAATTGAATTAAGTCACGATTTCCGATCGCTATCCTATGCCAGAGATAGGAGATATCATAGCACAGTTAGGTGACAGCAAATTCTTCATAGTCCTCGACCTCAAAAGTGGGTTCTACCAAATTCCTTTAAAGGAAACAGACATAGAAAAAGCAGCAATCGCAGGCAATGGGGGAAAATACGAATTTACTACCCTTCGGTCTAAATAATTCGCCTTCAATATTCCAAACAGCCTTAGACGACATTCTAAGGGATCACGTTGGAGAAATCTGCTATGTCTACATTGATGACATCATTGTTTTCAGTAAAACTGAAAACAAGTATGCTAATCACCTGAAACAAGTCTTCACGACTTTACTGAACAGCGAATATGAAGGTCCAAATGGACAAATGCGAGTTTTTCAAAAAAAGAAGTCAACTTCCTAGGATTCACTATTTCAGACAAAGGTAATTTCAAAATTTCCGATACCCAAAACAGTCTAAGAACTAGACCTATTACATTTATATCACGAACATTATCAAAGACAGAAGAAAACTATGCAACAAACGAAAAGGAAATGCTAGCTATAGTTTGGGCTTTGCAAAACCTTCGAATTAATTTGTACCCATTACTTTTGCCCTGAGTAATAAAAATCATAACGGAAAACTTAAACTTTGGAAAACTTTCTTAGAAGAATTCAATCACGAGCTAAAGTAAAAACCAATAACTACGAACGTAGTAGCAGATGGCATTATCTAGAAACCCAATTTTCGAAATTAACAGTACCGAAACTTCAGTTATGAGTGATGAAAGTCGTCGCACAACCTAATTACTTCAATGGAAATACCCATTGATGTTTTCAAAAATCAGCTCTTCATATTAATCGGAGAAAAGTCCGATTACAAATTCGAAATACCATTTCCCACATACCTATTGTAACACGACCTCACTATACAGAAGACGAATTAATTAACATTTTCAAAGAACTTCTCGACCCAAGACTAGTTAACTGTTTGTTCACTCCAAAACATATCATGGGAAGAATACAAGAATTCTAACCAGTCCATTTCTCTTCCTATAAAATGAGACATACTCAGAGAAAAGTAGAGGACGCGACAAACACAGACAAACAGACCGATACAATAACCCAAGAACACAGACGAGCAGATAGGAACGCGTTAGACAATTAAAGCTCAAATTCGGGAAAATTTTTTCTTCCCACAATTGCATAAAAAGTTTAAAGAAATCACGAAATGTGTAACATGCAGAGAATCAAAATACGACAGACACACTCAAAAGCCCGAAATTCAAGCAACACCGATTCCTAAATTTCCAGGTGAAATCATCCACATTGACATTAATATAAAAGAAAACAAAACTATATTAACAAGCTCCATAAATTTTAAAAGTATGTTCAAGTAAAATTCATAGCAGAGTTTATAAAAATCCCATTAAGAGAAATTCTGATAGCATTCGGTATACCCAAAATCGTAGTTATCGACAATGAAAAATATTTAAGCTCAGCCTCAATAAAATTCTTATTACAAGACCAGCTGGGTATCCAGGATTACACAACACCGCCCTATAACTCAACTAGTAACGGTCAGATAGAAAAATTTCATTCCGCCTTATCAGAAATAATGGATTGCCTAAGAAAGGATATTAAAGACATGAACTTCATAGACACCCTTTTTAAAGCAGTTCAAGAGTACAATGCCTCTTACCATTCCGTAACCAAGAGAAAACCAACAGACATATTTTTTTGGCACAACAGTCCAACATAACCCAGAAAAAACAGAGGAGAACAGGAAAATTGTATCTGATAAGTAAACAAAACTCCGATTTAAAGAAAGAAAAGAAATGAAAAATTACGAACAAGGGGAAATAGTTTACGTCGAAATGAACAAACGTTTAGGCTCAAAACTCACACCTAGGTATAAAAAAGAAGCAGTAGCAAAAAACAGAAATTCAACTATAAAAACAGTTTCAGGAAAAATAGTACACAAAAGTACCATCCGAACTTAACTTACAGGATTTTCGTACCAACATGCTTATGTATCACTACTGTCCTCGATTACTCAAATTCAGAAGTAATATTAATAGACACCAATAGACACATCAATAGCAGCCACACAAGACGGTATTTTCAAAATTATTCACATAGTCTGGATAAATACAACGAAATTTACGCATCATTGGACGAATCATTCCACTCATTTCCAACATATCATCCTCTCTACCCATTCCTCGCATATGAGTTGTCTCAAATCAAAAACGATTTAAGAAGACTAAAGCCCCAATTTAAAAAGAAACGAACTATTGAAGCCATCGGCACAGCTTGGAAATGGTTAGCAGGAATCCCAGATCAACATGAACACGAAATTTTAGTGAATAAGCTTAATGAACAAGTAAAAAAGCTCTAGTCGGCGGTACCCGACTAGGAGATCCCCTGAACCCTGCGAAGAGCCGATATTCCAAACATTCTATGTTTATTTATCATATACATATATACAAGCAATACATGCACACACACATATACACATACACAAAAGCATATTCACACAGTTAGCGCAGCAACTGCGCTTGGGCTGCAGTATGGCTATATTATGGGAAGTTAATTGTTGAATAAGTTTCTTTGTAGATGGACTTTCTTAATTGTCAAAGAACAAGTCTCTAGTGTTTGAAATACGGTTTTTACAAGTTCGGAGGGAAGGGAAGGAATGGAGGGATGGTATCCAAAACGTGACAAAAACCAAAATTGTATAAGCTACACATTATACTGAATACAAAATTTGAAGACTCTAGCTCTAAAGATGTCGTAGATATAAATTTACAACTGAATTTCGATAACGTTTTAAGTCGATAACTTTAAAAGGATAAAATTTATCGATTTTTTTAAACAAACTCGATCTGCGCGTGCTATACACGGATCTACATAAAGTTTTCAAGTTTCGCGCTCTTATAGATTCTGAGATCGACGCGTTCATACATACGGACCGACGGACTGATGGACATGGCTATATCGACTCAGTTCGTCGAGCTGATCAAGAATGAGCTTTATGAGGTCTGCCACGCCTCCTTTTGCCTGTTACATACATTTTAACAAAGCCATTATACCCTGATTTCCCATTTTCAATGGGTTCATTGTATAACAAGTAGAGTGCTCTAGTCGAGACAGCTCGACTACAAGATACCCTGAACCCTGGAAAGATCCAATATTCCCAGCATTCTATGCTTATTTTCCATATACAAATATTGCCAGACTCACACACACACACACACATGCATACGCACTCACGCATAAGCACACGCTCTGCTAAATGCGCAGTTGTGTATGTGTGTATTTGCTAGATATTAAAATACAAACTTCTAGTATTTAAAATACGTTTTTTGCAAATTTGGGGCGAAGGGGGCATGGCATCCAAAATCGAAAAATTTCAAAATCTCCGCATTCATTACACGGATCTACAAAGTAAATTTGGAGTCTCTAGCTCTTACGGTACACAAAAACGCAGAAAAATTATCGGTTTTGATCGATAATAAGGAAACTGGATGAGTTATCGATAGTCTGAAAAAAACTGCGTAGGATATACACGAGTATACTCTGAAAATTTCATATCTCCAGCTTTTGTGGTTTACGAGATCGCTGCGTTCATACGGACGGAAGAACGGACAGACGGACAGGGCTATTTCAACTCAGCTCATCGAGCTGATCAAGAATATATATACTTTATGGGGTTTGCCATGTCTCCTTCTGCCTGTTACATACATTTTAACAAAGCCATTATACCCTGATTTACCATTTTCAATGGGTTCAGGGTATAAACAAGTAAGAGTGCTCTAGTCGAGACGGCTCGACTACGAGATACCCTGAACCCTGCGAAGATCCAATCTTCCCAACATTATATGCTTATTTTACATATACAAATATTGCGAGCAACGCAAAAACACACACTCACATGCATACGCACGCATAAGCACGCGCTCTGCTGGCTGCGCAGTTGACGCAGCGACTGCGCTCGGGCTGCAATATGCCAATTGTATGGGAAATTAAATGTTAAATAACTCTTTTTGTGGATGGACTTTCTTAATCAAACTTTCACAGCGTAATTATGTCATTCATATGTGTGTATTTGCCGAAGCCCAAGTCTCTAGCACTTGAAATACGTTTTTTGCAAATTTGGGGCGAAGGGAGCGTGGCATCCAAAATATAATGAAAATCAAAATTGTATTAACTCCACATTATACTAAATACAAAATAAGGAGTCTCTAGCTTTGAAGATGTGCGAGACATAATTTTATTACTGGTTTCCGATTTCGTTTTAAATCGATAACATTAAAACGATCAAATTTATCGATTTTTTGAAGCAAACTTGATATGCACGTGCTATACAGGAACCTACATAAAAAATTTCAAGTCTCTAGCTCTTATAGATTCTGAGATCGACGCGTTCATACATTCGGACAGACGGACAGACGGACAGACAGACAGACAGACAGGGCTAAATCAACTCAGCTTGTCGCCCTGATCAAGAATATGTATACTTTATAGGGTCTGCCACGCCTCCTTCTGCCTTTTACATACATTTTAACAAAACCATGATACCCTGATTTCCCATTTTCAATGGGTTCAGGGTATAAAAAACTAGTTGAGACTTCCTCGTCAACCAAATTTTGGCATTCTAACAAGTTTGTCATTGATGTCCGTGATAAAAATGAGCAAAAAGAAATTATAGTTGCAGAACATAACAGGGCTCACAGAGCAGCTCTAGAAAATATAAATCAAATTCTTCAAGACTATTTTTACCCAAATATGACTAGTGTTGCAAATGAAATAGTTGCAAACTGCAAGATTTGTAATAAAGCAAAATATGTCCGACACCCACAAAAACAATATATTGGCGAAACGCCCATCCCCAATCAGCTAGGAAAAATTCTCTACTTAGACATTTTTTCTACAGACAAAAAATACTTCTTAACTTGCAACCAACAACAAATATTGAGCACCTCATCTTACAGCTCATAAATTATTACCCCAGTACTAAAAATATATATTGTGAAAATGAGCCGTCAATAAACTCAGGAACAGTAAAGTCCCTTATAAAAAAGCCATTAAAGTCGAAATTGTAAGTCTTCTATCAATACGCAGTACGTCAAATGGACAGGTAGACAGATTTTTTTTTTCTTTAACTTTAAGGATATTAACAATTCAGGTTAATTTTGCAAAAGTTAAAAAAGAAAACAAAATATAAAGAGAAAATAGTATTAACCGCTTTTTGATTTCGAGATTCACTAACAATACAAAAATACATTTGACAAGAAATAAATATAAAACCAAGTATATTCAGTTGCCAGGCGGGAAAATAGTGATTGTTGCATTAGCAGATTTCAGTTCGTGCGTCTCCAGGCATCTACCAGGATGTGTGACTATTGGATATGGTGGCATCTGCTCTGCCGATCTAGTTGGCGAGGTAGATTTAGAGCTTCTTATGGGCCAACTCCTTGCTGGAATAGGGTATATAGCAGTAGCCGTGCGATGGCTGCACCATGCCCACGATGACGGTGCCGTAGTGGGTGGCGCATCTGATGAAAAGGGGCTCGCCCTCGGATGTCTCGCCGGCTGGGAAGGCATTGGGTGGAATGTTACCGGCTTCCACAGGCAGCCAATTGCCGCCAGCGGCGCACAGTACATCGTACTCATTGTGGCCATGTGCGCCGCCGCCCCAGGCGATGTAGGTGACGTCATAGGATGGATGCAGCTTGCCGGGAATGAGCTCACCCTCATGACGGGCGTGCGCAATATACGGCTGCTTGCTGCTATCGAAGCCAGCTTGCAGAGCATTTGGAGGCACTTCGCCATTGACGGCGGCCACCCAGCAGCCAGGTCCGTTGCAAGTAGGCTGTGTGAAGCCTAAGGATGGTGCCGAAGGTGTGGCGTCTATCAGCCAGGTGCCGCTGGCACCCCAGCCTGTGCAAATGCCAACAAAGTTAACGGGAAACAGGGAACCGGTATCGTAGGACAGGAATGCAACAGCATCACCCTCATGTCCAACGGTTATGATGCCAGGGGCTGGCACTTCGATTACGTCGGGCTGTTGGCCATCTTTACGTATGACGGACTTGCTCTTCTCGCCCAAAAAGATCTCATAAATGAGCGGGCTGGGGGAAAGAGGTGAGTGCCAAATGGGCATCCTTCTTATTTGATTCTAATTCAAAGTATTCTCGCAGAAATTGCCAGATGTTTGAAATTAGAAAAAACAGTTAAATGACACAACTCTACAACTCAACACTAAAACCAATTGACATAATCCATGCATCCGTACCTGAATTTGAAGCAGAAATAAGAGATAGAATTACTAAAGCGCAAGATCTGCTACTACAAAGACAAAATACAGAGAGAAGAAATAGAACTTTCCAAGTACGTGACAAAGTACTCATGAATTTGAATAAGAGATTTGGTAACATGATAACACCCTTTTTTGAAGAAGTCACTGCGGAAGCCGATTTGGGGTCAAAGGTTTTTATAAAGGAGAGGAAGGTACATAAGGATAACCTAAGATAAAAAAAAAAGACAAGTAAGTAAGCTCTAGTCGGCGGTACCCGACTAGGAGATCCCCTCAACCCTGCGAAGAGCCGATATTCTATTCTATGCTTATTTAACATATACATATATACAAACAATACATGCACACATACACACATACACATACACTTACGCACGCGCTCTGCTGACTGCGCAGTTAGAGCAGCGACTGCGCGTGTCCTGCTCTCATAGGTTTTACTATGAGAAATAAAATGTTTAATAATTTCTTATGAAGATGCACTTTCCTAATCAAACTTTCATAGCGAGATTATGTCATTTATTTGTGTATATTTTCCAAAGCACCAGTGTCTAGTATTGGAAATACGGCTTTTACAAGTTCGGGGAGAAGGGAAGGAATGGAGGGCTGGTATCCAAAATGTGACACAAATCAAAATTGTATAAACTACGCATTATACTGAATACAACATTTAAAGATTTAGGTCTACAGATGTGGGAGATAAAAGTTTATAACTGAATTTCGATAACGTTTGAAATTGATAGCTTTAAAACGATAGAATTTCACGTTTTTTTTAAACAACCTCGATCTGCGCGTGCTATACACAGATCTACATAAAAAAAATCTCTAGCTCTTATAGATTCTGAGATCGACGCGTTCACACATACGGACGGACGAACAGACGGACAGACGGACATGGCTATATCGACTCAGTTCGTCGAGCTGATAAAGAATATATATACTTTATGGCGTCTGCCACGCCTCCTTCTGCCTGTTACATACATTTTAACAAAACCATTATACCCTGATTTCCCATTTTCAATGGGTTCAGGCTATAACAAATAAAACTTAAGGAAACGCAGTAACAGCCGACATTCCGATGCCAACATGATACAAGTGACTGAAAAATGTTGAAAAATGGAGACAAGAACGCACTATAAGTTAATAATTATTGTTGCTTGTTCCCTTGTGAGAATGCACGAAGTAAGAACAGCGAAATAAATATATTATTTATTCCTATAATCGCTATATCAGCGGATATGCTGATTGGATCATGTTTCAACGTCGCGACGTCGCATGGAATGTTGACGGCAGCGTAACGCAGAGTATAGCATAGATGACATTAGATATTGCAGCTTTGCGATCATGCAAAACTGCTGTCGTTGACTTGTGTCAGGCCGGATGTGTTAACTCCATCATCGCTAAATTAAAAGGCGTCCTCGGTTTTCCTTAATGTGTCAATAACAGCTCGTAGCGAGATTTGTTACCTGTTCCTTTATTATTTTGGCAAATCTTAAAGAAGACGAAACCGATTACCAGCGTGGCGACGATGAACACTAAAACATCATGGGCCATATTGACAGTTTTTTTTTTGATGTTGGCAATATATTGAAGATTCTCAAAGCTCAACCTATGAAGATATGGCATACTCAAAATCTCTTGGTGACCAGTTATATTTAGAGTAGTCGATATTGCCGAACCTGGGTGTCTCCTAGCGATGTTTTTCGCGTTTTTGTACAGAGCCCCATTTACGTAAATCTCTTCGAACTTCAGCAAGAATGTGCCATGCATGACTGTCCATTCGAATTACAACTGTATCTTTGTTTATAATGATGATACCATCATCAATTACCTCCAGCGGCTGTAGGTGGCTGGGACGATTACGCTATACCTCCAGTGGTATATAGAGTGTAGTTGCTGCACTCAGGTTGTAGATCTTAGTTGATTGCAAAATTTGGAGTTGAGAGTAGCGGTGCAGTTTCTAATTGGTAAAAATTTATTACCGCAATCCGCGACGTTGTTATTTTCGGCGAAGTTAAGTATTGTTCCATTATGTTGAACAGGAAACATGATTATTTTCTTACATGTTACTCTAGGATTTGCATATTTAATAAGAAGGTGTACAAAATTATGATATAATAAGATATTTATATTGAAATATCTTCAATTAAATCAGTTATAGTTAAATCTGTAGAGTGCTCATTTAAAATTTTGCTCAGGTCATTAGAATCAAGTATTGCTGGGTTTATAATTTGAATCTTTGCAAGCGTAATAGACAACATTAGTGTTTCGAGTTCAGAAATTATAATTCTATTTCTTGTGAGTAATGTTTGGTAGAGGTGTCCTGTCTCAATCTGTTTCTCTTTGGCAAATCTAATTATCTTATTAACGGATTCTGTTAAGTTATTAATTTTTTCCTGTACCTTAGTGTTTATAAGTGCCTGTTGGTTGACTGAGTTAGTTAGCTTTTGCTGATGAAATTTCAGTTGCTCAAAGTCGTCAAAATCAGGAGTCCCTGCTACTACCTTTAAGGCTGTTCCTAGGATATTTATACTTCTAGCTTGTCTATGGTGGATATTAACTGTCTCTAGTAATGATCTAATATGACAAAGAAGAGAGTTCTCAGTTGAAAGTGTTTGACATGCTTTGTTTGTGCTCCTTAATTTTTATTTACTTTTGAATATTTCTTGCCTTTAAAATTACACTTTTTTGTAATTTGTTTAATTCAGCCATCAGGCTTTGTTTGTTACTGTGCAAGAAATAATCCACGGTGCTTTGTGCTGTTTTAAAAGTGTTTCTATTTTGAAGGTTTTGTCAGCGTCGGTAATATGTTTACATCTGCATTTACTTCTTTGGCGCTCTCCTCTTTTGTTTGGGTTTCTTTTTACACTTGTGCATATTTGTTAGTGTTATCACTCACACTCATACTTGAGTTGTTTGTGTTTCTCACTAAATCAAATTCGTCTTGTGCAAGAAACTCTCTCACTGCTTGTTGCTCACCCTCTCTTTATCAGCTGTTTGTTGTTGGACCCGCTCTTACAACTCACCAATCCTCTCTTTGTTTTTTTTCTATTATTTCCTTTTGATCAGTTATTACGTTTCGGTTGCTTAACTCCAATTTCCAATATGACATGCTGCAAAAAATCATGCAATATTCGGCAAGTAGCTGATTCTGCACAATTGTTATTTGTTAGTTGCTGGTTATGTGAGAATATGATGCACACAAAATGTGCTGGTCTCACCGGACGGGACTATGACAAAATCATGTCCACTGCAAAAATTGGTTGTGGAAAACAATTTGCTTGGAAAAACAATTAAATTTTTCCAAGATGTATAATTCAGTGCGAGTTCAATTTTTAAAACTGGGTAGTATATCTAAACAGTTAACTAGTGACCTAGAAGCTGGTGAAAATTTACTAAATCAGTACAATTTTGATACTCCGGATTCTGAAATTATGACTCCTTCTCAGTTGGTACCCCATTCCGTACCAATACTGTCTCCTAATTTATTAGTGCCATCCTCACCTTGCCCTGACTCGTTCTTAATTCCAATTGCTAATGACTTGTCGGACACACTTGTTTCCAGTGTTATAATAGACACTCAAGAGCCTATACAGGTTCCAATCAAAAAACTAAAAGACTCTCCGAATATTGCTCAAGAACGAAAAATATTCCGACCTCTTCTTCCACTCTTTCTATACCTACTTTATCTGTCGTTTCTTTCTTCTGACACGACATGTGAAGCTATATCTGCTTTTATTTCTAGTAAATCTGCAGCCAATGTTTTTATTTCGAAGTTTAATTTCGCGACTCCTCTTGAAATTGCTTTATTCAAAATCAATGTGCCCGCTGAATTTTTCACAACTATATGTGACTCCAAATTTTGGCCACCTAATGTAGTTGCGCATGAATTCAAACACAAGAATCGAAATAGGTTGTCTCCAATATCGTTAAATCCTACTTCGGTTCAATCTTCTTCTAATATTGGATCAAAAAACTAAATTTTGCTTAATCTTCTCCGCAACTGTCTTTGATATATCAAAACGTTCGCGGCCTAAATTCTAAGCTCAGAAGACTATTTTTGAGTAGTTTTTGTATAAATTCTGAAATTATTGCTCTCACAGAAACGTGGCTAAGTTCGAATGTTTATAATAGTGAGATTCTCTCTAATGATTTCACCATTTATAGACACGATCGACTGCTACGTAGAGGTGGTGGTGTCTTGATTGGTGTTAAATCCAACCTCCTCTCAGAATCTTTTATTTTTTCGTTACCTCATGATGCTGAGATTATTGGAGTTAAAATAACTCTTCCATCGTGTTCCCTGTTTATTACTTGTTCATATATCCCTCCCTCTTCTGATGTTCAAGTTTATGCTCAACATATAACTTGCATTAAAGAAATTTATGGACATGTTAATGATAACGCTATGTTTCTTGTGTTGGGTGACTTTAATATACCTAACACTTTTTGGTCCTCCAGTCCCAACTCTAGTTTTCTTATTCCTACAATATATCATTACCTTTTCTATGAATTATTCACGCTTTCTATGTTTCAGATGAACTCTATTTCAAATCATCTGAATCGGTCACTTGATCTAGTTTTTATTAATGATGACTCTAGCATTACTGTCTCTAGATCATCACCTTTTTGTATACCTGAGGATATACATCATTCCACTTTGGAGGTACAACTATCCATAAGTACTCCTCCAGTTTTCACACCTAAAATTTTAAAACAACGTCGTTGTTATAATAAGTGCAATTTTGTTTTGCTTAATCAACTTATTAATGCAACAGATTGGTCTCCTTTATATAAATCAGTTGACATTAATTTGGCAACAACTTTTTTCTATAACACTTTAAACTCTCTTTTAGATAAGTGTGTTCCTATGTGTCTCCCTATGCCCGTTTCTAATAAAGGCCCCTGGTTTACTCAGACTCTTTCTAATTTAAAAAATACTAAGTCTAAATATTTAAAAAAATTTTAAAAAGTCTGGTTCGAATGTAGACTGGTCTAAATATTCCATAGCCAAGTCGAATGTTAATATTTTAAATTCTCGGTGTTATGAGAATTACCTTTTTCGTTGCAAAAGGCAGTTTGTTCGTGATCCTAAGAAATTCTATTCATTCGTAAACATGAAGCGTAAATCTTCAGTTTACCTTCCTCATTTTTCCTTGGATTGGACAAAACTTGTAATGATCATGATTCCCCTGATTTTTTGCAGATTTTTTCCAATCCACTTACTCCTCGTTAGATCCCTATACCACTTTATACCCTTACTTAATTTCTACAAATAATATTATTAATGCTTCTAAGGTTTCCCCATCTTCTTTGATTTCAGCCATTCGCTCATTGAAATCATCTTTTTCTCCTGAAGCTGATAATATTCCCAGTTGTGTAATTAAAGAATGTAGTGGTTCGCTTCAGACACCATTACTAAGACTATTTAATTTGTCGCTGGAAACCTCTGTTTTTCCGTCGATTTGGAAAGAGTGTATCATCATCCCTCTATATAAAAAAGGTGGGAGGTCTGACATTTCTAATTATAGAGGTATTGCAAAACTATCTGCTATTCCAAAATTATTTGAAACAAGTAAGAAAGTTCTAGTAGGGAGTACCCGACTAGGAGATCCCCTGAATCCTGCGAAGAGCCGATATTCCAAACGTTCTACACTTCTCTTAATATGTGTACATTACGAGCAACACATACACACACACATGCGTACGCACGCATAAGCGAGCGCTCTGCTGAGTGCGCAGTTTACGCAGCGACTGCGCTCGGGCTGCAGTAAGAGCTATATTATGGGAAGTTAATTGTTGAATAAGTTCCTTTGTAGATGGACTTGCTTAATCAAACTTTCAGAGCGTGGTAATGTCATCCATATGTGTGTATTTGCCGAAGCACAAGTCTCTAGCACTTGAAATGCGTTTTTTACAAATTTGGGGCAAAGGGGGCGTGGCATCAAAAATATAACAAAATCAAAATTGTATTAAATACACATGCAACTATATACAAAATAAGGAGTCTCTAGCTTGAAAGATGTGCAAGACATAATTTTATAACTGGTTTTCGATTTCGTTTTTAATCGATAACATTAAAACGATAAAAGTTATCGAGTTTTTGAAACAAACTTGATCTGCGTGTGCTATACACAAACCTACATAAAAAATTTCAAGTCTCTAGCTCTTATAGATTCTGAGATCGACGCGTTCAAACATACGGACAGACGGACAGACGGACAGACGGACGGACAGACGGACAGGGCTAAATCAACTCAGCTTGTCGCCCTGATCAAGAATATGTATACTTTATAGGGTCTGCCACGCCTCCTTCTGCCTGTTACATACATTTTAACAAAACCATTATACCCTGTTTTCCCATTTTCAATGGGTTCAGGGTATAAAAATAATAACAATGTCAATGACAGTTTTTTAAATAAAATGCAACTGATGTTATATATACTGATTTCAGCAAAGCATTTGACTCAGTTCACCTCGATATATTACTTCAAAAGCTTGATCACTTAGGATTTTCCCCTAAACTTCTTTCTTGGATTTCATCCTATTTAAAAGGTAGAACCCAAAGAGTTGTGTTGAGAACAGTTTTTTCGAAACTTGTTTTCGTTTCGTCGGGTGTACCTCAGGGTACACTACTGGGTCCGCTACTTTTTTCCCTATTTATAAATGACCTTCCAAACCGTATATTGAATTCAAAGATATTTATGTATGCAGATGACGTAAAACTTTGTCTTTCGTATGCTAATTCACTTGATCATCTACGCCTTCAAGATGATCTTAATTCCTTCCAACTTTTGTGTGTAGCTAATCGGTTACATTTAAATTTTTCTAAATGTATGACAATGACCTTCTGTCGTACTATTCCATATATTGCTAATTATTCAATTAATAATTATCCCTTGCAACGTATTTTTTCAGTCAAAGATCTTGGTGTACTTTTTGACTCGAAACTTAATTTCAATTCTCATATCTCAACTATCATAAATGAAGCCAAAAGTGTTCTTGGCTTTATTAAACGTTGGGCAAAAGAATTCAAGGATCTATTCATTACCAAACTTCTTTATGTTTCGCTGGTACGACCTATTTTAGAATACTGTTCAATTATATGGTCTCCTCAGCATAAATTGTATCAGGATCGAATTGAATCGGTCCAGGAACAGTTTTTACTCTTTGCCTTACGAGATCTAAACTGGGACCCCAATCTTCGTTTACCGTCTTATGTTAGTAGGCTTCTTCTTATTGGTCTCCCATCATTAATCAATCTTGGAACTATCCTGGGGATTGTTTTTCTACATAATTTGATTATTGGTAATATTGACTCGTCTTGCCTGTTATTGCAACTAAATTTTTCTGTTCCTTCCAGAACAACCAGACACTTTCGTCCGTTGTGTTTACCATTGTGCACTTCGGATTATTCTTTGCATAGCGCGTTTCACGTTTTATGTTTTAATTATAATAAATTTTATCACGTATTTTCCTCTGAACTCTCTCTACCTTTAATTAAATCCTTGCTTTCAGATCATCTTAGGGAAACCACACACAGTGCCCAGGAGTGAGCAGGTGCACAAATTTGACGACCGGCAAGATCTTCAACATTGTGGAGTGATTTCCCAATCCTTTTTTTCTCTTTATCTTTCTCTCTTTTCTTCTTATTCTGTTTGCTTTTATTAATATTTTCATTTTTCTTCTAATCTTTACTTTATATTTATTATTTAATGATTATACTTAAGAACCTATAATAAATATTTTTAAGTTTCGATTAACACTTTCTATCTTTTGTTAGTTCAATAATATCACTGACCATATATGGCTATGAATCGGGGCATATAAAATACCCCCATCGGGTTGGTGGTATTATTGTAATATTTATTTATTTTTTTTGTGTTCTTTTAGGCTATATAACTTATTTGTTTAGTTTATCTTTTAGTTTGATACTCGATTCGTAAATTTTCCTTTTTTAAATAAATAAATAAATCGAGTTAAAGAATTTGTCTCATATGAGACTGTCGGAAATGTTCCATAAGTGAATTAGTCTCCTCGGCAATTTCCGAGTACATTGTTAGATTAGAGGTATGCCATAAAATTCTAAAGTCTTCCCAGATGTAGTCCGGGTTCCGAGTCCGAGCAGCTGTTGCTGCTACTAAAAGTAGAAAGCGTAGAATCCAAACCCTAGTAAAGATACAGAGCAGAATAAGTACTGGAAGGATAGTTTTCTTTTTATCTTAAGTTATCCTTATGTACCTCCCTTTTCTTTATAAGAACCGTTGACCCCAAATCGGCTTCCACAATGACTTCTTCAAATAGGGAAGTTAACTTGTTACCAAGTCTCTTATTCAATTTCATGAGTACTTTGTCACGTACTTGAAAAGTTCTATTTTTTCTGTAATTTTATCTTTAGTAATTTTATCTCTTATTTCTGCTTCAAAGCGTGGATTATGTCAATTGGTTTTTTGTTAACGACGGAGTGAATTGTTTTATTGTATTCTATTATTGCTTGAAGTATAACGTCAGTTGTGTCATTTAATTGTTTTTCTAATTTCAAGCATATGGCAATTTCTGCAAGAGTACTATGTAATCTTTCTACCTGTCCGTTTGAAGTACTGTGTAGTGGTGGAGAATTTACAATTTCGACGTTAAAACTGGTTTTTAAAAGAAACTTTACTGTTCCTGAGTGTAATGACGGTTCATTATCGCAATAAATAATTCTAGTATTGGGGTAAAAGTTTATAAGCTGCAAGATGGGGGCTCAATATATGTTATTGTTCTGGAAGCTATGGGTTTGAAAATGGCAAATTTTGAAAACTACAGGTTAGAAAATATTTGTTTTCTGTAGAAAAAATGTCAATGTGAAGAATTTCTCCTACTCGGTTGGCGATTCGCCGATGTACTGTTTTTGTGGGTGTCGGTCGTATTTTCCTTTATTAAAAGTCTTACAATTTGCAACTATTTCATTTGTCAAACGAGTCATTTTTGGGAAAAAAAATAGTCTTGGTGAATTTGTTTTGTGTTTTCTTGTGCTGCTCTTTGACCTCTACCATGTTCTTCAACTATAATCTGTTTTTGCTCGTTTTTGTCATGAACCTCGATTACCCACTTGTTGGAGTGCCAAAATTTGGTTGACGGGAAAGTGTCAACTAGCTTATTTTGAATAAATACTAGTATTGGCAAGTCGCTTTTGATTGCATTCACTACGTCTTTTCCTATTAAGTTCTCCTTATTTGAAAACTATTTATGATATGTCTCGTTTTCTGTCCGAACATTACAATAATTTTTTCAGAAACTGTTATGCTTTCTTCAATAATTATTCGGATCCTGAAACAATTGATCGGGTTTTCAGTAGATTCTATAGTGTATGTCAATGATAATTCACCACGCATAGTGGCTAAGTCTGATGGAAAATCTTCTTCTAAAGCGTAAAGGTTTTGTCTTGATAGAGCATCAGCGACAAAATTTTCCTTTCCCGGCTTGAAGAAAATTTGAGCGTTATGCTCATCGATGAATGATTTCCATCTTTTAATTTTTGCATTGGTATTTTTATCTGAGACTGCAAATGGTGATCAGTAAAAATATTTAAATTTTTCTTAAAGTCCTGGAAATCATGGTGATCGGCTTTTTGTTTTGTGATAAAACAGCACCTAAACCAGAGGACGAAGCATCTGTCGTCAAATCAAATGGCTTTTGATAATCAGGGTATAGGAGCATTACATCCTCCGAGATTAAGATATTCGTTAATTTTTCAAAAGTGGATATCTGTTTCTCATTAAGGCTAACTGGATTTTTTTTTTATTGTCCTGCACTTGTTTTACCATCATCACCCTTCAGTATGTCTGTCAATGGTTTGGCTATAGATGCAAAATCTTTTATAAAGCATCTGTAATAGCTTGCTAAGCCAAAAAATGATCTGACTTGGAACAGGTTGGTAGGCTGTTGAAATTTGCTAAGTGCTTCAACTTTGCTGGGGTTAGTTGTTATGCCGCCACGGGAGACCACAAATCCAAGATACTCAACCTTTTCCTTAAAAAAGTGAGATTTTTCTCGTGATACCCTCATGTTAGCGTTATACAATTTATTCAGTACCCAGGAAATGTGATGAACATGATTTTGCATATTTTCAGAAAATATGATCACGTCATCCACGTAAACGTAGCATGACTTTCCGATCTGTTCTCTAAGTACATCATCACACTCTCGTTGGAAAATTCCGGGGGCGTTTTCATTCATACTTCCCATTTCCTACAGAAAATGCAGTTTTTTCTCTGTCTTTTTCTGCAAGAAGTATTTGGTGAAATCCTGATTTCAGATCAAGTGTCGTGAAATATTTGGCTTTCCCGAGGTTTGAGAGAATAGCTACAATGTTCGGTATAGGGTATTTGTCATCAACAGTTTTTGAATTAAGTTTCCTAAAGTCAATTACAAGGCGTTTTTTCCTATTTCCTTGTTCGTCTAGACCCTTTTTATCTACTACCCACACCGGATTATTATACGGTGAATTAGATGGTCTGATAATATTATTTCTCAGCATGTCATCAGTTTCGTTATTGACAAACTCTGATACTCCTAATGGGTATGGGTAAAGTTTAGAGTACACTGCTTTTTCGTCCTCTGTTCGAATTGTAGCGATAATATTTGTGTTGTAAGGAAGAGATTCATTAGGGTCAGCAAAAACATTTATTTTTTCCTCTAGCATTTTCTTAAATTCTTTTTCAATTTCTTGGGGAACATTTATATATTCTACTTCAGTGAAGTTAACATTTGAGCTTTTTTTATATTGAATTATTTCGGATCCATTCTTTGTTTTTAATATGTTATTTTTCAAATCTAGATTTGCATTAATTTTTTTTAAAAGATCAAGTCCTATTATTCCATCAAAGCTTGATAAGCTGGGAAGTAAGAAGAATGTGGTTGTTGTATCAAAAAGGTGCATAGGACATTTCTCTCGAACAGAGTTAAAGCCATGAAGTGACGTAACTAAAAATTTTTCTTTAACATTAGTTACATTTTTAAGTTCTGGGATTGGTTTTATATAGTTTTTCGAAGCGCCTGTGTCTATGAGTAATTTGACTGGTCTGCCTGCTATCGTTCGCTCTACAAACGGTAACAGGGAGCTATTTCTAAAAAATTTACCTCTTGAAGCTGATCCTCATCTTCCAAATCTGATACCTCAGACTCCGCTACTGGTTGATACTCTTGTTCCGATTGACTTGCAGAATTTTCATCTTGTAAAAGGCGATTAATTCTCTGTTGTTTGGGACCGGTATATCTAGCTGTTCCACTATTTGCTCTCTTTGGCACTTGATTTTGATATTGGCCAGAACTGCCTTGGTTTTGGTATTGAACCGAGAAGAATTGTGTGTTGGGGTGATTCTTTTTTTATATTTGGGCTATTTTATTGGGTCTTCTGCATGTAAAATGGAGTTTTAGTCTGATTTTGGGAATTAATTTCTTTAGTGGATTGCTTCTGCTGTCTTTGTTCATGACGTTGAGCTTTTTTTTCACTATTTCTTGCGAAATTACTAGCGAATTGGAAGCGTTTGTGATTAGACTCAACTTCCTGTGCTAGAGCCAAAGCTGATGGCAAATCTTTGGGTCTTGCTGAGAAGAGAATATCACTAAGAGACTTCGTTGTGCCTGAGATAAACACTCTCAATGAATCTGCTCTGTACTTTTCATTAAGAGAAGCAGCTAAAGTGGAATCATATGTCATAATTGTTTTATTTATAAGCAGTGTCAATTTCTTTTCAATTTCCTCATAGTACTGGGTTATTGTTAAGGTTCCCTGACGTAGAACGGTCAACTCTTGCTCTATTATATAAATGGGGCGTTTATCGGCATAGGTGCCACGCCACCTGTTACATACATTTCAACAAAATAATTATACCCTGCTTTCCCATTTTCAATGGGTTCAGGGGATAAAAACGAAAGAAAATTAGCCAAATTCAAACTCCACAGGTTACTACTTCATAATCATAATCAAAACATCTACTTCCCATATCTCAATTGATTTTCAAGCTACTAAATCTGGATCATAATGGCTTTAGATGGAATGTATCCAATTCAAATGTATAATAGAATTGCCAGAAAAATTATATTAATATTAAATAAGTAAGAACGTTGCAGTCGGGATTTTCTCACTGAGAATCGGAAAAACATATAGTTGACATATAATTTTTGGCCAGTTCTTAGAAGTAGCGAAGGGTAACGTAAGTGTGAAATTTGGATGCTTACACTCAAAAAAAGGCGAAAATTACAGTTTATTTTTTAGCCGGGCATGCCCATAAAGGGACGTACAAATTATTTTTATGTAATCGATACAGGAGCTCACCAGTAACTCAACCATACAATGTTGAAGCTTCTATCTCTAAAACTGTAAGAGCTATAAACTTTATCCGTTTGCCACGCCCCCTATGGGCGTAAATATATCTGCCATACCTTTTTCATCTTGGGTTGTTTACCCGAGTATATAAGTTAATAATTATAGTTCTGATAGCTTGCTTGTGATCTCGGCACGAAACAATAGCAGTAAAAATAATTTCAATCTTATCCGTTTACTGGTCAAATCCATACTAAAAGCTAAGTGACAAAATATTCTTATATTAGGCTAGCCCTGACCTATAATCGCTGTGTCAGCGATTATGTTGAATGGATTATATTTCAACGTCGCAACGGCGCATGGAATGTTGACGCAGCGTAGTGTGGAGTTTGGCATAGTTGGTATTAAACATTGTTGCAGCTTTGCTGATCGTGCAGAACTGCAGTCGTTGACTTTGTCTGACCGGATGTGATAACTCCTCCCTCACTAGTTTGAAGGCCGTCCTCGGTTTTCCTCAAAGAGTCGATGGCAGCTCGTATCGAGATTTGTTGTTTATTCTTTTTGCATTTTTGATAAACCTTGCAGACTACGAGACCGATGATCAGAGTGACAAAAGATGCTGCAAATATCATAGGCCATATTGACCGTTTTTTTTCGATGTTGTCAATATATTGAAGATTCTCAAAGTTCAGCCTCTGAAGATAGGGCATGCTCAAAATCTCTCGATGACCAGTTATGTTTAAGGTAGCCGAGATTGCCGAGCCTGGGTGACGCCTGACTAAGTTCTTGGTATTTTCATAAAGAGACCCATTCACATTGATTTTCTAATCAAACGTCAGTAGGTGTGTGCCATGGATGACTCTATCCAAGCTGCTGTCCATCTGTATTGTAACTGTAGCTTCGTTGACAGTAATGATACCATCGTCAATTACCATCAACGGTTGTAGGTGGCTGGGACGAGTCTTACAATGCGCTATACCTCCAGAATGTAGTTGCTGCGCACATGTTGTTGATTTCAGTTGTTTGCAGAATGTAGAGGTGAGAATAGCGGTGCAGTTTCCAATTGCTAAGATATTATTACCACAATCTGCGACGTTGTTATTTTCCTCAAAGTCAAGTATTGTTCCATTATGCTGAACAGGAAACATGGTTAATTTTTCACATACTACGCTAGGATTTGGGTACTTGATAAGGAAGTGTACAAAATTATGATCTAAAAAGACTTTTATATAAGCTATTTTAATTAAATCAGTTATAGTTAAATCTGTAGAGTGCTCATTTAAAATTTTGCTCAGGTCATTAGAATCAAGTATTGCTGGGTTTATAATTTGAATCTTTGCAAGCGTAATAGACAACATTAGTGTTTCGAGTTCAGAAATTATAATTCTATTTCTTGTGAGTAATGTTTGGTAAAGGTTTCCTGTCTCGATCTGTTTTTCTTTTGCAAATTTAATTATTTTGTTTATGGATTCCGTTAAGTCGTTAATTTTTTCTTGTACTTTTGTATTTATAACTGCCTGTTGCTTAATTTAATTTTGCTGGTGAAATTTCAGATGTTCGAAGTCGTCAAAATCAGGGGTCCCTGCTACTATCTTTAAAGCTGTTCCTAAAATATTTATACTTCTAGCCTGTCTATGGTGGACATTAACTGTCTCTAGCAATGACCTAATATGACCTAAATCTGATTCGAGAATTTGTCTCATATGGGACTGTGGGAAATGTTTCATAAGTGAATTTGTTTCCTCGGCAATTTCCGAGTACATTGTAAGGTTAGAAGAATGTCTTAACATTTTAAAATTTTCCCAAATAACCGCATTTCCGTCCATGATGGGGATATAGTTCGAGTTCGAGTAGTTAGTAATCTTTCCAGCTGCTGCTGCTACTAGAAGTAGAAGGCGAAGAATCCAAACCCTAGTAAAGATAAGATACAGGGCAGAATGAGTACTGGAAGGATAATTATTTTTTTTTATTTTTTTTTTTTTATCTTATGTTATCCTTGTGTACCTCCCTCCCCTTTATAAGGACCGTTGACCCCAAATCGGCTTCCACTAAGACTTCCTCAAATAAAGGAGTTAGCTTGTTACCAAGTCTTTTATTTAGTTTCATAAGCACTTTGTCGCCTACTTGGAAAGTTCTATTTCTTCTGTCCGCATTTTGTCTTTTCAGTAGCAGATCTTGCGCTTTAGATATTTTATCTCGTATTTCTGCTTCAAATTCTGGTGGGGATGCATGAATTATGTCAATTGGTTTTTTATTAACAACTGAGTGAATTGATTTATTGTATTCTATTGTTGCTTGAAGTATAATATCTGTTGTGTCATTTAATTGTTTTTCTAGTTTCAAGCATCTGGCAATTTCTGCAAGAGTACTGTGGAATCTTTCTACCTGTCCATTTGAAGTACTATGTAATGGTGGAGAATTTACAATATCAACATTAAAACGGTTTTTTAAAAGAGACTTAATTGTTTCTGAGTTTAATGATGGTTCAAAATGGTGATGGTAGAAATTCATGAGCTGTAAGATGGGGGACTCGATATCTATTATCGTTCTGGAAGCTATGGGCTGGACAATGGCAAATTTAGAAAATTTATCGATACAAGTTAAAAAATATTTTTTATCTGTAGAGATAATGTCAATGTGGAGAATTTCTCCTACCTGGTTGGGGACTGGCGTTTCGCCAATGTACTGTTTTTGTGGGTGTCGGTCATATTTTCCTTTATTACAAGTCTTACAATTTGCAACTATTTCATTTGCTAGCCGAGTCATTTTTGGGAAAAAATAGTCTTGGAGAATTTGTTTTATATTCTCCTGCGCTGCTCTATGTGCTCTGCCATGTTCTGCGACTACAATTTCTTTTTGCTCATTCTTATCATGAACATCGATGACCAATTTATTTGAGTGACAAAATTTGGTTGAAGGGAAGGTCTCAACTAGTTTGTTTTGTATAAATGCTAGTATCGGCAAGTCGCATTTGATTGCATTCACTACGTCTTTTTTAACCGCATCACACACTTTCTCTATTAAGTTTTCTCTATTTGAGAAGTGTATGATATGTCTTGTTTTTTGTCCGAACATAATAATAATTTTTTCAGAAGCTATAATATTTTCTTCAATAACTATTTGGTTCCTGAAACAATTAATCGGTTTCTCAGTAGACTCGATAGTGTATGTCAATGACAATTCACTATGCATAGTGGCTAAGTCTGATGGAGCATCTTCTTCTAGAGCGTAAAGGTTTTGTCTTGATAGAGCATCAGCGACAAAATTTTCTTTACCGGGCTTGAAGAAAATTTGAGCGTTGTGCTCGTCGATAAAGGATTTCCATCTCTTAATTTTCGCATTAGTGTTTTTGTCTGAGACTGCAAATGTAAGTGGCTGATGATCGGTATAAATACTTAAATTTTTTACACCGTACAGATAGTTTCTTAGGGACTTTAGGGCCCACACTATCGCAAGTAGCTCACGTTCATTTGTGGCGAAATTTAATTCGTTGTCTCTCAAAGTCCTGGAAATCATGGTTATCGGCTTTTTGTTTTGTGATACAACAGCGCCTAAGCCAGAGGACTGAGCATCTGTCGTCAAATCAAATGGCTTTTGGTAATCAGGGTATAGGAGCATTACATCCTCAGAGCTTAAGATATTCTTTAATTTCTCGAAGGTTGACTGGAATTTTTTTCGATTTTCCTGCACTTGTTTTACCATTATCACCCTTTAGTATGTCTGTCAATGGTTTGGCTATAGATGCAAAATTTTTTATAAAGCATCTGTAATAGCTCGCTAGACCAAGGAATGATCTAACTTGGAACAGGTTGGTAGGCTGTTGAAATTTGCTAAGTGCTTCAACTTTGCTGGGGTTAGTTGTTATGCCGCCACGGGAGACCACAAATCCAAGATATTCAACCTTTTCCTTAAAAATTTGCATATTTAAAATTAAAATTTTGCATATTTTCAGAAAATATGATCACGTCATCCACGTAAACGTAGCATGACTTTCCGATCTGTTCTCTAAGTACATCATCACTTGCTCGTTGGAAAATTCCGGGGGCGTTTTTCAAACCAAGGGGAAGTCTGCAAAATTCATACTTCCCATTTCCTACAGAAAATGCAGTTTTTTCTCTGTCTTTTTCTGCAAGAAGTATTTGGTGAAATCCTCATTTCAGATCAAGTGTCGTGAAATATTTGGCTTTCCCGAGGTTTGAGAGAATAGCTACAATGTTCGGTATAGGGTATTTGTCATCAACAGTTTTTGAATTAAGTTTCCTAAAGTCAATTACAAGGCGTTTTTTCCTATTTCCTTGTTCGTCTAGACCCTTTTTATCTACTACCCACACCGGATTATTATACGGTGAATTAGATGGTCTGATAATATTATTTCTCAGCATGTCATCAGTTTCGTTATTGACAAACTCTGATACTCCTAATGGGTATGGGTAAAGCTTAGAGTACACTGCTTTTTCGTCCTCTGTTCGAATTGTAGCGATAATATTTGTGTTGTAAGGAAGAGATTCATTAGGGTCAGCAAAAACATTTATTTTTTCCTCTAGCATTTTCTTAAATTCTTTTTCAATTTCTTGGGGAACATTTATATATTCTACTTCAGTGAAGTTAACATTTGAGCTTTTTTTATATTGAATTATTTCGGATCCATTCTTTGTTTTTAATATGTTATTTTTCAAATCTAGATTTGCATTAATTTTTTTTTAAAGATCAAGTCCTATTATTCCATCAAAGCTTGATAAGCTGGGAAGTAAGAAGAATGTGGTTGTTGTATCAAAAAGGTGCATAGGACATTTCTCTCGAACAGAGTTAAAGCCATGAAGTGACGTAACTAAAAATTTTTCTTTAACATTAGTTACATTTTTAAGTTCTGGGATTGGTTTTATATAGTTTTTCGAAGCGCCTGTGTCTATGAGTAATTTGACTGGTCTGCCTGCTATCGTTCGCTCTACAAACGGTAACAGGGAGCTATTTCTAAAAAATTTACCTCTTGAAGCTGATCCTCATCTTCCAAATCTGATACCTCAGCCTCCGCTACTGCTTGGTACTCTTGTTCCGATTGACTTTCAGAACTTTAATCTTGTGAGAGATGATTAATTCTCTGTTGTTTGGGACCGGTATTTCTAGATGTTCCACTATTTGCTCTTTTTGGCACCTGATTTTGGTAGGAACCACCTTGGTTTGGGTATTGAGTTATTTGCCTAAACCGAGATGAACTGTCAACGTCCATAGGTTGTGGTGGTTCTTGCTTTATATTCGGGCTATTGTATTGAGATTTTTGTTTGTAAAATGGAGTTTTTACTTGGTTTGGGGTACTTTCTAAAGTGGGCTGCTTTTGCTGTCTCTGTTCCTGACGTTGAGCTCTTTCTTCATTATTCCTAGCAAAACTACTAGCGAATTGGAAGCGTTCATGATTAGACTCAACTTCCTGTGCAAGTGCTAGTGCTGATGGCAAATCTTTTGATCTTGCTGAAAATAGAATATCACTGAGAGATTTCTTTGTGTCTGAAATGAAGACTCTCAATCCATCTGCTCTGTATTTTTCGTTTAGAGAAGCAGCCAAAGTGGAATCGTAAGTCATAATTGTTTTGTTTATAAGTAATGTTAATTTTTTTTCAATTTCCTCGTAATATTGGATTATTGTCATGGTTCCCTGACGTAGAACGGACAACTCTTGTTCAATTATATAGATGGGGTGTTTATCGGCGTATGTAAAGTCAAGTCTGTTTATAATTGCTTTAAAATTCAGTGGTGTGTCGTATGACGACAGTACCATATCAGCAGGGCCTTTGATTTTGTTCCTAATTATACCCAGTGCCTGATAATGCTTTGAACTTCCTACATAATTTTCAAAAATTTTATATGCAGTGTGTGCGGCTTTCCGCCACGAAACATAAGTCTCGATCTTTCCCTCAAAGTCTGGTACCGCTTTTACTATGTCCAGTGTTTCGTCACATTTGATACCTACAATAATTTCCGCATCTTTAAACACTTCAACCTCGGGTACGGACACTGTTGCGTTCCTAAACTCATTTCTTATTTCATCCATTTTTCTTTCAAACACTTGCGCTTGATTTTGTAATGCAGTGTTTACGGCATACTCAAGCAACGCTTTCAAATTTTCTTCACTCACTGACATTTTATTTTTTATTTTTTCTGGCACTAGTTTATCTTTTATGTCTTTTATTAATTCTTCTAATTCCGCGTCGTATTCCTCTTCCTCACATTTACTCATAAGATTTTCTAATTTTATTCAATATTGTTTAAGAAAAAAATTTTTTTTTTCGTCGCAAAGATTATTTTACAAACACACTTTATTTAAATTCCTTTATTTTGTTTTTATTTATTTTAAGTAAGCACTCTACTCACATTTCTTTGTGTTAAAAACTATGGTTTTTAATTATGTTGTTGTATCTCTCCTCCTTTTTTTGTTTTTTTTTCCGTCCGCAAGTCCAACGATGTCGATCCAACGATGTTGCCTCCTTGCTTGTGGATTTTTGGGTGAGCAGGTTAGAACCACTGTTGGGCGCCAGTTAATAATTATAGTTCTGATAGCTTGCTTGTGATCTCGGCACGAAACAATAGCAGTGAAAATAATTTCAATCTTATCCGTTTATTGGTCAAATCCATACTAAAAGCTAAGTGACAAAATATTCTTATATTAGGCTAGCCCTGACCTATAATCGCTGTGTCAGTGATTATGTTGAATGGATTATGTTTCAACGTCGCAACGGCGCATGGAATGTTGACGCAGCGTAGTGTGGAGTTTGGCATAGTTGGTATTAAACATTGTTGCAGCATTCTAATAGAATTTGAAGAATCACTCTGTAGTCAGATCCGATTTGCCACGCCCCTAGTAAGCGTGGATTTATTATTTTTTGGTCGATCTTCAGAGGATCAAATCAGTAACCTACGAGCCAAATTTTGGCGTTCTAGCTTTAAAATTGTGAAGATACAGATTTACCAGATTTGCCACGCCCACAATGGGCGTAGATATATCCACTATAGCTTTTTCATCTTGAGTTGTCAACACAAGTCTACATTCCAAATTGCAACTTTCTAGCACTTCTAAAAGCAGTGTTTCTGAGATATCGGAAAATGCATTTTCCGATTTGCCATGCCCCAAGTGGGCGTATCGGGAAGATCTTGACAGTTTATAATTCGGGGGTATACACGAGTATATATTCCAAATTTCAACTCTCTAGCTTCAAAACTGTGCAAATGGTGTGCGCCCATACGGACAGACGGACAGACGGACGGACAGCGTGACAGACATTGCACAAAACCAATATACTCATTTCACTTTGTGAATGAGTATAAAAACAAGTAAGAGTGCTCTAATGGAGACTGTTCGACTAAGAGATACCCTGAACCCAGCGAAGAGCCAATATTCCCAACATTCTATGCTTAGTTTGCTTATACAAATATTGCGAGCAACACACACACACACGCACATGCATACGCATAAGCACGCGCTCTGCTAAATGCGCAGTTGACGCAGCGACTGCGCTCGGGCTGCAACTTACCTATTGTATGAGAAATTAAATGCTTAATAACTTTTTTTGTGGATGGACTCTCTTAAACAAACATTCACGGCGGTAATATGTCATTCATATGTGTTTATTTTCCAAAGCACAAGTCTCTAGTATTTGAAATACTTTTTTTTTTGCAAATTTGTGGCGAAGGGGGCGTGGCATCCATAATCCAAAAAATACAAAATTTCCGTATTCATTTCAGGGATCTACACAGTACATTTGGAGTCTCTAGCTCTTACGGTATACAAAAACGAAGAAAATCTATCGATTTTTATCGATAATAAGGAAACTGGATGAGTTATCGAAAATCTAAAAAAAACTAGAACTGCGTAGGATACACACGAATATACGCTGATCATTGCAGATCTCTAGCTTTTGTGGTTTACGAGATCGCCGCGTTCATACGCACGGATGGACGGACGGACGGACGGACAGACGGAAGAATATATATACTTTATGGGGTCTGCCATGTCTCCTTCTGCCTGTTACATACATTTTCACAAAAACATGATAACCTGATTTCCCAATTTCAATGGGTTCAGGATATAACAAGTAATAAAGCTCTAGTCGGCGGTATCCGACTAGGAGATCCCCTGAAATCTGCGCAGAACCGATATTCCAAATGTTCTACACTTTTCTAAATATGTATATGTTGTAACATTAAGAATTATGTTCCATTATTTAGCGCAGCGAGTTTCGGCCGCTCTGAGAACTCAAACACAACTGACTCTCGAGCCCGAACCACACTCAGCAACAGCGTCAAACGCTGTCGCCTCGCTAAAACGGGACTTCCTCGAACCGACAACATAATCAACCAATCACAGCCCTTACAAAGGCTTATGCTGAAGATAATTATTGCGAAATATCGAAAACTACAACCACACACATACAAACTTAGTACGCGCCGACACGGCCATTCTGGCAATAACACGACCTCGTGTACTTTAACAAAACTGCCTTACTGCATAATTCATTTATAAATTTTATTTATAAATTTTCGAAAGTAATTTAAGATTAACATTTTCCTTTTTGATTACAACTATTTTTGTTTGAGGGTGTCATACAAAATTTTAAACTGCTATAAAATTAATCTTTAGCTTAATTAAACTTTCTTCACTATCCTTTTATTATCATAAACTCAACTGGTTTTACATTACATCATCTTATGCGCCACACGCCATGATCAAAACATTTGTTTTGAACTTGTGCTTGCAATATGACCAATTCTTTCAACTTTTCTTATCAGCTTCTTCATTCATCCATACTGTCTCTTTCAACAGTTTCTTTCTCAATCTTTTCAATTCTTTCTCTTTCAACATTTTCATTCTCAATCATTTCAATACTGTCTCTTTCAACAGTTTCATTCTCAATCGGTTCAATACTGTTCCTTTCAACAGTTTCATTCTCAATCGTTTCAATACTTTCTCTTTCAACATTTTCATTCTCAATCATTTCAATACTGTCTCTTTCAACAGTTTCACTCTTAATCATTCCAATACTGTCTCTTTCAACGGTTTCATTCTTAACATTATTCAAATCCTCATTACTACTTTCTAACTCAACTGGTACATATCCTTCTGGCAATTTCCTTATATCGTCATGAGCATACTGGTATTTTCTATTATTTGTCAATGACCTTAGGATATATCTATCTCCGTCCAACAATTCAGCTATTTGTAACTTTCCCCTAAACTTTGGACTCAACTTCGTTTGATGCCTTGCCTCATTCTTTAACAACACAAAATCTCCTACTTCGTATCCAACAACCTTAGCCTTGGTTTTATCAAACCGTTTCTTGCTATATACTGCTGCCGCTGATATATTTTGCACTGCTCGAGCTCTTGATTCAAATCACAATTCACAATGCCAATAAACAATTCTAAAGGGCTCGCCTTTGTTTCTCGACTTACTGTACAATTTAAGGCCAACTGTACCTCACCCAATGCGTCTTGCCAAGATCGGCTGCTAGCCTCAACTGCCGTCAGTAAGTCTTTCAAAGTGCTCAAAATGCGTTCCACCCGTTAGCTCTACTTGCGCCTATCGCAATCCAATGCAAACTTATTTTCTGTTGAAAACAAAACTCACTAAATTTAGAGCTAGCAAAACACCTACCCTGGTCTGCTATTTTGCGGTTTAGTACTCCAAACAAAGATACCGACGACGTCACAGCACCTATGCAATTGTCAGCATCAATCTTAAGTGTGTGTGTTAAATAAACAAACTTGGTAAAAGCGTCCACTTGGACAATAACATATTCCTTCTGATCAGACTTGCCACTCAACTTTCCTGTTACGTCTATGTGTATCGTGTGCCAAGGTGTGCTGACCTTTGGTATTGAATGAAGTCTAGCTTGAATTTTACCCGAGGATGACTTTGACATCTTACAAGTAATACAGTTTTCAACAAACTTTCGTATATACATAGACATGCTATCGAACCAATAATAATCATAGGCCTTATCTAGAGTCTTCTCCCAACCTAAGTGCATGATTGTCTCGTGAATCTGATTTATTACAGACCATCTGAATGCCCTTGAAACAATTGGCAAAGGTCAAGTTCTACCATTTCTCTGAATTTTTCGATAAAGTAATCCTGCTCTCAACTCATAAGTTTTTGCAATGTCCTCGGCAAGAGAATTGTCTTTCAGTTTGTTCACAATATTGATAATATCGAAATCCTTCCGCTGTTCAGCCATAAGCGAATCACTTGATATCTCTGCCAAATTAACTCGTTTTTCAGGAACTTTAGAAGTATCAATCACATTAGCGGATGAGAGATTTCTGGAAAAGAAATCAGCATGAGCCATTCGTTTATCCTCTCTATACTGCAAATCAAATGAGAACGACTGTAAATAAGCCCACCATCTTTGTGCCCTGGGAGATAGGCCACGTTCAGTTTTTGATGCTTTTAAGTGAGTTGCAATCGGTAAAAACCACAAAATCTCTACCCATCAAATAATGACGAAAATGCTTTATGGCCATGACAACCGCAAGGGTCTTTAACTCATAAGAATGGTATCTTGATTCTGCAGGTAAAGTAGCCTTACTGAAAAATTCAACAACATGCGGCTTGTTATCGATTTTGTGTAGCAAGATGGCTCCATATCCACGAGCACTTGCATCAGTATGCTAAAACTGGCTTCTGTGTAAGTACAGAAATAACTTTTTGTCTTATTTGTTCATGTTCTGGCTTCCAAACAAACTCGTTCTTTTCCGATGTCAAAAGATGCAAAGGCTTCATGAAACAGGAAAATCCTTGGATAAATTTCCGAAAGTAAGACACTAATCCAATAAATTGTCTTAAAGCAGGGACTGACTGAGGAGGCGGTAGAGCAGTTAACGCTGAAACTTTAAGTGAATTTGGACGAAATTTGCTGCGCTCAGTTCATATCCTAAATATTGAACTGTCGACTTGAGAAACGAACACTTTTTAATATTGAACATAAATCCAGCTTTTGTGAGAATATCAAGGGTAATCTGTAATCTTTCTAAAGCTTCAGTTTTTGTTGTAGCCACCACCAATACGTCATCCATATAGACAACTACAACGTATTTGAAAGTTCCCCAAGCGTATGCGTCACTGTACGCTGAAAAACTGAAGGTGCATTTTTAAGACCAAACGGCATTGACAAAAATTCGTATTGGCCGTCTGGAGTGACAAAAGCCGTACACTCTATTGACTCTTCATGCAAAGCGATTTGGTAGTATCCGCTTGCCATATCTAGACATGTGAAATTTTTCGCTCCCTGAAGTCTGGCTATCTGATCTGCTATTAGAGGCAACGGATATTTATCTGAGGCTGTATTCGTATTTAATTCACGGTAATCGACACACAAGCAATGAGACCCGTCCTTTTTGTTCACTAACATCATAGGACTTGCATGTTTTGCACTTGTGCTTGCAATATGACCAATTCTTTCAACTTTTCTTATCAGCTTCTTCATTCATCCATACTGTCTCTTTCAACAGTTTCTTTCTCAATCTTTTCAATTCTTTCTCTTTCAACATTTTCATTCTCAATCATTTCAATACTGTCTCTTTCAACAGTTTCATTCTCAATCGGTTCAATACTGTTCCTTTCAACAGTTTCATTCTCAATCGTTTCAATACTTTCTCTTTCAACATTTTCATTCTCAATCATTTCAATACTGTCTCTTTCAACAGTTTCACTCTTAATCATTCCAATACTGTCTCTTTCAACGGTTTCATTCTTAACATTATTCAAATCCTCATTACTACTTTCTAACTCAACTGGTACATATCCTTCTGGCAATTTCCTTATATCGTCATGAGCATACTGGTATTTTCTATTATTTGTCAATGACCTTAGGATATATCTATCTCCGTCCAACAATTCAGCTATTTGTAACGGTCCCCTAAACTTTGGACTCAACTTCGTTTGATGCCTTGCCTCATTCTTTAACAACACAAAATCTCCTACTTCGTATCCAACAACCTTAGCCTTGGTTTTATCAAACCGTTTCTTGCTATATACTGCTGCCGCTGATATATTTTGCACTGCTCGAGCTCTTGATTCTGCCAAATCACAATTCACAATGCCAATAAACAATTCTAAAGGGCTCGCCTTTGTTTCTCGACTTACTGTACAATTTAAGGCCAACTGTACCTCACCCAATGCGTCTTGCCAAGATCGGCTGCTAGCCTCAACTGCCGTCAGTAAGTCTTTCAAAGTGCTCATAATGCGTTCCACCCGTTAGCTCTACTTGCGCCTGTCGCAATCCAATGCAAACTTATTTTCTGTTGAAAACAAAACTCACTAAATTTAGAGCTAGCAAAACACCTACCCTGGTCTGCTATTATGCGGTTTAGTACTCCAAACAAAGATACCGACGATGTCACAGCACCTATGCAATTGTCAGCATCAATCTTAAGTGTGTGTGTTAAATAAACAAACTTGGTAAAAGCGTCCACTTGGACAATAACATATTCCTTCTGATCAGACTTGCCACTCAACTTTCCTGTTACGTCTATGTGTATCGTGTGCCAAGGTGTGCTGACCTTTGGTATTGAATGAAGTCTAGCTTGAATTTTACCCGAGGATGACTTTGACATCTTACAAGTAATACAGTTTTCAACAAACTTTCGTATATACATAGACATGCTATCGAACCAATAATAATCATAGGCCTTATCTAGAGTCTTCTCCCAACCTAAGTGCATGATTGTCTCGTGAATCTGATTTATTACAGACCATCTGAATGCCCTTGAAACAATTGGCAAAGGTCAAGTTCTACCATTTCTCTGAATTTTTCGATAAAGTAATCCTGCTCTCAACTCATAAGTTTTTGCAATGTCCTCGGCAAGAGAATTGTCTTTCAGTTTGTTCACAATATTGATAATATCGAAATCCTTCCGCTGTTCAGCCATAAGCGAATCACTTGATATCTCTGCCAAATTAACTCGTTTTTCAGGAACTTTAGAAGTATCAATCACATTAGCGGATGAGAGATTTCTGGAAAAGAAATCAGCATGAGCCATTCGTTTATCCTCTCTATACTGCAAATCAAATGAGAACGACTGTAAATAAGCCCACCATCTTTGTGCCCTGGGAGATAGGCCACGTTCAGTTTTTGATGCTTTTAAGTGAGTTGCAATCGGTAAAAACCACAAAATCTCTACCCATCAAATAATGACGAAAATGCTTTATGGCCATGACAACCGCAAGGGTCTTTAACTCATAAGAATGGTATCGTGATTCTGCAGGTAAAGTAGCCTTACTGAAAAATTCAACAACATGCGGCTTGTTATCGATTTTGTGTAGCAAGATGGCTCCATATCCACGAGCACTTGCATCAGTATGCTAAAACTGGCTTCTGTGTAAGTACAGAAATAACTTTTTGTCTTATTTGTTCATGTTCTGGCTTCCAAACAAACTCGTTCTTTTCCGATGTCAAAAGATGCAAAGGCTTCATGAAACAGGAAAATCCTTGGATAAATTTCCGAAAGTAAGACACTAATCCAATAAATTGTCTTAAAGCAGGGACTGACTGAGGAGGCGGTAGAGCAGTTAACGCTGAAACTTTAAGTGAATTTGGACGAAATTTGCTGCGCTCAGTTCATATCCTAAATATTGAACTGTCGACTTGAGAAACGAACACTTTTTAATATTGAACATAAATCCAGCTTTTGTGAGAATATCAAGGGTAATCTGTAATCTTTCTAAAGCTTCAGTTTTTGTTAGAGCCACCACCAATACGTCATCCATATAGACAACTACAACGTATTTGAAAGTTCCCCAAGCGTATGCGTCACTGTACGCTGAAAAACTGAAGGTGCATTTTTAAGACCAAACGGCATTGACAAAAATTCGTATTGGCCGTCTGGAGTGACAAAAGCCGTACACTCTATTGACTCTTCATGCAAAGGGATTTGGTAGTATCCGCTTGCCATATCTAGACATGTGAAATTTTTCGCTCCCTGAAGTCTGGCTATTTGATCTGCTATTAGAGGCAACGGATATTTATCTGAGGCTGTATTCGTATTTAATGCACGGTAATCGACACACAAGCAATGAGACCCGTCCTTTTTGTTCACTAACATCATAGGACTTGCATAAGGTGAGCAACTTGGCCTTATGACAATGCATTCTACTAGTTCTTTAATCTTCCCGCGTACCAACTCTCTTTCATTTGGACTAAGTCTTCTCTGAACAATTTTTCTGAGGTCTACTAACTTAATTTTCATCTCACCTGTACTGACTCTAGAAGAAAGAATTCCTTTTATAAAAGATTTTGAATAATTTTCTAATAAATTATTTAATTTATCCCTATCTTCGCCGACAAGACCAGTATCCAATTTAGAAAATATATCATCATTTGAACAATAGTTTACAGATTTTGGTCAAACAATTTCAAATTTTCCCGGTGACACAATGACATGGAAACCCTGCGACATTATTTCTCGACCAATCACAATGTCGCTATCCAAATACTGATCGCCTAAAACGTGAAACAGCATCTCAATACAATAATTGTTAATTTTTACGTTGCCAAGTATTTGCAATGTACTACAAATGCTGTCATTCCCAATACCCTTCAACATTACTATGTTGTAAATTCTTTTACCGGCTAACTGAGTACTTATCTTTTGTTTAATCAACGAACATTCCGCTCCAGAATCAAGCATTATCAAAAACATAGCTGGAGTTTCTACACTGGTGAAGCGCTGTACAAAAATTTTCTTAAGCTCGGTCCAATTTATGTCAGGATAACATATTTGTGAGAGCCACTGCGACGCACTGCTTTCCAACGCTGCTCTCAAAGCCATTACCAAAGCACTGCCTTTTATGTTATTTTCCGCCAGAACTATATTTACTGTAGCACACCACGCGGATGCGTCGGCGCCAACAAGATCCTTTCAATATTATTGTTACACTTTATGTTCACACAACGACGCAAACACACGATAAATTGATTCGAAGCAAATTTCTAACACGCTCCCGCTAACACGTCCGGCACTCGCCATGGATCATTTGTCATATTAGGTTGCGAGCCAGATCCCACTTCTGATGTTGTAACATTAAGAATTATGTTCCATTATTTAGCGCAGCGAGTTTCGGTCGCTCTGAGAACTCAAACACAACTGACTCTCGAGCCCGAACCACACTCAGCAACAGCGTCAAACGCTGTCGCCTCGCTAAAACGGGACTTCCTCGAACCGACAACTTAATTAACCAATCACAGCCCTTACAAAGGCTTATGCTGAAGATAATTATTGCGAAATATCGAAAACTACAACCACACACATACAAACTTAGTACGCGCCGACATATACATTTCGAGCAACACATACACATACACACACACATACGCACGCACGCAAAAACGAGCGCTCTGCTGACTGCGCAGTTTACGCAGCGACTGCGCTCAGTCTGCATTAAGAGCAGTATTATGGGAAGTTAATTGTTGAATAAGTTCCTTTGTAGATGGACATTCTTAATCAAACTTTCAGAGCGTAGTTATTCATCCGTATTTGTATTCCTGAAGCACAATCCTACACTTGAAATGCGTTTTTTGCAAGTTTGGGGCGAAGGGGGCATCCAAAATATAACAAAAATCAAAATTGTTTAAACTCCACATTATACTAAAAACAAAATTTGAGACTCTATTCTAAATGGGAGAAAATTATAACTGGATTTCGATAACTTTTAAAATCGATAACTTTAAAACGATCAATTATCGATTTTTATAAGCAAACTCGATCTGCGCGTCTATACACGGATATACATAAAAATTCAGTCTCTACTCTTATAGATTCTAGATCACGCTTCACACATACGGATGGACGGACAGACGGACATGGCTATGTCGATTCAGTTCGTCGACTGATCAAGAATAGTATACTTTATGTGGTCTCCACCCTCCTTCTGCCTGTTACATACATTTTAACAAAACCATTAACCCTATCCCATTTTCAATGGGTTCAGGTTAAAAACCCGATAGGTTCAAAGGGAAACACAGCAGGAAGAAATAATTATCGAGAGGAGAGGGAAGTAAATATAATAATTCTAAAATACATAGTTCAACTTATTAATGGAATTTCTTGGAATTCCAATCCAGAATAACCATAGCCATTATTAACACTCGGACTGACGCGAATTTTGAAAATGAATTTTCTGCATAACAACAATATAGCAAATCCCAAATTCTGAAATAACAAGTCCGACTGACGCAAAATAACGTTTGCATCGACGCGTCATGTTGCTGCTGCATAATTTCAACAGCTTATAAAAAAGGCCTATCTGATTCTTTATTTAAGTTAAACGAGTCGACAAAATTATCGTCTTTTAAAAATCTCACGTGCCGTTAGCCTGTGTCCGGGTTTCAACTCAACAAACACAGCAAATACTAATTATATATTTTTAAAACTGAGTATATTCTAAACAGTTATCTAGTACCTAAACTGGTGAAAATTTACTAAATATATAATTTTGATACTCCATTCTATTATACTCCTTCTCAGTTGGTACCCCATTCCGTACCATACTTCTCCTAATTTATTAGTCCATCCTCACCTTGCCCTGACTCGTTCTTAGTTCCAATTCTAATGACTTGTCGGACACACTTGTTTCCATGTTATAATAGACACTCAAAGCCTATACAGGTTCCAATCAAAAAACTAAAAGACTCTCCGTATTGCTCAAGCAACGAAAAATATTCCGACCTCTTCTTCCACTCTTTCTATACCTACTTTATCTGTCGTTTCTCCTCGAAAGCGTTTTCCTATCTAGCTTTCTTCTGACACGACATTAAGCAATCTCTTTTATTTCTATAAATCTGCAGCCTTTTTTATTTCGAAGTTTAATTTCGCGACTCCTCTTGAATTCTTCATTCAAAATCAATTGCCCGCTGAATTTTCACAACTATATTATCCAAATTTTGGCCACCTAATGTAGTTGCGCATAATTCAAACACAAGAATCGAAATAGGTTGTCTCCAATATCGTTAAATCCTACTTCGGTTCAATCTTCTTCTAATATTGGATCAAAAAACTAAATTTTGCTTAATCTTCTCCGCAACTGTCTTTGATATATCAAAACGTTCGCGGCCTAAATTCTAAGCTCAAAGATATTTTTAGTAGTTTTTGTATAAATTCTGAAATTATTCTCTCACAAAACGTGCAAGTCCGAAGTTTATAATAGTGAGATTCTCTCTAATGATTTCACCATTTATAGACACGATCGACTCTACGTAGAGGTGGTGGTGTCTTGATTGGTGTTAAATCCAACCTCCTCTCAAATCTTTTATTTTTTCGTTACCTCATATCTGAGATTATTGGAGTTAAAATAACTCTTCCATCGTTTCCCTGTTTATTACTTGTTCATATATCCCTCCCTCTTCTGATTTCAAGTTTATCTCAACATATAACTTGCATTAAAGAAATTTATGGACATGTTAATGATAACGCTATGTTTCTTGTGTTGGGTGACTTTAATATACCTAACACTTTTTGGTCCTCCAGTCCCAACTCTAGTTTTCTTATTCCTACAATATATCATTACCTTTTCTATGAATTATTCACGCTTTCTATGTTTCAGATGAACTCTATTTCAAATCATCTGAATCGTCACTTGATCTAGTTTTTATTAATGATGACTCTACATTACTGTCTCTAGATCATCACCTTTTTGTATACCTGAGGATATACATCATTCCACTTTGAGGTACAACTATCCATAAGTACTCCTCCAGTTTTCACACCTAAAATTTTAAAACAACGTCGTTGTTATAATAAGTGCAATTTTGTTTTGCTTAATCAACTTATTAATGCAACAGATTGGTCTCCTTTATATAAATCAGTTGACATTATTTTTTTCTAACACTTTTTCTATAACACTTTAAACTCTCTTTTAGATAAGTGTGTTCCTATGTGTCTCCCTATGCCCGTTTCTAATAAAGGCCCCTGGTTTACTCAGACTCTTTCTAATTTAAAAAATACTAAGTCTAAATATTTAAAAAAATTTAAAAAGTCTGGTTCGAATGTAGACTGGTCTAAATATTCCATAGCCAAGTCGAATGTTAATATTTTAAATTCTCGGTGTTATGAGAATTACCTTTTTCGTTGCAAAAGGCAGTTTGTTCGTGATCCTAAGAAATTCTATTCATTCGTAAACATGAAGCGTAAATCTTCAGTTTACCTTCCTCATTTTTCCTTGGATTGGACAAAACTTGTAATGATCATGATTCCCCTGATTTTTTGCAGATTTTTTTCAATCCACTTACTCCTCGTTAATCCCTATACCACTTTATACCCTTACTTAATTTCTACAAATAATATTATTAATGCTTCTAAGGTTTCCCCATCTTCTTTGATTTCAGCCATTCGCTCATTGAAATCATCTTTTTCTCCTGGAGCTGATAATATTCCCAGTTGTGTAATTAAAGAATGTAGTGGTTCGCTTCAGACACCATTACTAAAACTATTTAATTTGTCGCTGGAAGCCTCTGTTTTTCCGTCGATTTGGAAAGAGTGTATCATCATCCCTCTATATAACAAGTAAGAAAGCTCTAGTCGGCGGTACCCGACTAGGAATCCCCTGAACCCTGCGATGAGCCGATATTCCAAACATTCTATGCTTATTTAACATATACATATATACAAGCAATACATGTACACACACATACACACACACATACGCACGCACGCATAAGCGATAGCTCTGCTGACTGCGCAGTTTACGCAGCGGCTGCGCTCGGGCTGCAGAAGAGCTATATTATCGGAACTTAATTGTTGAATAAGTTCTTTTGTAGATGGACTTTCTTAATCACACTTTCAGAGCGTAATTATGTCATTTATTCGTGTGTATTTGCCGAAGCACAAGTCTCTAGCACTTGAAATACGTTTTTTGCAATTTTGGGGCGAAGGGGGCGTGGCATCCAAAATATAATGAAAATCAAAATTGTATTAACTCCACATTATACTAAATACAAAATAAGGAGTCTCTAGCTTTGAAGATGTGCGAGACATAATTTTATTACTGGTTTCCGATTTCGTTTTAAATCGATAACATTAAAACGATCAAAGTTATCGATTTTTTGAAGCAAACTTGATATGCGAGTGCTATACACAAACCTACATAAAAAATTTCAAGTCTCTAGCTCTTATAGATTCTGAGATCGACGCGTTCAAACATACGGACAGACGGACAGACGGACAGACGGACGGACGGACAGGCGGACAGGGCTAAATCAACTCAGCTCGTCGCCTTGATCAAGAATATATATACTTTATGGGGTCTGCCACGCCTCCTTCTGCCTGTTACATACATTTTAACAAAACCATGATACCCTGATTTCCCATTTTCAATGGGTTCAGGGTATAATAAAAAATATATAACTTGATGTCCGCTTTTATCTCTAGTAGCCATTTTTGATATAGAGTCTGCGCCCCGCACTAAAATAAAATGTGTCAGGGTACAAATGTGTAGGTTAGGTAATGAAGGACCCCGAGAATCCGGCGAGCTAGTACGAGCATAGCGAGTGCGCACCCCTAAGCCTTCTACACACCTGTCTAAGCCCAGTAATCTCCATGCACTGGCAGGAAGACCCTCTTCTACCAGAGATACAATCCTAACACTAGCAATTTTATACTTCCAGATTCCAGTCAAAGCTCTTTGCTGGACTTGCTTTAAACTTTTCCAGTTATAGCACTGGCGACAAGGTGATCATAAAAGCTATGCGCTATAACTACCAAGCCGGGTGTGCTGTTTTTCGACCATTGATAATATACCACCTGTTCAGGCATGAACATACATAAATAGTCTAAGATCATAAATATGCCTTCTACTCAACGACTAGGGTGAAGTACAATAAAAATAGATAAGGGTCACATGTTTACAACCTATAAAGAGACACATGCACTAACGCTGAGCCTTACAAAGTCAGCGATAGGCTAAGAATACATAAACACCAACGCTGAGCCCTACAAACTAAGCAATAGATAAGCTAGATGTAAGGGATGAAATTATGCTTGAGTCAGTGTATAAAAACGCTGACTCAGAAGAATAAAAAATAATATACAACTGATCGTCAACGGCGCAAGTGTGTTCAGGTCCGCCGAGCCAGATAGAGCAAGTGTGTTCAGACTCCGACGAGATAGATCAAGTGTATTCACCTGTATTCACATAATATAACACCGTTAGACGGAATATTAGCAGAATATTAACTCTAAGCTTAGACTCTACTTTTGTAATGAGAGTTACAATACTAACAATCCCGTACACTACACGGTTTCGCCTTCCAAATTGATGATAGTTGCTGTTGTTACCGTTGTGTAAGCATGGAAATACTAAAACACGCTTACAAGTAGCTTTAAGGTAAGGATACTTAATCATAAACATTCGTAATTTATCATTCTTTAGAACCTTAATATTAGCTATTGCCATTAAGTTTGCGATAATTACAGTATTGGTTAACTGCTCATTGCTTATCAAATTAAAATCAGAATTGTCTAGGATTGCCGGGCTTATTATCTTTGCCATTGCTAAGGTAATGAACAGCATTAAGTTTTGAAGAGCACCGTTTGTATGAGTACCTACTTATTTGTGTAGCGATGAGGTGATCTGGGGGGGATGGAGGGGAGCAGGCAAGGCAAAGCTTCTGATTGTGCTCAAATTGGTGAGTGCCAGAGTGATCCTTGCTCTTGCTCTCCTCAAGTCGACACACTACCTCCACGTGGTTCCTCCTGGATTGTGACTCAACACCCGTTGAGTTATAAACTAAAGTGCGCGGCGGGATCCTAATCCTTAAATTAGGTTTTGGCGTAGGACTTGATATCCACCCATGGAAAAAACACGCATCAGTGAAGGAAGCAAGAAGAGCCTCGGATAGGAACCCGAAAAACGTTGACGACCACTGCAAACGTAAAAAGGACAATGATTTGAGAGTATGCACTTGGAATGTAAGGACATTGTACAGACCCGGTGCTGCTCAACAACTAGCGGATACCCTCAATAAGTTGAAGGCTGACATTACAGCCATCCAGGAAATGCGATGGAAAGGACAGGGACGCATGCGAAAGAGTAATTGTGACATTTACTACAGTTGTCATAATGATAGGCATGAATTTGGTTGTGGTTTCGTCGTTGGAGCCAAGTTGCGGCACCGAGCCTCGCACTTCACACCAATCAGCGAGAGGATCGCGACGATCCGAATAACTGCCAAATTTTTCAACATCAGCCTAATCTGTGCGCATGCCCCGACGGAAGAGAAAGACGATGCTACAAAGGATGCTTTCTATGCAGAGCTTGACCGAGCATATGGCCGTTGCCCGTCACATGACGTTAAGATCCTTCTAGGAGATTTTAACGCCAAAATAGGGCGGGAGGGCATCTTTGGAGCAACCGTTGGCCCCTTTAGTCTGCATGAGTCCACGTCGAGCAACGGACTTAGACTAATAGGATTTGCGGCCGCGCACAATATGATTGTACGTAGTACAGGTTTTCGTCACCTCAACATCCACAAGGCAACCTGGCTGTCGCCTGATCGTCTGACGCGAAATCAGATTGATCATGTTGTGATCGATGCAAGGCATGCATCTAGCATTCTTGATGTGAGATCTTGTCGGGGTCCTAACATCGACTCTGACCACTACCTTCTTGCAGCGAAGGTTCGCGCACGGATGTGTGCCGCGAAAGTCTCACGTCAAGGTATGCCAAGAAAGCTGGACATCGAAAAGCTGCAATCGCAACAACATAAGGATGCCTTCTCCACTCGACTCTCGGGCCGACTCGGCCAACTCTCACCAACACCTATAAATACAACGGATATGTGGGCGTACATATCCAACGCCATAAATTCTTCTGCTGTGGAAGTACTTGGATTCCAACGCCCTCCTAACCGGAATCCATGGTATGACCAGGAGTGTCGGGAGGTGACTGCAGCAAAAGACGCCGCCTACAGAAGAACGCTGCAAGCAGGAGCTACTCGAGCGGTAGTAGATATTTATAGGTTGCGGAGACGAGATGAGAAGCGCCTTTTCAGGAGGAAGAAGCGGGAGATGGAAAGGCTTGAGTGTGAGAAGATGGAGCATAGCAGAAGCAAGAACGATGCCCGTGACTTTTACCAGAGGGTCAAACGCATGACCCAAGGGTATAAGTCTGGATCGCTTGCCTGCAGGAGTGATGATGGAACCCTGGTCACAGATGCGAAGATGGTACTGAGGTTATGGCGGGATCACTTTGAGAAACTTTTGGCTGGGAACAGTGAGAGTGAGCTTGACGAAGATGGTCCACTAACCCCAATCAGAGATGATGGTATTGAAGTTCCCACCCCTAGTCATACGGAAGTCGAGATAGCTATACAGCGTCTCAAAAACAATAAAGCCGCGGGAGCAGATGGCTTACCGGCTGAATTGTTTAAGGCTGGAGGCGGTGAGTTGGTAGGGTGCATGCACCAACTCATCAGCAGAGTATGGCTAACGGAAAGCATGCCCGATGATTGGAACCTCAGTATGATCTGCCCTATCCTTAAGAAGGGTGATGCAACACAACGCACCAACTACCGTGGCATCAGCCTTCTTCCCGTCGCATACAAGGTTCTCACGAGCGTAATGTGTGAGAGACTGAAACCACACGCTGAAGCATTGATAGGTCCCTATCAATGCGGTTTTCGTCCTGGCAAGTCTACAGTTGACCAGATCTTCACATTGCGCCAAATCCTGGAGAAATCGCATGAGAACCAAATCGACACATACCATCTGTTCGTCGATTTTAAAGCTTCTTTTGATAGCCCACGGCGAGACCGCCTGTACGCTACCATGTCTGAGCTTGGTATTCCTGCAAAGTTAATACGGCTTTGTAGCATGACATTGAGCAACACCATCAGCTCTGTCAAGGTAGGAAATGACCAATCCGAAACCTTTAATACCAAGTGGGGTCTCAGACAAGGCGACTCGTTGTCTTGTATACTCTTCAATCTACTGATGGAGAGTATAATAAGGAAAGCTGGGGTGCATCGGATGGGCACAATACTGGGAAACAAATGTGTCCAGCTCCTTGGTTACGCTGATGATATCGATATTATTGGTCGTACCAAGCGTGATGTAACTGCGGCTTTTGGAGCTATCGAAAAGGAATCAGCCAAAGTTGGTCTTGCAGTAAACATGGGCAAAACGAAGTTTATGGTGTGCAGTAACAGAGAATCGCGGCGTCTTGACTCTCACCTTACTGCTGGAGACTATGACTTCGAGTCTGTCAAGGACTTTGTCTATTTGGGAACTGCCGTGACCAACAACAATGATGTCAGCCTAGAGATCAAGCGGAGAATTACATTAGCCAACAAATGTTACTTTGGGCTCAGTAGGCAAATGAACAGTAGAGCCCTCTCTCGAAAGACAAAAATAACACTCTACAAGACGCTCATCATTCCAGTGCTGCTTTATGGTGCGGAAGCCTGGACAGTGACGCAGTCAGATGCGGCTGCTCTTGGTGTTTTCGAGAGAAAGATTCTTCGCAAGATCTATGGACCAGTTTGCGTTGGCGAAACCTATCGTATCAGGTGGAACGACGAGCTGTACGAGCTATATGGCGATGTGGACATTGGCAAGCGAATTGACATTCAGCGTCTTCGTTGGTTGGGTCACATTGCTCGTATGGAGGGAAGCACTCCAGCTCGTTCGGTTTTTGATACGATAGTTGGAGGACAACGAAGAAGGGGTAGACCTAGAACCCGTTGGAAGGACCAAATGGAGGCAATCCTAGGAGGTGTAACCAACTGGAGAAGTCGTGCACAGGATAGAGAAGCATGGAGGCAAATCGTGCATCAGGCTGTACTCCGATAGGGGTGTTTTAGCCAATTAATAATTAATAATGAGGTGATCTGTGTTGATTAAAGAATTTGTATTGTTACCAATATTATATTGTTTAGTGAATCAGTCAGTTTGTTAAGTTGTTCTTGTTCCTTCGAGACATGGCTATGTCGATTCAGTTCGTCGAGCTGATCAAGAATATGTATACTTTATGTGGTCTGCCACGCCTCCTTCTGCCTGTTACATACATTTTAACAAAACCATTATACCCTGATTTCCCATTTTCAATGGGTTCAGGGTATAAAAACCCGATAGGTTCAGAAGGGAGAACAACAGCAGGAAGAAATAATTATCGAGAGGAGAGGGAAGTGATATATTCATAATGATTATGTCTAAAATACATAGTTCAACTTAGTTCACAGCTGGAATTTCTTGGAATTGCCAATCCAGAATGAACCGGATAGCCAATTTATTAACACTCGGACTGACGCAGAATTTTGAAAATGAATTTTGCTGCATAACAACAATATAGCAAATCCCAAATTCTGAGAATAACAAGTCCGACTGACGCAAAATGAACGTTTGCATCGACGCGTCATGTTGCTGCTGCATAATTTCAACAGCTTATAAAAAAGGCCTATGCTGAAATTGTCTTTAGTCTTAAGCTGTTCGTTAATAAAGCAAGATGTCGAGAACTAAATCATTTTGACTCCGTCTTTTAAATAATCTCAGCGTTGCCGTTAGCCTGTGTCGCGGAGTTAGTTCAACTCAAACATAAACACAGCAAATATCTAATTATATATTTTTAAAACTGAGTAGTATATCTAAACAGTTATCTAGTGACCTAGAAGCTGGTGAAAATTTACTAAATCAGTATAATTTTGATACTCCGGATTCTGAAATTATGACTCCTTCTCAGTTGGTACCCCATTCCGTACCAATACTGTCTCCTAATTTATTAGTGCCATCCTCACCTTGCCCTGACTCGTTCTTAGTTGCTAATGACTTGTCGGACACACTTGTTTCCAGTGTTATAATAGACACTCAAGAGCCTATACAGGTTCCAATCAAAAAACTAAAAGACTCTCCGAATATTGCTCAAGCAACGAAAAATATTCCGACCTCTTCTTCCACTCTTTCTATACCTACTTTATCTGTCGTTTCTCCTCGAAAGCAAGTTTTCCTATCTAGGCTTTCTTCTGACACGACATGTGAAGCTATATCTGCTTTTATTTCTAGTAAATCTGCAGCCAATGTTTTTATTTCGAAGTTTAATTTCGCGACTCCTCTTGAAATTGCTTCATTCAAAATCAATGTGCCCGCTGAATTTTTCACAACTATATGTGACTCCAAATTTTGGCCACCTAATGTAGTTGCGCATGAATTCAAACACAAGAATCGAAATAGGTTGTCTCCAATATCGTTAAATCCTACTTCGGTTCAATCTTCTTCTAATATTGGATCAAAAAACTAAATTTTGCTTAATCTTCTCCGCAACTGTCTTTGATATATCAAAACGTTCGCGGCCTAAATTCTAAGCTCAGAAGACTATTTTTGAGTAGTTTTTGTATAAATTCTGAAATTATTGCTCTCACAGAAACGTGGCTAAGTCCGAATGTTTATAATAGTGAGATTCTCTCTAATGATTTCACCATTTATAGACACGATCGACTGCTACGTAGAGGTGGTGGTGTCTTGATTGGTGTTAAATCCAACCTCCTCTCAGAATCTTTTATTTTTTCGTTACCTCATGATGCTGAGATTATTGGAGTTAAAATAACTCTTCCATCGTGTTCCCTGTTTATTACTTGTTCATATATCCCTCCCTCTTCTGATGTTCAAGTTTATGCTCAACATATAACTTGCATTAAAGAAATTTATGGACATGTTAATGATAACGCTATGTTTCTTGTGTTGGGTGACTTTAATATACCTAACACTTTTTGGTCCTCCAGTCCCAACTCTAGTTTTCTTATTCCTACAATATATCATTACCTTTTCTATGAATTATTCACGCTTTCTATGTTTCAGATGAACTCTATTTCAAATCATCTGAATCGGTCACTTGATCTAGTTTTTATTAATGATGACTCTAGCATTACTGTCTCTAGATCATCACCTTTTTGTATACCTGAGGATATACATCATTCCACTTTGGAGGTACAACTATCCATAAGTACTCCTCCAGTTTTCACACCTAAAATTTTAAAACAACGTCGTTGTTATAATAAGTGCAATTTTGTTTTGCTTAATCAACTTATTAATGCAACAGATTGGTCTCCTTTATATAAATCAGTTGACATTATTTTTTTCTAACACTTTTTCTATAACACTTTAAACTCTCTTTTAGATAAGTGTGTTCCTATGTGTCTCCCTATGCCCGTTTCTAATAAAGGCCCCTGGTTTACTCAGACTCTTTCTAATTTAAAAAATACTAAGTCTAAATATTTAAAAAAATTTAAAAAGTCTGGTTCGAATGTAGACTGGTCTAAATATTCCATAGCCAAGTCGAATGTTAATATTTTAAATTCTCGGTGTTATGAGAATTTCCTTTTTCGTTGCAAAAGGCAGTTTGTTCGTGATCCTAAGAAATTCTATTCATTCGTAAACATGAAGCGTAAATCTTCAGTTTACCTTCCTCATTTTTCCTTGGATTGGACAAAACTTGTAATGATCATGATTCCCCTGATTTTTTGCAGATTTTTTTCAATCCACTTACTCCTCGTTAGATCCCTATACCACTTTATACCCTTACTTAATTTCTACAAATAATATTATTAATGCTTCTAAGGTTTCCCCATCTTCTTTGATTTCAGCCATTCGCTCATTGAAATCATCTTTTTCTCCTGGAGCTGATAATATTCCCAGTTGTGTAATTAAAGAATGTAGTGGTTCGCTTCAGACACCATTACTAAAACTATTTAATTTGTCGCTGGAAGCCTCTGTTTTTCCGTCGATTTGGAAAGAGTGTATCATCATCCCTCTATATAACAAGTAAGAAAGCTCTAGTCGGCGGTACCCGACTAGGAGATCCCCTGAACCCTGCGATGAGCCGATATTCCAAACATTCTATGCTTATTTAACATATACATATATACAAGCAATACATGTACACACACATACACACACACATACGCACGCACGCATAAGCGATAGCTCTGCTGACTGCGCAGTTTACGCAGCGGCTGCGCTCGGGCTGCAGAAGAGCTATATTATCGGAACTTAATTGTTGAATAAGTTCTTTTGTAGATGGACTTTCTTAATCACACTTTCAGAGCGTAATTATGTCATTCATTCGTGTGTATTTGCCGAAGCACAAGTCTCTAGCACTTGAAATACGTTTTTTGCAATTTTGGGGCGAAGGGGGCGTGGCATCCAAAATATAATGAAAATCAAAATTGTATTAACTCCACATTATACTAAATACAAAATAAGGAGTCTCTAGCTTTGAAGATGTGCGAGACATAATTTTATTACTGGTTTCCGATTTCGTTTTAAATCGATAACATTAAAACGATCAAAGTTATCGATTTTTTGAAGCAAACTTGATATGCGAGTGCTATACACAAACCTACATAAAAAATTTCAAGTCTCTAGCTCTTATAGATTCTGAGATCGACGCGTTCAAACATACGGACAGACGGACAGACGGACAGACGGACGGACGGACAGGCGGACAGGGCTAAATCAACTCAGCTCGTCGCCTTGATCAAGAATATATATACTTTATGGGGTCTGCCACGCCTCCTTCTGCCTGTTACATACATTTTAACAAAACCATGATACCCTGATTTCCCATTTTCAATGGGTTCAGGGTATAATAAAAAATATATAACTTGATGTCCGCTTTTATCTCTAGTAGCCATTTTTGATATAGAGTCTGCGCCCCGCACTAAAATAAAATGTGTCAGGGTACAAATGTGTAGGTTAGGTAATGAAGGACCCCGAGAATCCGGCGAGCTAGTACGAGCATAGCGAGTGCGCACCCCTAAGCCTTCTACACACCTGTCTAAGCCCAGTAATCTCCATGCACTGGCAGGAAGACCCTCTTCTACCAGAGATACAATCCTAACACTAGCAATTTTATACTTCCAGATTCCAGTCAAAGCTCTTTGCTGGACTTGCTTTAAACTTTTCCAGTTATAGCACTGGCGACAAGGTGATCATAAAAGCTATGCGCTATAACTACCAAGCCGGGTGTGCTGTTTTTCGACCATTGATAATATACCACCTGTTCAGGCATGAACATACATAAATAGTCTAAGATCATAAATATGCCTTCTACTCAACGACTAGGGTGAAGTACAATAAAAATAGATAAGGGTCACATGTTTACAACCTATAAAGAGACACATGCACTAACGCTGAGCCTTACAAAGTCAGCGATAGGCTAAGAATACATAAACACCAACGCTGAGCCCTACAAACTAAGCAATAGATAAGCTAGATGTAAGGGATGAAATTATGCTTGAGTCAGTGTATAAAAACGCTGACTCAGAAGAATAAAAAATAATATACAACTGATCGTCAACGGCGCAAGTGTGTTCAAGGTCCGCCGAGCCAGATAGAGCAAGTGTGTTCAGACTCCGACGAGATAGATCAAGTGTATTCACCTGTATTCACATAATATAACACCGTTAGACGGAATATTAGCAGAATATTAACTCTAAGCTTAGACTCTACTTTTGTAATGAGAGTTACAATACTAACAATCCCGTACACTACACGGTTTCGCCTTCCAAATTGATGATAGTTGCTGTTGTTACCGTTGTGTAAGCATGGAAATACTAAAACACGCTTACAAGTAGCTTTAAGGTAAGGATACTTAATCATAAACATTCGTAATTTATCATTCTTTAGAACCTTAATATTAGCTATTGCCATTAAGTTTGCGATAATTACAGTATTGGTTAACTGCTCATTGCTTATCAAATTAAAATCAGAATTGTCTAGGATTGCCGGGCTTATTATCTTTGCCATTGCTAAGGTAATGAACAGCATTAAGTTTTGAAGAGCACCGTTTGTATGAGTACCTACTTATTTGTGTAGCGATGAGGTGATCTGTGTTGATTAAAGAATTTGTATTGTTACCAATATTATATTGTTTAGTGAATCAGTCAGTTTGTTAAGTTGTTCTTGTTCCTTCGAGTTTATTTCAAACAGTTCTTTGTTCGAGTCTGTTAGTCGTTAATGTATCAATTTGTCTTTTTCAAAGTCATTAAAGTCCGGAGTTCCTGCAAGCACCTTTAGTAAAGTCCCCAAGAAATTTAGGCCTTAACTCTCGCGAGCAAAAGATATAGCGTTATTAAAAATCTAAAATGATTACAAAGATCAGGATAATTAACAAGGGGATCCTTTTACTTCAGGTTGTCATGAGGTTCATGATTGTTAGTTCATTGCCGAGGCTTTTGCTTTATTTTACTAGCACTTTCTCGCCATTAATAAAAGTAAGATTTTATCGATTTGCACTGTGCCTCAGAAACTGGTTGTCTTGACCCTTATTAATTTTTTTTCCTCTACCTCTTGACAGAATTCAGGTATGGCTGAATGAATAGTGTTGATTTGAGCTTTGCCATTTACTAAGTGTATCGACTTATTATATTCTATAGTCGCCTGTATGGTAAGGCTCACTATATCGTTAGTTTTTATACCCTGAACCAATTGAAAATGGGATCAGGGTATTTCAAAATAAATTAGAATAACGGGGCAGATGCGCGCCGCTTCTACTAACACCGTCACTACTAACACAAACACTCTAGAAAAACCGAAACTGAAGTAGCAGTTGAAAATTCAAACATAATTCAATCGAATAAGTGCTGTGCGAACTGTGAATATTTTAGAATGCTCGCATTTTAATGGTTGGCGCTGCTTCCACGTGCTTTTGGTAATTGGCCAAACGTTTTCTTTAATAGCTTCAGTCTTACTTAATAGATTTTAATGGAATTTGCAGCACGTAATCTATATAGTCTATTGAATAGAGGTGATGCGATTTGACGAGTACATAGATATAAGTATATTGAAATCAAGTAAGAAAGCTCTAGTCGGGGGTACCCGACTAGAAGGACCCTGAACCCTGCGAAGAGCCCATATTCTAAACGCTTTACACTTCTCTTAATATGTATATGTCGGAGCGTCAGAGGTTCGAGCGGGCTACAGCGTGTTGGTGCGTAATAAGAATACGTGTGCGTTGCCGCGCCTTTGAGTGCTGCGCAATATGATGGCATTGAGAAGTCCCTTTTAGCGGGGCGACAACGTGTTGCTGCGTAATAAGAACACGTGTGCGTTGCTGCGCCAACCATTAAAATGCGAGCATTCTAAAATATTCACAGTTCGCAGCACTTATTCGATTGAATGTTTGAATTTTCAGTTTCGGTTTTTCTAAATTGACGGTGTTAGCGAGCAGCAATACATTTTTTTTTAGTC